>JAQPZY010001377.1:625000-1225000 GCA_029931535.1 Margaritifera margaritifera | reverse complement strand
CAATGATCATGCCTGTGAGGCAATGGCCTGAATTGCTCAGGTCATTAACAGGGCAACTCGCCATTCCATGGCAAATGCGCTGACTGCCTCTGCGAATCTCGACCTGATACAACGTGATGCATGTTTGCGTTCCACGTCACTCCAGCCACATCACACCCGGACTTTACAAATTACGCCGTTTAGACTCACCATTCCTCTTTGGGGGCAAAATTGAAGAAATTCAGTGGCAGGCAGCTCAGGACCTGCCCCTCCAACTCGCCACCCACCCAGCATAGTCTTTTAAGACAAATCCACCCCTGCCCAGCAGATGACAATAGGCATGCGAAGGAAAAGGGATATTTTACATCCAACCAGTTAGGAGGCAACCTTGCAGAAAGGGGGGCCAAGTTTCTCCTCCAAACCTCCTAAATTTTGACACTGACCTACCAACCCCACCGCCCGCAGAGATCCTACAGGTGGCCACCAGACTACTGCACTTCCAATCTCGTTGGATCAACCTATTTCCTCAAAACAAATGGGTGATTCATATCATTTTGGAGGGACTTCTGCTTTCATTTATCCAACCCCTCCTCTTTCTGTTAGATCAGGAGAAGATAATCTACGATTGCTCCTCGACAAAAGGGCGGTGGAGACTGTGAGAAAAACACAATCTCAGGGGTTTTATTCAAGGTTTTTCCTTTTACAAAAGGCTAACGGCACGTTGATGTCGATCATCAACCTGAGTCGCCTCAATACATTCTTCTGCCGAAGTTCCAGATGGAGACAGTGAGATCGATATGGCTCTCCACCAGAAGGGATGAGTATGCCATCAGTCTCGATTTGACCGATGCATATTTTTACATCCCTATTTCTTCATTTTGCTTACTTCGACAAGGTTAACCAGTTTCACGTTCTTCCATTAGGTCTAAAATCAACCCCTGGGTCTTTAACAAAATCGTGGATTGAATCATTACCCTGTTCCGGTCTATGTCATCTACAGTGACAGTGGTGCACTTGGACAACATCCTACAGAACATATGGTAAGTTCTATTCATCTCAAGGGCAGGAACGATCTTCTATCCCTTTTGAATAATCTCGGTTTTCTTGTGAACTGGGAAAAGTCCAATCTTCATCCATCCCAGTGTTTTGTCCTCCTGGGTATGGAGTTTACCACCAATCTCAATCTGGCATGACTTCCTCAAGTTCACATAATACTGACTGTCGAACTTGTCGAGTCCGTTTCCAACAGAACTTGGATTTCAGTGAGAGAGTTATGGCAACTCCTCAGATTATTCAATGCGGCAGCAGACTTGATCCTACTCTGCTGTCTTTTTATGTGCCCCATACAGATTACCTTGCTGGCTCAATGGCGCCCATTTCCAGTCCCCTCAATCAAAAGGTCATGATCATGAACAAGGTACAATCATTCCTGTGTCAGTGGCACAACCCCGGTTGACTCGTGACAGGAATTCCTCTTGAGAAACCCCAATTGGAAGAAACAGTATGTACCAATGCCAGTACGTACGGTTGAGGAGCCCACCTGTTGCCAGACTTTGTTACGGTCACCGGCACGTGGGAACCAGGGGAAACTGCCTCTCCACATCAACCTTCTCAGAATGAAGGCTGTCATCAATGCCTTTCAGTTCTGGAAGGACCAACTCTCAAGGAAAACAGTCCTGATTATGTCGGACAACTCGTTAGTAGTGACCTACCTCCTCAACCAGGGGGCACCAAATCAGTTTCTACATTGGTGCGACCAACTCCATATCAACATACAAATCAGGCACATTTCCAGCAGACTCAGTATCCTGGCTGACCCTCTATCCAGAAAGGGTCATGTCATTCATATGTCATGGTCCCTCCATCAATCAGTCTTTCATCGGCTTTGTGCACGTTGGGGGCGTCCAATGATCGATCTTTTTACGACAAGATGGAATCACAAGTTGCCCACCTTTGTCTCCAGTTTCAGACCCAGAAGCTTGGGCCATGGATGCACTATCAAGCAATTGGGAGGGGTTCAGGGACTTGCCTACCCACCCCACCCACAGTCTTGGTACCAACAATAATACAGAAGTTGAGGGGTCACAACTGCAAGATGGTTCTGATAGCCCCTCTTAGATGGGACAAGTCCAGGGTCACCGATCTACTCGATCTAGCGATAGATCTGCCCAGGAAGATTCCAGCCAAACCGAATCTTCTCAAGCAACTGTGATCAGAGGTGTTCCACCCCTGCCCAGACTGCCTTCTCCTTCACGCCTGGCTCTTGTAAGGACAGCCTTGTGAGAGAAAGCATTTAGACCTCTGATCGTGGAGAGAATCTCAAGAGCAAGAAGGCCCTCCACTCTGAAGGCTTATATGGGAAAGTGGTGTATTTTCAGGGACTGGTGCCGAGTCAATAACATCATCCCTTTGAGTGCCTCAATCCCTCAATGGGCCCCCTTTTTTTTTCTCTGGCTTTACGAGGAGAAAAAGCTGGCCCCATTTACCATCAAAGGCTACCGCTCACTGATATCGAACACAATCAGACATCATGGCAGACGAGATATTGTTCATGATAAAGATCTATCAGACCTACTAGCCAATTTTGATTTGAATATACCAAAATCCCTCACCCTGTTTCCAAAGTGGAATCTGTTCTGGGTTTTAACATGGCTCAATTCAGATAAATTAGAGCCTTTAGCCCAAACCTTGCTGAAGCTGCTATCATACAAAACATGTTTCCTGATAGCCTTAGTTTTGGCATGCTGGGTGAGCAAGTTACATGCCCTTTCAGCTGACCCAAACTATCTTCAGTTCAGATAGAATGGCTCAGTGGTCCTCATGATGTAACCAGGCTTTGTGGCCAAAAATAGGTAGCCATCAGTGGGCAATCTGAGAGTTGTCACACACTCCCTCTCTTTGTTAGACATGTCAAGAGCAGCGGCCATGCAAGACACTGTCTGCGCCCTCAAGCACTACTTGAAGTGCACAGAGGCAAGTCATTGCACACACAAACATCTCTCCTGGTGAAGGCGGGGAAGCAGGATATTACCCCTCAAGCCCCATCTTCAAGGCTGAAGTGTATTATACCCTTTAAGCTTATGAAATTAGAGCAATCTCTGCAAGCCTCGCTTTCAAATGTAACGTTTTGATCCGAGTCATAATAGAAGCTGTTGGCTTCGAGAGTTTTTATCTCAGAGATTTCGCTTCGCAGAGACAAACTCTGAATCTGGTGGGTCCAATGTTGGTGGCCCAAATGACCACCAGACCCAGTTAATGCCAACACAGCCTCTTAGCTTCACTGGATTCGCCAGTGAAATTTTGTCGGTAAAAGGAATTCAATAATCACCTTAAGCAGATATAAGTGTCACAGACCACGTGACCCTAGGCTGTGTTGTTTTCAAATTAGGAGACTGGGTTATTGTTCGCGTAGGGAATCCAGCCTTTTATTCCCTAGAAGGATACCCAAGGTATAGGTAGGATGCTCACCATTCTCTCCTCCTATTACCTATTCTCCTAACATTAATGTGATTGGGGAACGTATTTGAAGAAGAAAGAAAATGTTTAAGTAAATTATGTTTCTCCAAGAGCATCCTCATTGGTATATCGCTCAGCTTAAAAGCTAGCAACACCTGGTGGTGCCAAGGGGAGGTAATGGGCAAGAATTATTGCACTTTGTCTATATGATATAGACACAAAAGATGAATTTTCATCTTTTAAAAGGGCTGGATTCGGGAGGTAGCAGGCTTATATCACCTAACGTTAATGTGATCTGGTAAGTATTCTCAGAGAAACATAATTTATTTAAAAATTTGCTTTCTCTGTCAAAAACATTACTTGATCACATTGCATTTGGATAACTTTCTCTGCTACCTCCAATTACAGCCCTCCCAGAAAGACGAAACACGCCTTGCTGTCTTTATATTATATAGACAAAGGGAAGCAACTCTTACAGGTTAACTCTCCTTTCTACCTGCTAGGTAACTACCGTTTTCCTTGGATGTAACCAGTTTTCACTCTCGCTGTCATGCTGTAAAGATACAGTAGGACCCCGCTATAGCACGATGGTCGGGGTCCACAAAACGGGATCGTGCTATGTCCCGAACCGTGCTATAACCAACCTAGACAAAACCAAGTGTCATTTAGCTGAAAAAAATGATTCATGCACCAAAAAAATAAGGGGGGGGGGGTAAATTGTGGGCTCAAAACAACGTGCTTCATTGGCACCGTTACCATCTTAAATCAATGCATAATAAACGATAAATACACATGCAGTGAAAACAGAGATTGCACGTATAATATTTTACTTTATTCAGAGAACCATGCATTGGTACATTTATATGTACATGTTTATTGTATAGCATGAATAGTTAAAGGATCAACATATGTACTCGCCAACCGATCTCATGGCATGCGTAGGAGTGAGTCCATAATAATTCCATCGAAAATATGCACACAGAAGTATAATATCATTGTCTGATAAAGTTCTGAAATCCTACATCGTCGTCTAGTCATTGTAAATCGTCGTCTAGTCATCGTAAATCATGTTCGACTCTGATTCCTCAGCTGTACTGTCATATGCGGGTGCTTATGCACGAGACTGAGCTTGGGCTCTTGCAAGTAACACTTTGATCATAAAGTCAGAAATCTATTAAAGGATGCAACTGGACACGTGTCAATTGTGCGGCAAGGTCACAGGGAGTTCAAATAACCACCCTCTGTTACTTGGCACTGAACAAGTATCAAACAAGCGGCTTGATCAAAGGGTTGTCACGTGGGAAAACAAAGGGTGTGGTGCCTTTACAAGCTAAGGGATTAAGGTCAAAGTATATGCACAGGAAGTTGTAGAACTCTACTTGAAAACAAAGTGAGTGCTTTTACAAGCCAGAGGCTTATCGGCCCACGTGCACTGGCAGATAACTTGGGAAATGTCACTTGGGAATTAAATCTGACTTGTGGAAACGCCGGACTTAATCCTGTCCATGGCTTCAAGCTTCTCTTTAACAGAAAAAGCTTAACGTGTCCGTGTACTGTTATCCATTGTAAATAACTACTAATTAAAACTCTGACACCTATTTGTTTGAACGACTACAGCAAGAATAATTGTTAATCAACAATGGGGTCATTTTTATAGGGAATGTACAATATTATTCACTGGTCAACTGATTGCGTGGGGATTGTCTAACAACACTGCCAAGCCACGTGTGCGCGTTGGCGGCTTTCGTTTTTTTTATGTTTTATAAATCATTGCCGCATGGTTTGAACAACTTTAGCTTTGAGATTGACTTGATGATTGTCAATGACTTAAATTAATTGATTTATAAATTCAGGTGTGAATCTTTTATCAACAACCGCATTGTTTGGTGCTTGGCTGTGTATGCAGTTGAATGAGCAAACATATGTCGGCTATTGTTTGAGCAACGATTGTACACACAATGTATTGAAGACAAACACAAAGAAGACTTAATGACTTTATTGTTCATGTATCAGTAATAATAAGATTAACACTTGTCAGCTTTAAAATGAGCTGACATCATTCAAAAATAAACTAAGATCAAAGTGCAGTGATTGACTACTGACACATTTGAAATGAACATTCACAAATAGAAATGTTCAGCATCTTTATTCATATAATGAAAGATGCAATCATAAGACACTTTTTCTTCAAGAATACAATACAGCTTGCCAAATTATTAAATCAAACTCTTGTTTATTTTGGCACAAAACTTTGCAGTAGTTCAAGAAATTGGCGAAATTATTGTAAATTTCGGTAGCCACGCCACGATCGTATTATATCCGAATTCATACACGATTTCTTCCCCAAAATGATAATTATTTTTTTACACATTATTTTTCGTACTTTGAAAAAAAAAATTTTGTTTCATGTATGAAAAAATAGATGAAATTTCGGGAGCCATGCCACGATCATGTTATATCCGAATTTGTGCTATAACGAAGCGTGCTATAGCGGGGTCCTACTGTAGTCTCCATAAAATCCAGTTCAAGGTTTGTATGGTCATTAAAGGTCATTGAAAGTCATTGAGAAATGAACACCTCATTTCAAGGCCTTGAAAGTCATTGATTTTTCACCTAGGTCATTGAGAGTCCTTGAATTTGAGAGATTTTGCTTAAAAATAAAATATGATGGAAAATTTTGCTTTCGAGTCATTTATTTAATGTACAATGATTGGAAGTACAGTTTGATTTTTTCGTCATCTGCTAACCATTCTGCCATTATCAGAATCCCACATAAAGTAATCCGACATTGTGCATAGCATCCCTTTTACATGATGTAATTAGCGTATGCAGACACTTTCATTTCACCACATGTTTCCACTAAGCAAGGATGGTTCATTAGCAACAGTCTTTTTCAAAAACGATCATTGCAAAATGCCAGGAAAGTGCGCATTCAGCAATAGTCAGATGCAAGACAAAAGACTTCATTAAGTGGCTGAGAAAAGATGCGAACTTGAAATACAGAATGCTTTGTGTGGTGTACAAGAAAACCATCAATATTGCACGAATGGACATTGCTGCCTGAAGTTGGAACTAATGAAAGCACATGAGTCTGCTGTTTCGATGTCGGCATTCATAGGGTCATTGTGAACGTCATTTAATTCTTTGTCATCACTGTCGTCTGCATCATAAAAGCCAGTTTCAACTTTGTCAGCAGGTTCTACAAATTCAAGGACTGGCACTGGGGATGCAGTTTTTGTGACAGGTTTTATGTAAAGCAGTGATGTGATGAAGGCTGAAATATTATGAATGTCAGCAGCCTTTTCCAGGCAGCAGACAAACTGGCAGATGAAGCAGAAGAGAAAGAGACAATCACAGTAATGTCTCAGTCCAATGGACTCGGAAGAAAAGGAAAAGAAAAAGAAGAGCAAGTGAAAGTACTATACTTGCAGCTGGAGGAGAAAAAAACAGCAGCCAAAGAGCAGTGTTTAATATTTGGGTACAGTTACAATGACTTTATTATCATCTGTGTTTCATATTTCATTACATTTATTTATATTTTTTATTTTTGTTTCTTGTATTAGTCATTGAATTTCAGTTCTTTGTATAAACCGTGCAGTTAAACATGTAACACCCCACCTCACCCCGGACGTCACTTTAAAACACTTCTGTAGGTGGTTGTGTTTCAAACTATTTTGATTCTGACAGTGAAGGGTTGGTTACGAAAATCACTGGGTTGTGTCAACAAATCGGAAATCACATCTAACCCCCTCTTAGCCGTCTAACTTGCAGCGAATCAACATACAGGGGCAGAGATGCTGACAGGGCATGTGAATTTGGTAATTCATGCAAAATTTTTATGAATTCACACAGTTAGAAAGCAGTGATGCACGAAAACTCTCGCAAATTAGTTTAAAGTCGCGCATATTATAACTGTACTCTGTGCAATATACAATTTTTATTTAACTGTTAACCCTAAAGTGCTTGTTGTGACATATGTCGCACTGCCATTAAAGGTCTCGTAGCACTTGTCGCGACATAATTTTTCATGTAGGCAAATGTTTACACAGCTGAATACTTCGTCTTGACATAAATGGTTGTTAAACTGAACTTGATTGGTACATTGGGCCCTGGAACATGCAATCTGTCGTAGTTTTAACCTTACATTCATCAAGGAGGTTTTATGAATGCATGTTTAAAATACAGGCCACCTAGAAAACCCAAAATGGCCGACTACCAACATTGTTCATCTTAAGATGACAATTCCATTAGGCAAATACTGGATGATGACAATGATTATGAAGTTTTGATGTATATCAGTCTATTGGAGCTGCAAAAGTGTTGCTGGAAACACCAGTGAGTGATTTTGAGCCCAAAAATGATGTTTAATACAAGTTCGATGTACATGCTGAATGGACAAAGCTCACAGCATGCTGGTCAACCTCCTATTCAGAAGTATTTTGAAATTAAATGAACAATACAAGCCTAATTAAAATACAGGCAGTTTGAAAGTAGAGTGCAATTTTCATTTGTTTTCTCAAACAATTCAGCACTGAGGGATCTTGTGCTACAAAACTATACTGAGTATAACACTTTAAGGTTTAAAATAAACTGAATAAAATAAGAATCTGAAAAGAAATTAAAAAGTCAGGATATTTATTTGATCAAAATACCTCTGAACAAGCAGACAATGGCATTGATGGACATGAAACCCTAATACAGCATTATGGAACAGATAAGAAATCTGGCATAGTAGGTAGCAAAGCACTGATTCAAGAAAGTGAAACTTTGGCCAAGTTCATGTGAGTGAAAAATCTTATTTTGGAATAGAGATGTCCAAGAGACAATACCAGTGAGATGTGGAAAATTTTAAATAACAACCATAAAAACAGTTTCCCAGCTTGTTTAAGCTGGCTAAGCTAGCTATGGGTATGCTCCGTCAGATAGCAGACTTTAAAAGGGGGTTCCCAGCACAGAACAATATTCATACACAGATAAGGAACAGATTAAGTTCAGAAACAATCAACAGATTAATGTTTATACAACTAGAGGGGACATCTTTTGAGGATTTTGATTTCAATATCACCCTAACAGAATGGATCAGCAAGAAAGAGAGATATTTAAGTGTTAGGTGAATATTGAACTATGGCTGTTTTCACCCCCTCCATCCTTTTTTTTTTTTTTTGTTAAATCCCCCCTTGTTTTGGTGATACCCCCCCTTTAGATAAAATCCTGGCAGCATCTCTGCAGAGGAGAGAACTTGACTGGGTAATATGATTTCATTGGTCTCATGGTATTCGTGTTACTCTGACATTATCGTACAGTGTGTTTGGTCAGCATTTGGAGTTGATGAGCTCTTTAGTTTCCTATGGAAACATGAAATCAAAGTAAATACATCCAAAAATGTAGAGGTTTGCTATCTTGGAATTCAGTTTCCCAGTTCCATTTCACATTGGTATACACATTCTCAGGTTGACAAACAATTAGCATAGTAATCGGATAAGCAGGTGACAAATTTGGATACGTATCTGAAACACGACAAACAGTATTGGTGGATAGAATCAGCAGACAGACCAGAACGGAGATAATCACTGGAACTGGCTTGGAATTTTGCAAATGCCGCCACATATTTACCATATAAGGAAGAAGTGATTATTTTTACTTAACTATGGTCAATACCGCTGGGTATCGACCTGTAGCAACAACGTTGGACTGTTTCTGAAGTATATAATAATGACAAAGATAAGCATAAGTGTTCCTATTCTTTAATGTGCACGACATTGTTTCCTCAGCTTGAATAAGAAATATCAGTGGGAGGACAATAAAGGGTTTGCAGTTAACTAACAAAAACAAAATGAATTAAGCTACTTAAAAGATGAATTCAATTGATTTTAACCATCTGTTCCGGTGATTACCTCTGTTCCAGTCCATTCTGTCTATTCTGGTGAATCTATCCACCGAAAGAGTATAATTGAAAAAATCTCACAAATTTTGAGATCAGAAAATCTATTGGCAGATTATAGTTATGCTTCTGCCTCACAGACTTGAATAATTTGATTTCTTGGTTTATTGATTCTAGTAGTTACACAATCCAAATGCATCACTGGAAAACATTCATGCATTTTCAGATTATGTTTGTTAAAAATATTTATCAGACTATGCACATCTCCAGATAGGGCTAAATATAGCTTGAATAAGCTACAATAGATAGGTCTAGTCAGAAATAAGAGACATTGCTAGAGAAAATTTAATTTTGCTTGAGCTAATAATGTAAAATTTTTGGAGGTGTGTGATGCAAGTTTACTCAAGGCTTCTCCATCTCATGTGCTCACTCCTGAAATTGATACAAGCTACTAACATATAAATCGGGTTGCAGTCTGATGATGACTGTTCATTAGATAAATGTCAGAAAAACATAATCGATGATATTCATAGGTTTAAAGACAATTACTATGGTAAAAGTTGATACATTCACACAGCTGTGGCAAAAATGATGAACCAGTACTTCTGCTGCTGGTGTTGCTGTTGATTAGTTGGGTTAATTTGGTGTATTAGGTCTCTCCAACACCTGAGCTCATTTAGAGATTATACCTAAAGTTGTTGGTAGATCATTATACAAGAGAATCTATATATGGCAGCCAGTTTTGCTGTTGAAGAAGACCCCAAGTGCTTTTCAGGCACCAAAGACCACCTGGATAGAACCACTGACCTTCTGCAAGTAATTGGCAACATTCTCACCTACAAGGCTCAAGTGGAATTTTAACCTATGCGATGAGAGGCAAGTGATCAGAGACAAGCATCTTGGGTAGAAGTCTCGTACAAAAGACAAGAAGTGAGAGATGGAACCCACAACTCCTGGATTCAAAGTCCAGCATGTTACTGCTAGGCCATCAGTGATGATGATGCTCAGTGTTGCATCTAAGATGTGGGAATACTGTGGTTTATGACAAGCTGGCCCAAATTGAACTAGTCTATGCACCAAAAGCCCCACAGTTTGATTGACGCTGGTGCAAATTGTGTGATTGGATGCAGGATATTTTTTTTAAATGAAAAGAGAATGATTTTGGACAAAATGGGGTAGAAAAGCAGATATATTTCTGTTCTCATATCATTTTGTGAAGTCTTTCAACAAGAACATCCCTCCCTTTCTGGTAATAATTATTACCAAAATATTGGCTCATTGGGGCTTTTCAGAAATAAATTTTGTTATCATTTCAAACTTGAAAATATTTAAACCTTTCACCAAATGAACTTATGCCCATATTACACTCTATAGGCTGAAAAATGTACAGAGTGCAGACGTTTTTCTTCTAGTCACATGCACAGTATGATTGGAACGTTATAAAGATATTTAATTCTTGTATGTTTTTTGTCCATGACCTTTAGAGACTATGATCTTGAGCAGAATTCTGTTCACACGTTCTTCACTTTATTTTCAAGCCTAGCATTAAAAGATACATCTGTTGTTATGTATTTTTTGCTTAGAAGCTCATTACCTAGGTGGAAATGAAATAGGGAAATATTTTACAGTTACACCATATTATAAATGGTAACTGGCTGCTTTGACATGTGCTAAGTCAGGGAGAACACACAAGTTCGCACAGAATATCGAAAAGAATTTTGCAGGATTATATTAAACAAAGAGACAGTTAAAGAGAATCTATTTTTGAAACAGAATCAAATGATTTGAATATAGCAGTACAGCAAGTGCAAGCAACAAAGCAAAACTTCATGCACAACTTCCAGTTGAACTGGCACGGGGATTGGTTGTGGTTAGAAAAGTCAGAGATGGGGATGCTGTGTAAACTGCGTGAAACACAGAAAATCAATCACTTTCACTGTAGGATGCACAAACTATATGACCAGTACAATAGACAGGCACATAAATTCAGCTGATCATGTGGCAGCTGTATGGGCTGAAACCATGAAAAGAATTTAGAGCAGGTAATTACTGGCCTGAATAAATCTTGCTTCTTTTGTGCTTTCGTTCTGTAATGGTATTGTTGAAGTCCACACCAATCTGAGTCATTTATAAAGTTTTTTCAAAAAGTTTGTATTCTTGTTTTTCTTGTTTTCCCATGTTTCATGTTTTAATTATTTTAAAAATTCAATCATTTTTCCTTTATAACTCTTTCTACCTGCCATTCTTACCTGTACACTTACCTGTACCCATGCTTGACATACATGAACACCATCAAAAAAGGAACACATTTACAATTGGTTAATATTTTGTAAATCGTAGATCAGGTATACAAGCTATAAAACATTCTTTAGATACAATAAAACACACAATAACCTTTTGCTTGCCTGTTTTGAAGATGCTGCAATCACTTGAAATATTTTCTTCTGTGTGACCCGTATTTCTCATGGAAGAGGACCAAATTTTGCCCCATTGAATTTAGAATTGGCCCACTTTTGGAAAAGGTATTGGGGAGTTGGCCCTCATTTGAAAAATCCTAGAAGCAACACTGATGCTGCTGTTGACAAGAGACATTTAACTGCAATGATGTTGATTTTAAGAGTACACTGGGGTTCAAAAAATTATTCCTAGATTTTCATTGAATTTTTAATCTAATTTGGGGTGGGTTGTAAAGTTTTATTTTTTTAAACAATTTGTATTATTTTGTCAGGACAGGGACAGCCATTGTATCAAATTTTTTAACTACATCTAGTGAGGGGCAGTTGGGATGAAAATCTAGGAACTGATATATTGTGGCCTGATGGTTGTAGAAAACTGATCGGCAATGATGATGATAATCTGGCTGATCAGTAGGGATGATGATGTAACAATGTCATGCTATATTTCTTTTTTTATTTTATGTTAGTCATGCATCAAGGCATAAAAAGAAATATCAGTCACTAAAAATATATTTTTCTTACAAGAAATTATATAGTGTAAAAGTTGGCAGAAATAATGTGACATCACTTCCACTGATATTGATTTTTGTTTTTTTCTGAAAATTCAAGTTATATCTATTTACACCAATGTTTTATTGAGAAAGCATAAACAGAAATCACAGCATCTGACGGTGCATTTAAAGCAATACAAGATTTAACTAACATGCAAATCAAAAGCAGCATGCCTAAGAATAAAGAAATGCAAGCAAAACGTAGCGATCACTGAAATAAGAACACATACATAGTCATAACAAATGACAGTTTAGTAAGGATACAGATTAATAATTTCTGTATTATAAGAGAAATCCCTGTTGTAAAATCTATATTCATGGACATTAAATTAGTAGGTATTAAGTGACTGAACCACGACATGTACAAATAATAGGACACCAAGAAAATTTGTGATTTTACAGTATCAAAAACATACATGCCCGACAGACAAACAAACAAAAGAACAAAAGATGATTGATTATAAAGTATGAAGACAATGCAGTGGATTATATGATATATAAGAATTCAGTATAGGTTATCTCCATTCAGCTGTCATTTAAATTGCTTCTGTCCCCAACCCAAATTAAAATTGCTTCTACCGCCCACTAAGAAATTATGTACAATAATCCGCTTCTTATTGGCAATGTTTTTCGGGCTGTATATGGGGAACACACTTACTACTAGACTTGCGATGGTAAGTGGCAAGTGTAGCCTTCAAGAGAAGGCTCTTCACATCAATCTCTTGGAAGTGAAAGCCATTCTCAATGCCTTCCACACTTGGGTGGAAAGTATCCATGGAACACAGTCCTGATAATGTCAGACAATTCGGTTGTGGTGACGTACCTCAGTAAAAGGGGGAAACAATCACCAGACCTTTGCCTCAAGGTATGCGAATATCTTCATGGGGTTTTTCCAATATCAGGTAATATTCAAGTCCGAAACAATCCTGGCTGGCTCAGTGTCTTGGCAGATTCATTATAAAGGAGAGGACAAATGCTTCATACAGAGTTGTCCTTCCAGGAACCTGCCATTGGGTCTGTGCCCTTTGGGGCCATCCGATGCTTAACTTTTTTCTTTTCCACCCTGACCCCAGAAGCATGGGCCATTGATACTCTTTCAATCAGCTGGGAGATAATGTGGGCATACACCTTCCCTACATCTGTTTTGATTATGAAGATATAATTGAGAAATGAGGGACACAGACTGCAAATAGTTCTGACTGCCCCACTAAGATGAAACATCCTGGATCAACGATCTGCTCGATTTAGCGACAGACGTACCCAGACAGATCATAGTGACCTCCAGTCTGCTCAAGCAGTCAAGATCGCCACTATTCCATCCATGTCACAAGAAACTCCTCCTTCATGCCTGCCTCCTTTCAGGGATGTCCTGATCAAAAAGTAGTTTGGAACTTCGGTCATGGAAAGGATTGCAACAGCTGAAGATCCTCCACTCTGAGGACATACAAGGGGATATCGTGTGTTGTCAATGATTGGTGTCACATTAATGATGTCACAACACTCTCAGGACCCATTCCCCGATGGCAAACTTCTTTCTCTTTGTCTTTGAAGACAAAAAGTTAGCCCCTGTCACAATCAACGGATACTGTACCATGATCTCCAACACTTTCAGACTTCATGGAAGAGACAATGTTGGCCGCAACAAGGAAATCTCTGACTTGTGGTCCAGTTTGACATATCCGGACCACACTCACTCACATTATTCCCAAATGGAATCTCTCCCGGGTTTTGACATAGACAAACTCCTCTAAGTTTGAACCACCGTCTTCCCCCCTCACTGTATTCCCCCTTCATTCATGGAAGTCACTTGTATTTGTGAGCTGAAATCTTCATTAGTGAACCTGATCCTGTGAGAGTTCAGAGTATGCTGATTTAACAACTCCCTTTAGCTCAGGAACCATTGAACATATTTTCATGCAGTTTGATTTACATTGTATCAAAGCCAAGATTTGCCTTTTATGGGTCTCGACAACTTCATTTTGGATAGGGTTATTGCCTTTGACATTAGCTTCATATCTTCGCATGGTGTTTGTAACTGGCATAGCGCAAGAACCATTGAAAATATTCTGATGCAATTCGGTATGAACATCATCATATAGATTTACATGTGCCTTTTATGGGTTTAGTCTCATTTAGAATAGCCATGGTCTCCTGATAGCATGCATAGTTAATGAACAATATGTATGTATGTATGTATGTATGTATG
Source organism: Margaritifera margaritifera (assembly GCA_029931535.1). Classification (NCBI taxonomy): domain Eukaryota; kingdom Metazoa; phylum Mollusca; class Bivalvia; order Unionida; family Margaritiferidae; genus Margaritifera; species Margaritifera margaritifera. The sequence continues at coordinate 1,210,471 of JAQPZY010001377.1, read as the reverse complement.
TATGTATGTATGTATATGGTTTAACTGCATGTCAGCACAATACTGGCTATATGGTGCCAATTAAAATTTAAGTTATGAAAATGAGCTAATGAACAAATGGCATTAATTTTAAATCAGAAAATAGCATAGGTTTTGTCACAAAAAATGTAACAATGCTTAAATATGATAAACAGTGTTGTAGGTATAACTACACAGATAAGTCTGGGCACAATATGGTCTTTGTAATAATTTTATAAAAATTTACCTTCTTTCCAATTTACCTTACACTCTAGAAGGGCTTAGTGATCCACTTTTAATCCATGCATGGTTTATAAAGTTGAATGTGGTGAAGAAGGCAAGCACGGTTATGTAACACACTTTTCTCTTTCCTGCAGACTTGCATCAGGAAGATTAGGATGGACATGCCAGTTCTGAATGTTGATCTTGTTAATGAGGAAGATGAGGAAGATAATGTCAAGAGAGGAAACAAAGGGGATGCACCTGTATGTATTTGTCCAAGATACACAATAGATTTTAAAAGCAATATATTCAATGATGAGAACCTCTAATTTAGCAAATTATTCTTTTGCTAAAATTAGTATGTTACTACATGGTATACATGTTCTTACATTCTGAATCATGCTTTCTCCCCACTCTTTTTTAGAGACATCTGAAATAAATTGAAAACGTGTTTGTTCACTCGTCATTTCTGGGATTCTAGACCAATGAACAAAAAATGTGATGTGCGAGATCTAAAGAACTCTGCTAATGGGAGATAACTTTACAGAAAAAAATTCAAAGTGCCCAAATAGTGGTCAAACAATATGAACTTGAATATTTAAAAGCATTCCATTAGTATCAAGTTAGCCTGTGCCATAGCTCTAGAAACTTGCCATCAGTGTTAATGTATTTCCAAAATGAAATCTTAATTAAAACTGCACCAGTGCCCATGGGTGGCACTTTCACCTTTGGTTTCACTGTGCTCAATTGGTCAATTGTATCTTTATATTACCAATCTCAACATTCGGATCAAACTGAAAGCAATGGCTGTGCACAACATAGCCAGGAATCTTTTGCATATGTCTGTTATACTCATCCTTATGCTGAAAATAATCTTGATCCCTGCTTGAGATTCCTTATTCTTTTTACCTTTATCCAAGGTTTCCAAAACAAATGTATTTGAAGGAACATATCCGGAAAGTGACCTTAAATGACTGCTTGCTTCCTTAATTATCCCGTGTGATCATTTGTTTATTATGTTATTCCTAATTGTTGAAACACTTTATTACAATGAAGCATACTAAAAGTAGGTATGAACACTTATCTCCAACTCTATAAAAATAATCAAAGTTGTACAACTAAGCTATTGACCTTGCTCCAAAACATAGCGATGTTACCAGCACATCGTCCCTCACATTATGTGATCTGTCACCATTATGTAGTAGCCTGTCAGCACATACAGCTTCACTACAACATATATTACACGTAGCCTACCGTATATACTCGTGTATAAGCTGAGTCCAAATGCAAAAAACATAGACTCTGATCTGCTGTCGCATAATGCGCCGGTAGATCTGGGTCTATGTTGTTTGTTCTACAGATTAGTCCTTACAAACTGCATAGACCCAGATCTGCCGGCGCATTATGCGACGGCAGATCTGGGTCTATGCAGTTTGCAGTTGGTATTAGCTCATACGCGAATATATACGGTACTCTGTACTTAAACCTAAGCAAGATAGATGAAAGCAAGATAACTAACCTTTATTATCATTCCATAATATGATATCAAACTTCACTGATAGATTGGACCAGAAATGTCTGTTAATTAGATGTTAGGTATTTTCAAGGTCATAAGCCAGCTTGTTAGCAAAGAATAATTTACTGTCAAGACCACTTAGTGGGAAGCGAGACATAGCAGTCATTTTTTTGATGGCAGCATCAACAGCAACAGCAGCACCATCAACAGTTTTGTTAAGGTTTTGGTTCAAGTTTTTCGTTTAAATATCTTTTCTAAACCTCTTCATAGATTCTCCTCACACTTGACATGAATCATTATGAAGCTAATTCTACAACATGACTGAACTCTGATATTTCTGCGTATTTAGCATATATACAGTCATCTTGTTATAACTTTTATATTTTCGGCCCATCGTCACAAGCCACGTGTAACAATCCACTGCACTCCTTTATCAACCATGGCTAAATGTGTGGAGACTTCCTCGTTTTTCATGAGTATGCATAAACAAAAAAACATTATCAACAGCACAATGTAACAATCTTCTACACATCAGTTAAAGTTCATATTTTATCGATCAATAAGTGACTGTGTTTGAAAGAGAAACTTTGATTGGCTTATTCAAATGGCATGGAAGATCATGTTGGGCCACAATGGCAGGAAAATTTTACTCGTGCTTGCAGTGATTGGTTAAACAGATTTATGCATATTCATGAGAAATGAGGAAATCTCCACACAGGCAGCCACAGGTGATAAAGAGCATAGTGGATTGTCACCCATGGCATGCAATGATGTTTTCTGCCCAATTTGGACAACATTTTCAGAAGTTACTCAGCAATGTTAAAGTATGTTTGCAGATTTTCAAAACTAAATCTGTATTTTTAAAATTAGTTGATACGCTAATGAGAAGGTGCAGCATAGTCGATTGCTCAATTTTTAAACAATTGTGGAATCTGGACTTACTGAGGATTAATGCGTATGCTCATTTAATTAAAATTTGAAAAGCTAATTATTTCCGGGTTTGCAAGCCTTAGTAAGCAAAATTAGGGTTTTATCATCATGTAACCAAAATTTGAAAAGCTAATTATATCTGTGTTTGAAAGCATAATGCGACAGCAGATCAGGGTCTGGGTTGTTTGTTCTACTGATTACTCCTAACAAACTGCAGAGACCCAGATATGATGGCACATTATGCAGTGGCAGATTTGGATCTGTGTAGTTTGCATGTGGACTTGACTTGTAAGTGAGTGTATACAGTACTCAATTACATGTGACTTAATGAAACCATTACACATCATATTGACATCATATGAAAAAGAGTGCTATTTCACTGGCTGTTTAAATGGAGGGTAAATTAAACACATGCAGTATATAATTTGAATGAAAACTTGAATGTCAGGCATGTCCACTTTAACTGTTTGTGTTTTAATTATTCTGAATTGCATATTGGTGTTTGCTTAATCTGTGTTAGGCACCAGTGGTCGATGTTGACACAGATGAGGTCTGGGAACAAATTATGAAGGAAGAAGAGGAGAGACGATCACGAGAGTCACAGCCAGCTACGCAGCCCCCATCTACGTATCAAACACCCAAGACACCAGCTCAGCAGCTAGTAGACTCAAATGTCAGTATTGCATTTTTATTTTGTCTCATCTTAAGAAAAATTTGATTTTATCAATTTTCTGACAGGTTCACATGAAGGCTAATCTAAAAAGGCATATTGTGTCTCGTCATCTTTTTCAGAAGTGTTCTTTGCATCTTTGGTTACAACAGATGTTATCTTAAAGTATTGACCCTTTGCCATTTAAACTTGAGATTCCACTTTGATTATACAGTTTCATGCACACAAATTACAGAGGAATGCAGACATTGACATTTTTATTGTATAGTCATGCAGATAAATTTTGAATCTTTGATTCAGATTTAATGCTGCCTTTAGCTTCACTAAATTGTTATCTGTTACTCCTACAGCAGTTCACATACAAGTACTCAACATTGTAAACTGTTACAGTTCACATACAAGTACTCAACATTATAATTTGTTAAAGTTCACATACAAGTATTCAACATTGTAAACTGTTACAGTTCACATACAAGTACTCAACATTTTAATTTGTTACAGTTCACATACAAGTACTCAACATTATAAACTGTTAGAGTTCACATACAGGTACTCAACATTGTAAACTGTTACAGTTCACATACAAGTACTCAACATTAGCAACATGGAGCATATTAGGTACCTGCATGGTAAGACAGATTTCTCTTTTTAAAGTTTGGAAAATATCATGTGAAATTAAACATAGTTAATATGAAAAATCTTTGAATTTGAGGGGTTGCGTTGAAAAGTCCAAGATTTTTTAAAAAGTTGGTTTTATCTTTGAAAAGTCCTTGAATTTGTTTTGAAAAACTCCAAGAATTTTCCACGAAAATCCTTGAATTTATCTGAGGGAATACAAAATGTTAAAACTGAATATATCATTTTTAATTCTGATTTATTTAAATGTATTTTTCAAACATAATGAATAAGTAAATAAAAGGGGATGCAATTTGGTAGATCAAATGACACATGAGTATTGTCTCTTTGCTGTAGTGGTGGACTAGTTGTGTGTTTTTTCTTCTGTTTATTTATGTAGTATAGTGATAAACAAAGTCAAATAAGGAGGAAGTTCAGTTTCCATAATGGGGAAAAAGTATTCCTTTAAATCTTTTTGAAGTCCTTATAAACTCCTTGAAAAGTCTTTGAAAATCAACTCTCGGCGGCTGTACAAACCATGTTAGAAAAAGATACACTGATATCCTGAAAATGAATTTACAAGAAAGCCAATACGTTGTTCTTAACACTATATAATAATATTTGGACATGAAACTTAGGTAAGAAAAATTAACCATAATAATAGCAAATAAAATTATAAATAATAAATAATTATTAATTTATTAATTAATAATATTAATTAACCATAATAATGGCAAATCAAATTCTGCAAACACATACATAATACTTTCAATTGGTTTATTTTTGTGTGTTATCAATTTTTATGATTTTACAAACATTTATATTTTGATTGATACATACATTTCTGGATGGAAAAGGAATTCTATTGTCTTTACTGATGGATCATTGTTCTGGATGGAAAAGGAATTCTATTGTCTTTGCTGATGGATCATTGTTCTGGATGGAAAAGGAATTCTATTGTCTTTACTGATGGATCATTGTTCTGGATTTAGATGGAATTCTATTGTCTTTACTGATGGATCATTGTTCTGGATTTAGATGGAATTCTATTGTCTTTACTGATGGATCATTGTTCAGGATGGAAAAAGAATTCTATTGTCTTTATTAATGGGTCAATGTTCTGGATTGAGAAGGAATTCTATTGTCTTTATTAATGGGTCAATGTTCTGGATAGAGAAGGAATTCTATTGTCTTTACTGATGGATCATTGTTCAGGATGGAAAAGGAATTCTATTGTCTTTACTGATCGATCATTGTTCTGGATTGAGAAGGGATTCTGTTGTCTTTACTGATGGGTCATTGTTCTGGATGGAAAAGGAATTCTGTTGTCTTTACTGATGGGTCATTGTTCTGGATGGAAAAGGAATTCAGTGTCTTTTTACTGATGGATCATTGTTCTGGATGGAAAAGGAAAATTCTATTTTCTTTACTGATTGGTCATTGTTCTGGATAGAAAAAGAATTCTATTGTCTTTCCTGATGGATCATTGTTGTGGGTGGAGAAGGAATTCTATTGTCTTTACTGATGAATCATTGTTTTGGATGGAAAAGGACTTCTATTGTCTTTACTGATGGATCATTGTTCAGGATGGAAAATAAATTCTATTGTCTTTACTGATGGATCATTGTTCAGGATGGAAAAGGAATTCTATTGTCTTTACTGAATGATCATTGTTCTGGATAGAGAAGGAATTATATTCTCTTTACTGATCGATCATTGTTCTGGATAGAGAATTAATTTTATTCTCTTTACTGATTGATCATTGCTCCGAATAGAAAAGGAATTCTATTGTCTTTATTGATGGATCATTGTTCTGGATGGAGAAGTAATTCTATTGTCTTTGGTGATGGATCATTGTTCAGGATGGAGAAGGAACTGTTCTCTTTACTGTCGGATTATTGTCTTTACTGATGGATTCTTGTTCTGAATGAATAAGGAATTCTGTGGTCTTTACTGATTGATCATTGTTCTGGATGGAGAAGGAATTATGTTCTCTTTACTGATGGATTATTGTCTTTACTGATGGATTCTTGTTCTGAATGAATAAGGAATTCTGTTGTCTTTACTGATGGATCATTGTTCTGGATAGAGAAGGAATTATGTTCTCTTTACTGATGGATCATTGTTCTGGATGGAGACTGAATTCTTTTGTCTTAGACTGATTGATCATTGTTCTGGATGAAGGAATTCTATTGTCTTTCCTGATGGATCATTGTTGTAGATGGAGAAGGAATTCTATTGTCTTTCCTGATTGATCATTGTTCTGGATGGAGACTGAATTCTGTTGTCCTCACTGATGGATCATTGTTCTGGATGGAGCATTAGTACACTGTCATCATGTAACACAAGTCTTCATGTTGCAAACAAAGAAAAACTACTGTATGGTGCATTGGTAAAGATATTTTTTTCTCACCAACAATAGAATTCTCAAATCCTTTCTATGCAAGGATGTATGTTGGTCCATACATGGTGAGTGCAGTGCTCTAGCTAGATGGAAAGAGAGGGGGTTGCCTTCCCTGCAACAAAATTGTGAGAAGATAATAGTATTTTGCCCATTCATTCATGTGTTCATATGTTTGCTTGTGTGTGCGTGTATTCATTTGTTTATTCTTATGGTCATTTGTTTATTTGTTCATTACGCCCGCAATTTCTTAGACCCAATTTCACAGAGATTCATTAAAATTTGTATATTGATGCATCTCAGGAAGAGCAACTCAGCCAAATCAAAACTAGGTCACTGTGACCTTATTTTCATCCATGGGTGACTTTTGATTTTCAGCTGTTCATTTGTTGCACCCAAAGTATCTTGTTCCTTATATCACCTACTCTCATGAAAATTGATACATCCTGAAAAAGATAACTCAACCATACAAACACTAGGTCATTGTGACCCAATTTTCACAATTGAGGGACTTTTTTTATTTAAATTGTTCATTCATTACACACACAAAATTTTGGACCCTATCTCACATACATTTGTGAAAATTAGCATGTGGAGACATCTCAACAAAAGTAAATAAACCATACCAAAACTATTGCCTATGTTCATTATTGTAAATATCTGGACCCTCCAGTTTTCCAAGACAGGAGGATTTGCCATTAGGGTCCATAACTCCCAGATGCCATATTTTCAGAATTTGCAGTAATTTTCAATAGTACATGACATTGGTATATACCAAGTACAATTTTGAAGCAAGCAGAAGCATTTAATGTAAACTATGGAATGTTTTAATGACATTTAGAAACTGCTGATTGACAGTCAGACCTTGAAACTGCTCTGATTACCCTAAATATAGTCAGCGTTCCTCGATCCCTCCCAGCTTTTTCTTATCTTTCTACTCACTTAGAGTGCCAGAGACCAGCAAATATGACAACTTTTATTTCTCTGAGGGATCACTATATTCTCGCCCTCTGTTACCTTGTTTAAACAACCTCTGGTCGAGGACTAGTATGTGGCGAGGGACAAACTAATTTTACTGTCGGTACATACTACATTAAGAAACAGATCCCCCTGCAGACTTGAGAATGTTGAATATGTCCAGTGCATTCTCCTGCATATTGTAAGATGCGACTAATGAAGGCAACATTTTTGCCCTGGGATATGTCTCATGAAATTGTTACAGCCATGAAGGTCTTGGACTTAAAAGATTGCGGTTTGTATCAAAATTTGAATTTGTAGTTTAAGAATTTTACCCATATTTGGCTTTATCTCTGCTTTGTTTGTCTTTCTTTGGACACCTAAACAATGTTGGCACTGTATAGCCAAGATTGTACTGATGTGCCATTAAATTCTGTATATACTAAGAATCAAACTATACTTTATTACTATGTAGAGGTCATCAAACTTTCAAAACTGGGGCCAGTTACTTCTGTTTAACGTCACCATTGCACAAGAAGAGAATGTCACTCTTACATTGTTCCATTCATTTAAGGGAATGAGCACTTGGCCAAGTCAGTTAGGGTACTGGTGCCTGAGAGCTAGGCAAAAGGTGCCGTTACTTGCGGCACATGTTTGATTCCTGCTTGGAACAAATTATGACTCTTTGACCTGTTTGATTATAGTCCTCCAGAAATATTTATATTCGCTGGACATGTCCAATGATAACAATATTTTGACCGACCGTAAAAATACTCCTATCGAACTTTCATAGTTATGACTAATAATTTTCTTTATAGCTTTGCTGGTCATAGACCGGAAGAGCTTATGGGATGGTCTGTTGTTCATTGTCTGTCCATCCATTAGCACAAAATAAAAATGGTTCTGCTTGGAAATACAATATGTCTGTAACAGTGGCCATCTTGAAAATCTTATCACTACGCCTGAATTGATGGTCATATCAAGATGGTGGTTTCACTAAAAGACTTCTAATGATGTCCAGTTGATCCCATTGAAAATGGTGCCGATCTGATTTCCAAGAAGGCCATTATGGAAGCCATCTTGAAAATCTTGTTATAGCTTCTCTTCCTCAATGGAAAGTCATATCAGCATGGGGTTTTCACCCGATGATTTATTATGCCTAGTTGGTCCTAAATGAAAATGATTTCACTTGGACATCCAATATGGCCACCACAGTGGCCATCTTGAAAATCTTGTCACTACTCCTGAATGGATGGTTATATCAACATCGGGTTTTCACCAGAAGACTTCTTATGGTGTCTAGTTGGTCCTAAATGAAAATGGTGCCAACTGACATTCAATATGACCACCACAGCAGGCTGCTACAAAATCTTTTTATTCTGACTCTTCCTGAATGGAAAGTTATACCAGCATGAGGTTTTCACTGGAAGAATTCTTATGGTATCTGGTTGGTCTTAAATAAAAAATTGTACCGATCTGGTATCCAATATGGCTGCCACATTGGCCATCTTGAATATCTTATCGCTTCTCCTAGATGGAAAGATATATCAACATTGGGTTTTCACCAGATAAAATCTTATTATGTTTAGTTGGTACTAAATGAAAATGGTGCAACTTGGACATCCAATATGGCCATCATGGCACCCATCTTGAAGATCTTCTTGCTGCTACTCCTAAATGGAAAGTCATATCAACATGGGGTTTCACCAGAAGACTAATTGTGATATCTAGTTGCTCCTGAATGAAAATGATGCCGATCTGACCTCAAATATGGCTGCCACAATGAACATATTGAAAATCTTGTCACTAATTCTCCTGAATGGATGATCATGTGAACATGGGGTTTTCACCAAAAGCCTTCTATTGTCTAGTTTGTCCTCAATGAAAATGGCATCGATCTTACTTCCAATATGGCTGCCACATTGGCTAATTTGAAAATCTTATCTCTCATAAATATATGAGATGGTTTCAACACTTAGAAGTTAAAAAGAAGAAATGGTCTTATCTTGAATTCCTTGACATACTTTTCAGACAGTAGAGCATCAGTCTCTTATAGGAACTTTTGTCTTTATATTTAACTTCACAAGTGTAAAATTGAATAATTTCAAACTCCTTATCTGACAAAGGAAGTATGGGATGGCAAATCTTTGTATGACCGGTATCAAATTGCTCTGAGCAAGGGTCATAATTGCTCCCTAATATGGATTCACACTTCCACCAACAATGCAGATTAAAGCATACATTGCCGCACCCAAGTGATCCCATCTATACTGCTATGCATACTGTCCAGCATCAAACAGAATATTCCCTATACATTGTTGATTGTTGGAATTTACTATAACAATAAATACCATTGCGGATTTGTTTAAAAAAGAAAGTAATGACACAGAGAACACTAGGAAAGTCAAATCAAGCAAACAAATAAATCACCTAAGTTCGTAAATTGGTTGTTCAGTAGTAAAAAGCAGCCAAGCAAATAAAGTTTGGTAGCATAAATGACCACTGATTAAGTAATAAACAATTTAGAAGATCATAAGAAAGACACAATACTACTATTTTCACTAGAGTTGTCATGGATCTTAAATATACACAACAAGCATTAACCATTATAAATAAGAGTAAGAGAGAAGGTTGGGATGAAAATTTTAATCCAAAGAAGTTGAGAAAGTTTCAACAGCGAATGGTTATATCAAACACAAGCAGAGAAACAATTTTGTCAGTCTAGGCATTTCATATTTTAAAAGTCAGCCTCTTGTCAACCATTCAGAATGTAATGAACATACACATTGCTCAAAAGCTGAAACTGCAGCAAAAAGCAACAACTGTTGTTTTTGAATTTATTTATAGGAAATGCTTAAAATAAAATAAAAAATATATGGCACCCTGACAGAATAGCTCAAGGCAAAAAATCCCCAGCAACAAAGCCATGACAGAGAAGCCATGTCAGAATATCTCAATTAAATGAATGCTGACAAAATAGCTTAGACAGAAACTCACAATATAGCAGGTAATAATTTTAAAGTACTAATGCATGACATAAAGTACTAATGCATGACATAAAGTACTAATGCATGACATACAGTACTAATGCATGACATACAGTACTAATGCATGACATACAGTACTAATGCATGACATACAGTACTAATGCATGACATAAAGTACTAATGCATGACATACAGTACTAATGCATGACATACAGTACTAATGCATGACATAAAGTACTAATGCATGACATACAGTACTAATGCATGACATACAGTACTAATGCATGACATAAAGTACTAATGCATGACATAAAGTACTAATGCATGACATAAAGTACTAATGCATGACATAAAGTACTAATGCATGACATAAAGTACTAATGCATGACATACTTCCAAAGCCATTGCAACTAAAGTCTGGAGCAAACATTGTAATTAAACAACATATGGACTATTTTATCCAAAACTTGTAATGTTGCATTAGTACTTAAGCACCTGAAGCCAATACCCAGTATGGTCCAATAGACTGACAACATTGTAATTATGCAATGTATAGACTGACAACATTGTAATTATGCAATGTATAGACTGACAACATTGTAATTATGCAATGTATAGACTGACAACATTGTAATTATGCAATGTATAGACTGACAACATTGTAATTATGCAATGTATAGACTGACAACATTGTAATTATGCAATTTATAGACTGACAACATTGTAATTATACAATTTATAGACTGACAACATTTTATATATTCAATTTATAGACTGACAACATTGTAATTATACAATTTATAGACTGACAACATTGTAATTATGCAATGTATAGACTGACAAACACTAATTAAAATATATACCAGCTTGGGTATATAAAGATCATCCTCATGTGCCTGACTGATAGGTGGTCATTGGTTCATTGATGGAACCTTTAAAGTGGTGCCAGAATTGTATTTTCAAGATTTTACTGTACATGCTCTGCTTGACAGAACTCTAGTTCCTTTGATCTGCACTCTACTACAAGATAAAACAGAGGTGACATATCTTCAAATATTTCAGAAGCTCCATGAGTTAAAACAACACTGAATCCAGTTAGTGTGATGGTAGACTTTGAGAAAGAAAGTAAAAATGCTGTGGCACCTGTATTTACAGCAACACAAGTGGTTGGATTCCTCTTTCACCAAGGACAATGCCTGTTTTTAAAAGTGCAAGAATTTCATCCAGCCCAAGTTTATTGCAACAACAACAGTCTTCATCTGCATGTGAAGATGTTGCTCGCTTTGAGTTTTGTTCCAAGCGCTGACGTCCTAGCTGTGTTTTAATATCTTGGTCAAGAGTTGCCCTGATGAAATGAACACATTCATCAACTATTGTCAAGACTGTTACAGAGGCAAAGACGTAAGAGCATATATCAGAACTTCGATTCACTATACGACTGTGGAACATCCATGATTAAGTCACCGATGGCCTACCTTGCACAAACGATTCTTTTGAAGCACGGCATCATGCATTCCTGCACATGATTGATTGCTCTCATCTGTCTCTACAAGCTCATCAATCAGTTTCGGAAGGAGCAAGATAGTGTCGAGATCAGCATAGAGCATTTTCGTGCTGGCATTCGACAGCCAGATGCATCAAAGGCAATTATATACAACTCAGTCGATGTCTGCAGGCTCTAATACCAACTTATGAGGATACCAAAATTCTGGATTATCTCTGTGGAGTTGCACACAATCTGGCGATCTGAATATGTGAGCACAAGTCAATAGTGCACATTCAAACGGATTTTTTGCAGTGAACAGTGTAGCAGTTGTTTTAATGGAACACTATATAAACGAATCAAGTAATGAATTATTAATAGTTAACAGTCTCATATAATATTTAATAAAATGTATCTGAATACTGTTGCAGAGAGTGTGATCCCTCATGCGTTCCAAAACACTTATGAAACATGAATTTTATTCTGTGGGATTATGGAGAAGATGATGCTCATGATATACTGATGTTCAGTACTTAATGTTTTTTATTAATTGAACACTACATTAACGAATTAAGTAACAAATTATTAAAATTTATAAAGTTCGACAACAGAGCTTTTTTGTCGGGGCTATTTTGTCTGCGAGCTTATCTGTCGAGACTGTTATGTCTTGGGCTTTTTGACGGATCACCAAAATATATCATTTTATCTTACATCATATCAATGCATGTACTTTTTCTGCATCGATTGCACTAGTTCTAAACCACTTTTAGTGTCATGCACTGGAAGCTCAACATTCAACACAGATGTAGTGATCTTGACTGCCAGCTTCTCCAATTAAAATATGAAAATACGAGATTACATAGTTGTATACAGATTTATTTTAATAATTTTCTACTTTGGACTGAAATGATTGTAAATATATATATATATATATATATATATATATATATATATATATATATATATATATATATATATATATATATATATATATATATATATATATATATATATATATATATACAACTCAAAGTTTGCTGCTGGAAATTGTCATATGCAGGGTTCAGGAAAAGCACTTGTCCTGACTGGGTACAAATTGGCTGGGCAGAGTAAAACGTGACTATGTACTCATCCCTGGGTTGAGTAGATGTGGAATCATACCTTGAAAATAAATCTGAGTGCATTTTCTACTCTTAACATAAGCCGAAGTTCAACTTCACTTAACATTTGGCGTGTGTCTGTTATAAATAACTTATACCTAATGTACCTACTTGTTGTGAGTCTAGAACATGTTGCAAAGAAAACTTGTTACACTGGTACCTGATGTAAGCTTGATACCAAAATGGCTAAATATTATGAACATATTATGTTGCAGTTTCACACTTAGCCCTGGATTTCTTAATGGTGTTTGCATTTACAGTGACACTTTTCAGTAATTTAGGCATCATTTTGATGTGGAGAAAGTTTTCCTATCAATGAGCTATCACACATCTTAGTCAGACCTCTGAGAAGTTGAGAGACAGAGAATGTCCAAATTTATGTGATTTTTCATCTGGTCAGGCAATGTTACAGTTGCTGCAGGTCACCAGTATTTTCAAGACTGAAACTCTATTGATACATTGTCATGCCAAATGGAAGATGCCAGCAGATATTTTTTTCACATGTGATTAGTTTTTACATTTGTAAACTTACATACAAAATGAGTATTTAGCCAACTTTCACACAATGCATGTTGTTGTAATCTATTTATAAAGCAGATAATGTCGAGACAGCAGCCAGTCAGTATAAATCTAGCTGGGATAATGACCTAGAAATGTTCCAATTCTTTTGGCTAATTAGCAGTCTTCCTTTTTACGGTGACCCTGTGTAGCTCTCTAGAATGGAGGTTTGACCAAAATGGATCATTTAGTATGAAAGTTGGTGGAAATTGAGATGGTTGGAATTCTTCTTTCAAATGCAAGTTACTAACATTTTTCTTGTGAAAAGTAATTACATACTTATATAAATATATGCTGGAGTCTTTACTTTGGCGTGACAGTGTATTGATAAAGCCACACAGTCTTGAAAATACTGGTGAACTGGGGCAAGCTTAACCATAACGGTGTCTGACCAGATGAAAAATCATAAAGTATGTACATTCTCTATCTCTTAACTTGTCCCATATCTAACTCAGAAAGATATGTGATATCTCATTGAAAAGGAAAATGATGACACCTAGAATACTGAAAGATTTCAGTGTAAATACGAATACCACTAAGAAATCAAGGGCTATATGTGCAACTACAATTTCTCGAGTTACAAACCTTGTATCTTATTATATGTTTATCTATGGGGCTATATATTAGAACATAATATTTTCATGATTTTGACCCATTTCACTATCAAGCTTGCATCAGGTACCTGTGGTTCTCTAGTAAAAGCTCAGTTGATCTGTATCAAATGGAAGAAGTTAGTTATCTTAATTGGATGAATCATTTCTGACTGAATATGCTGATGTATTATAAAACTTTCAAAATGAACTTTTTCAAAATTCTGGAATTTTAGGCATGATACAGTGAAAATCACTGGCTACCAGAAACTCCTGTAGAAACAGTTTCAGGTTTATATTTAAGTGAGGGATATTCATTATTGGCACCTAGTTGCCCATTTGGAAACCTTTTTTAAATTAAATCTTACAAACATTATATCATCACTTTAAAGGGCCTTATGTCATAAAGACCATTTCTGCCCCCGATTTTATGAAAAAATAAATATTAATAGTCACAGTGAAGTATCAAATACTGTGATTTAAGATGAAAAATAAAGCAAAGAATCAGTTTTATTTTCCAAAGAAAAGTCGATAAATTGCAAATTTGATACCTTAATATATACTTTAGTTCACTATATGTATCAGTGTTTCCGTAATGCAGTGTTTTGGTAGCTTGAAAGTATTCATAACATAAATGATGAAAAAGGTACCAGTTTCTACTGTGTATTTCCTGTTGAGTCACACACAAAAAGTGCACAATGATGTGAAATGAAAATGAGTTTATTGACATAAGCAATCAAAGAACAAGACTATTGAGGTTTGTAAGCATTATTTATTTCTTAAATTAGGATAGTAACAATGTAGTTACAATGCAAAAAATTCAATATTTTACAAGCATTTAATATTTTGTGAGTGTAGGCAACTTTAGTTCCATGGTCCTCTTGTCAGATCAACCTGGAAAAGTGCACATTATAAATACCAAAATGCAGTAAATGTTTTACACCCTGAAAATAGCTAGAAATAGGAAGGGATATTGTCAGGTGATATTAATTAATCCAACAAACCGTTTTAAAATCTGAAGGGGATTTAGAGGGACAAAATATGGGTCATTATTTTGGTACTCAAATTGGCTAAATAAACTTGATATTAGATCAACTGATAATAGGCAGTTGAGTAAGGTATGCACACTTGATCAGTCAAGTATAAACAATTTTAGTATGATTACCATAGCTGAGCATATACTGGTATGTCAATATTTAAGGTCACTTACATCAAAACAAACTACTGCTTCACTATTACTAGAATTTCAAATATTTTCAGAGCATTGGTCCTGTGACATGATTGTTTTTCATAAGCATTAATAAAGTTCAGTGCAGTGGTTCATATGATTGGATTGATATATGTATGTATTAGTGTTTAATGGCACCTCAGGACAATAATGGAAATAAGGTGCCAAATAGAAGTAAAGTTCGACAAATGTAATAAATTAAGACTGGCACAAAAACTTTACGGATATAAACCCTTCCAAATAAATGTTAACATGAAGTACTACCTGATATATAAACGGTTCAGATGTTAAAATATAAAGACAGCAAATATAAAGCCCTTAAAATATATGGTCAAAACTTTGTATATAAACCACATTCCCTCAAAAAGTTCATGATGTTCTTGGGTGGTACATCATTATAAAGTCTGTTTATTGAATTCACATGGAAAAACCTTTGTCCCACAGGTAAAGCAGCAAAATTTACCGAAATTTTGAAATTTGCACACGGTTTACAATGGCCGAAACAATGCCATTTAATTGAAATGATTATAAATTCAACTTTTTTCTTTATCTACCCGTAAGGCTCACTGAACAGCTTAGTTATTATAATTTGCATGCCGTACCATGCTCGGCTTGGATTGTTTCATTTGTTGTACATCTTTTACCTTTTATTCTGACAGGATTCAGTTTGTATAACATGTCTTTGTTGAATATATCTGAAAATTTCAGTAAAAGGTCCCTAGGATCATTGTGATATTGTTTCCAATTGCTGCATATACATGTATGTACATGATGAAAGAAAACAAAAATGCAACAGGATGTACTTGCATGGACATGTGCATATGGAGCTTATGTTGGATCTGCAATGAATAACAAACTATGCAATGGGTTACAAACTTGAAATGGTGTTTCTTTAAAATACATTTTTACTAATCAAAGGTTATGATAACAAACATGTTTCAAAGGTAAATAATATAGTTTGAAGACATTTTTATCAGCAATATCTGTAAAAAATCAACCTGGTTATGTAATCATAATGTTGTGTAATGCGTGCAGCAATCTATTCTTGTCAACTGTTGCTTTTTCCTAGAGATGCCACATTTGATGTGAGAGTTACATCCTACTAAAGCATTGATGTGGAAATATGTCATTTCATTGGAATGGGTAGCTCCTACATCACCGACAACCAAATGCAAGTTTGTTGACACGTTTACTGATTTTGTAAACGTTTACAGTCAGGAACTAAACTAAACTGTTTACATGTGTAAACATTGCAGTCTTACACACAGAGTGGAAGTCAATACACGATCAGAGTGTTCCTGTGTAAGAGGACACTGGCAGGGTATGCACTCAGGTCAACGCGAACAGCACAATGCCACCTCATCTCTGCAATTTGTTCCATACAAAGGATGGGTTTGATGTTATGAAGTTTGTTTGTGGTGTTTTCATTCCACATGTTTTGCCAAGTGTATAAAGCATACCAATATATATGATATTTAAAGTCAGTATATGAGATCTTCCATTTCTAAACAGTTGCCTGCAGGGCAGCTTTGGCTGCTTTATCTGCCCTTTCATTTCCTTTAATATATGTGTGACTTGGTTGCCAATAGTATAGAATATTTTTTCTATATTGTCTGAGCAAATCATGTTTCTGTATGATTGGAATTTTAATGGGTTGTCAAATTTAAGGTTTTGTAAGACATTCACTGGTGAAAAGGAATCCAAATAGATAATTAAATTTTTTTTTTTTTAGAGGTTTCAATGTAGTTAAGACATTTTAGTATGGCTGTAATTTCTGCCGTAAAAAATGGAGACTTTATCCAGTAACCGGTTTAAGACGATGCAATGCCAGCTCCAGCCTAGTCTCCTCTGTCTGTATACAGGGATATATGGTAACAATAGAAGACTCTGATTTCATTGAACTGTCTCTAAAAAAGGAGAGGATTTTAAAAGGACTTTCTGAATTGGCAAAGATCAAATATTATTTTAGGGAGTTTTGATAACCAGGATGGTGATTTTGGAACATTGAATTTTGCAGTATTTCCATCATTAGTTTTTGCAGTTTTTAGGTGAGGAAAATTTCACATGCCAAAAGGTGGAATAAAATTTGGTATCTGAGAACACAAGGTTTGGAATTTGGGCAGAAGACTACATCATATGCGGGATTACCAGTAAATGGATTAGAAGATAGTTTGGTTACATACTGAAGACCCAGTTTTGTTTGTCAGAGATAAAGTGATGGTTTGTTTGCCTCAACAGCATGTGATTGGAAACAAAAGGTGTACTTCATTCAGTATGAGTTAAACATTTTTATGTAAATGTGGTGATGCCATGATGTTAGTAAGGTCACTCACTGTGAGCAATGAACCATACCTGGGAGCTATTTTCACTGTTGTTCTGGTACCTCATATTAATTAGTTAGGCATTTACATTTTCAAGGGAGAAAACATTGTAATTACTGGCAAGTCAGGACTGGCATTAGTATAAAGTGACAATAGTAAATTAGTCTACCGCAAAAAAATGGGAGAAGTTATTGTTTATTATTACAACATTATGGTAATGCTAAATGCTTGTCAGTGTCCAATGAAATTATACATATTTAAAATAGACATCTTTATTGATATTTCAGAGAATTTATATCAGCCTAATTTATAATTATTCCATATATATGAGTAATGGGAGTATTGTCCCTTAACATAAGTAAGTCAGGAACTCTAACATTACGATCACTAGAATATGCCAATTGGAAAATAAAGTTCTCAGGAGTTCCAAAACTTTTTGTACATGAACAAATTATTATGCATTTGTGTATAACATTGTGCCAGTTTTACATAAACCACAATGACATGCAGAATTATACCGGATTTTCCACATGTTGTCATCTTAAATAAATTATACTTCTAACTGAAATAGGAGTTTATCTACTAGCTCAAAATAACTGAGCTTTTGTGCTGTCAAGGTTTGTAGGTATTATTTTTAGCTCCACTGGTCATAGACAAACTTGTGCTAATGGATGGACAGACAACAGGTTATACCTTAATGTCTCTGGTATTGCCTGTTGTCCGTCACCCATCCGTCAGTTAGTACATGTTTGTTATCGCAACTCGTACTAAACTACTTGGAGGATTGCCATGAACTAGCCATCTTGAAAATCTTGTTATTGTTACTCCTTCTGAATGGATGGCCATATCAACATGGAGTTTTCACTTAAAGACTTCTTATGATGTCTAGTTGGTTCTAAATGAATATGGTGCCAATCTGACATCCAATATGGCCTCCATGGCAGCCATCTTGAAAATTTTGTTATTGCTACTTCTCCAGAATGGAAAGTCATATCAACATGGGGTTTTCACCAGAAGACTTCTTATGATGTCTAGTTGGTCCTAAGTGAAAAT
The DNA here is from genome assembly GCA_029931535.1 of Margaritifera margaritifera. Lineage (NCBI taxonomy): Eukaryota > Metazoa > Mollusca > Bivalvia > Unionida > Margaritiferidae > Margaritifera > Margaritifera margaritifera. The sequence continues at coordinate 1,191,783 of JAQPZY010001377.1, read as the reverse complement.
GATTCCACTCAGATGTCCAATATGGCCACCACAACAATGATCTTGAAAATCATGTTTTTGCTACTCCACTTGAATAGATGGTCTTATCAAAATGAGATTTTCACTGAAAGACTTCTTTTGATGTCTGGTTGGTCCTTATGGCCTCCATGACAGCCATGTTGAAAATCTTGTTATTGTTAATCCACCTGAATGGAAAGACATATCAGCATGGGGTTTTTACCAGAAGACTTCTTATGATGTCTAGTTGGTCATAAATGAAAATGGTGCCACCTGGGTATCAAATATGGGCACCATGGTGGCCATCTTGAAAATCTTCTTGTCACTACTCCATCTAAATGGATGGTGATATCAACATGGGGTTTTCACTAAAAGACTTCTTATGATGTCTAGTTGGTCTTAAATGAAAATGCTGCCAATCTGACATCCAGTATGGCCACCACAGCAGCCATCTTGCAGATCTTGTTCTTGCAACTCCTTCAGAATGGAATGTCATATTAACATGGGTTTTTCACTGGAAGTCTTCATATGGTGTCTGGTTGGTCTTGAATAAAAGTTGTGCCATTCTGATATATTGAAAATCTTGTCTTACTCCTCCTAGATGGAAAGTCATATCGACATTGGGTTTTGCACCAGAAGACTTCTTATGATGTGTAGTTGGTACTAAATGAAAATGGTGTCGATATGACAGTCAGTATGGCCACCATGGCAGCCATCTTGAAAATCTTGTTATTGCTACTCTTCCTAAATGGAAAGTCATATCAACATGGGGTTTTCACTGGAAGACTAATTATGAGATCTAGTTTGTCCTGAATGAAACTGGTGCTGATCTGACCTCAAACATCCAATATGGCTGCCACAATCAACATATTGAAATTCTTGTCACTAATTCTCCAGAATGGATGGTCATATTGGCACGGGGTTTTAACTGAAAGTCTTCTAATGGTGTCTAGTTTGTGCCACAACAGCCAATGTGGAAATCTTATCACTCAAGAATACCAGAGATGGTTTCAACACTCAGCAGTTAACATGAAGAAATGGTATTATCTTAAATTCTGAAATTCATTTCGAACAGTAGAGTGTCAAATTTAAATGAATTCAGAGTGTGTGGAGTTATTTAAAAAGAGAGTAGTTCACTATTATTTCAAAGATTAAAGTGTTCTTTCTCTTTGATTACAGCACCTAACGCCAGAACAATTGGAGAGAATAGAGCAGAATAAAAGACTTGCTTTGGAGAGAAAGGCAAAAAAAATTGGAACACCTCTACCACCGACAGGTAAATTTTAATGTGGCATACCTAAAATTGTTTTAATTAGAAGTGTCGGAACTTGATTGTATATGTTGAATAGTGATAATTATGTGGATTGGGTTAGACATTTTATGAAGGATTTATTTAAAAAGTCATCTTTCATTTACCTGTTCTGACTCTATAAATTTGAAAGAAAACTGATTCTTTTTTTATCCACCACTCAACAAAGTTGGTGGGGCATACGGAAACAGTTTCCATCTGTCCATCACACTATTGTTTCTAGAGCATAGCTACAAAACCATCCAAGATATCTCTATGAAACTTGGTACACTTATTAGGACTAGGGGTCCAGGTGTGCATTTTGCTGTTAACAATTCTTAAGTGTCAATAGTTTTAATCTTTTGTCAGTTTTTCTGTCCATCCATCCATCCATTATCCACACTTTTGTTTCTACGTCAAAACTCCAAAACTGTTTAAGATATTACTATGAAATTTGGTACAATTTTTAGACTTTTTGCTATTCACATTTCTTCAGATTCAGTTTTAGTTTTAATCTGTTTTGTTTGTTCAGAGATGCCAACATCTCTGATTCCAGCAGATATTTTCAGAATTTTCGACTGAAAATCTGCACTCCAAATTTTGATTCTTTTTCTGTGATTGTTTTGCCTTGTCATCTTCATGGTAAAATTACATTTTGAGCCATAAAAATTTTCCAAGGTAAGAAAATATATCTCTAGTTCTGTTTTCAGTAACTGGTTCAAGTGTTATAATTTTTCCATTTCACTGCTAGATACAGCACATGTAAAATGAGTACCAGTCCTTATATACTTTGAGTCACATGAGAAAATGGCAGCCAATTAAACACCACCAAGAAAGAAAAAGGATTTTGAGTCACAATGAACAACATTAGGAACAGTTTTCGATTATATCTAGTCGTGACCTGGAGAACATTATACCTTTTGCAAGGTCTGTGCAAGTAACATAAATCTAACACATTGAAGGAAAGTCTCATTGAAACACACTTGAAATCGAAAAAATAAAAATGATCTTGCAAAGGCATGTAAATACATATCAAAAATTTCATCATTATTCATGCAGCAGGACAACTTATCAATTATTAAACATTTTTCCCAACTCCAACATAGCCAGAAATATGGATGTAGTTTGACTAAGAATCTATTTGTCTTGGTGATTAGAACTTTAAAACTATATCTTCTGTCTCAGTGATATCAAACCAATATTTCTACATCTTTTTTTTTTCCCCCACTGTACTTTACAGTAAAAACAAAATGGTTCTCCTCCTTAAACTCTTGAAAAAAATTATTCCTTTGAATTTGAACAAAATAAATTGAATAGTTTCTTTACAATATATAACCATTTTTAGCTTGCCTCTACAATTTAGAGGTAAGCCATTGTTCTACTCCCAGCATTGGTGTTCACGCAGATAAAAGCATATACATATGTATACCCTCACTGAATGTCATCCATTCTTTCTTCCTATGTCCTATGCAAGTGTTTTTAGTGGGTTTCATACACCTACCCCCAATGAAGGGGCAGAGGGGCTAACTTTATACATTAGTTGTACATTCTTCGTAAAGTTTTTGCCATTAGCTCAGGTTTCTTGCATGCTGTATAAATATTGTTATACCTGAAATCATTACCTTGGTGAGGTGATGCATCTTGATGTGTACTACACCCTTATCAGAAAAGTAGGTCACGGTAACCTATATTTCATCCTTCACTGACTTTGGTTAAATTTTGTGTTTTATTTCTCAAACTCTGTTTATCGTATAATCATCAAACTGTATGATTGTAGGTTTCTCTGCTAGTACCACACTTACAACACAAGAATATCACTGTGACCTACATTTCACATTTTACTAGATAATTTTAAGATTTTGTGTTTTTCTCAGGACCAAATACATTTTTTGCACCTGTATAAATATTGTTATACCTAGATTTATGAAACTTGGTGAGGGGATACATCTTGATGAGTGACTACTCCAACATCACAGAAGTAGGCCACTGTGACCCATATTTCATGCTTCACTGACTTCAGTTAAAGTTTGTTTTTTAAGTTTATTTCTCAAGCACTGTTCATAGGAGTATCATCAAACAAGATGATTGTATGTATCTCTGTTACTACCACACCTGTACAACAAAAGAAGTTCATTGTGACCTATATTTCATCTTTTACTGGATTTGGCTAAGTTTCTGCATTTAGCTCATGACCATACTATCCTTCCTAGAATCATGAAACTTGGCGAGTGGATGCATCTTGATAAGTTCAACATTCGTTTTGCAAATAGAGGTCTCTGTGACCTATATTTCATGCTTCAATGACTTTTTTGAAAGTTTTTATTAAAAGTTCATTTATTTTGTGCTCTTGGTGTTCCAATTATGAAACTTGATAATTGGCTGTATCTCTATCACTATTCACCCTTAAAACCAAAAGTCACTGTGACCTACATTTTATGCTTTACTAACATTGGTTAAGTATTTGTGTTTATGGTCACATTGATTCATCCATACTAGACCTATACATTCTAGCCTACTCAGAAGGCCCTTTCTGACCAGAGCAGTTGGAAGTAGGAATCAATATGTTTATTCAAAGGTAAACTTTCCATATTAATGACTATACATTGTATATTGTAATATGTTACCCACATGTTAAGTGTGTATTGTACATGTTAATGGGTATAGGAATTAGATGGGTGAACTGCATGCTGCATGCTTTAAATGTGAGACCTCATCTATAGTGGCTAATTATTAGAGCTGGGTACCACAAAAAATGTTGTACGTGGTATTTCTGAACATACCATGATACATACCATGGTATACCGCAATTATATTAGGGACCAACAATTTTAATTTCTGGGGCAGGGGCCTGACAATGTTTTTTTAAATTTCCATCTGTCAAAAGTTGGAAAAAATATCTTGCTCCATATTATATCCATTATATTATTTGAAAAAAAATAATTATCTTGAGGTAAAAGAAAATAAAATATCTCAGCTCAAAAGAAAATTGCAGCCTCCCACTGCCACCAAATTAAATTGTCAGTACCTTATAGTAGATGAATTTGCCATGTGTATGTTAATTGTTGTATAAGTTGTCATCTAAAAACTGTAAGTAAAGTGGGATGATTAAGCTTACACTATAACTGACACCCTGTAAAAGACAGTGTGCTGACATTAGAGAACTTGTTGATAAAAATAGGAAGTGTTGACACTGAAGCCTATATTTACTAGATACACTGTTGATATAATAAGCAGGGAAACAGTGAGTGGCATACCGACACACGGGCAAGATATTTTCCAGAGAGGGCCAGTAAACATAAAACAACACACTCAACAAATGAGAAAATATTTAGTGGATTTGAAAAATTATGTAAAATTCAAACAGAAAACAACTGCTCACCTGAAAATCATCAGATGATTTGCAGTCTTACAAAGGAACACATGTACTTAACACATTTACATACACTAGTAAATAACTAAACAATGACTTTTTTATTAAAATCTGAAATTTTTGCAAAAGTTGCATTTCGCATGAATATGTCAAAACATCCCATTTGGCCAATACATTGGCATACATGTCATATGTGAATAAAGGATCATAAATATCATTATATTTGTAATATTCAAGATTAATTTGTAACAAATACAACTGTTTTGTAAAAAAAATAATAATTTTTTGAATTATTTTGTCATGATAAATGAAAACATGCTATTAATATCATTAAATTCATAACAAGATTACTCAGGAATTTCTGTACATTCATTACTGACGGAAACTACTGAAGTACCGTAAAGTGATAAAGTACTGTGGTATGTACCACCAGAAAAAAATACCACGGTAAACTGGTATACCAATAATACTGTGCACCTCCACTAATCATGGTAATTATTGATGTATCAAATGTGTACTTCTGGTCATCACTCCAAGATTACTCAAAGCCTGTAACTTGCACACAGTACAATCTGGCTTCTAGGGTTGGACAATGATAATAGCTTCTCATGCAAATTTTAAGAACAAAATTTTTATTTTATTTTTAAATAAAACTAAAACATTAATCTCTGGTTTTGACAAATCGTCATAGTACCTCTACTTTGATATCATAGAAAAGAATGTTATTTAATTGTTTTATTTCTGTTATGCCCTGTCACAGTAGGTAGGTAAGTGCATGGGTAGGTAGGTAGGAAGATGGTTTTGCATTATGTCAGCACAATACTGGATATATAGTGCTGATTAAAAGTTAAAATGTTACATTTTAAAAAGATTACAAGTTCAGATGTAAAGATTAAAGATTACACAAATGTTTTGGGTTTCAAAAGGTTGCAAGATCACTTTAGTCTGATTTTATTTTATGCATGATAATGTTTTCAATGGCTACTGGAGACTCGTAAAAGCTACGTAGAATTGACCTGTGTAATAATTTATTACACTCTGGTTCTATCTTCATCCATATTTGATGGCAGATCAGCATCTTTTGTCAAATATTGAAAGGTCCATATGCCAGGATACTTTGTGTCAAAGTTAGTCAAATTCTGTTAAGCAGTCCTTTTTGATAACGTTGTGTTGGAGTGGCATCATTTGTACAGATTTGAAAGCCCTCACTGGCAGGATGCTTTCTGACATTTGGTTAAATTCAGTTGAGTGGTATATGAGAAAATGTAACTTAAATGTTTCTCCGTTTTTAGTAACGGTGGCCATATTTGATGACAGATTGGCACAATTTGTATAAATTTGAAAGGTCTTCATGCCAGGATTCTTTCTATCAAGATTGATCAAATTCTGTTCTGCAGTTTTGGAGAAGAAGTCATTTAAGGGTTTTTGTATTTTTAGTTCTACTGGTCATAGACCAAAAGAGCTTATGGGATGGTCTGTAGTCCAATGTTCCTCAGGCAATAAGCACAAGTTTGTCATCGCTACTATTCGAAAACTACTTGTATGATTGTCATGAAACTTTACACACACATTCATCCCATGGTCTAGTTGGTCCAAAATGAAAATGGTGCCACTCAGACATCCAATATGGCCACCATACTGGCCATCTTGAAAATCTTGTTATCATTATGTCTCCTGAATGGATGTCATATCAACATGGGGTTTCACTAAAAGACTTCGTATGATTTCTAGTTAGTCCTAAACGAAAATGAAGCCAATCTGATATCCAATGTGGCCACCTCAGTAGCCATCTTGAAAATCATCTTATTGCTACTTCTCTTGAAAGGAAAGTCATATTGACATTGGGTTTTCACCAGAATACTTCTTATGATGACCAGTTGGTCCTAAATGAAAATGGTACCAATCTGATGTCCAATATGGCTACCATTGTGGCCATCTTTTAAATCTTTTTATTGCTACTTCTTCTAAATGGATGGCCATATCAGTTTGGAGTTTTCACTAAAAGACTTCTTGTGATGTCTAGTTGGTACAAAATAAAAATTGTGCTGATCTCATGGCCACCACAGTGGCAATCTTGAAAATCTTGTTATAGTTACTCCTCCTGAACGAAAAGCAATATTGCCTTGCTGTTTTTACCAGAAGACTTTTTATGATGTCTAGTTGGTCATAAATAAAAATGGTGCCGATCTGATGTTCAATATGGCCGCCACAGTGGTCTTCTTGAAAATCTTTTCGCTACTGCTCCTGAATGAAAGTAATATTGCTATGGGGTTTTCACCTGAAGACTTCTTATGATGTCTAGTTGGTCCTAAATGAAAATGGTGCTAATTTGATGTCCAGTGGCCATCTTGAAAATCTTATCACTATTTCTCCTGAATGAATGTATATATCAACATGGGGTTTTCACTGAAAGACTTCATATGATGTCTAGTTGGTCATAAATGAAAATGGTGCTGATCTGTCATCTAATATGACTGCCACAATTGCCATCTTGAAAAGCTTGTAATTATCACTTCTTCTTCAAGATGGCTGGCCATATCGACATTGTGTTTTTACCAAAAGACTTCTTATGGTGTCTAGTTGGTACTAAATGGAAATGGTACCAATCTGACATCCAGTATGGCCACCATGGGACCCAGCTTGAAAATCTTGATATTGCTACTCCTCCTGAATGGATGGTCATATTCACATGGGGATTTAACTAAAAGACTTCTTATGATATCTAGTTGGTCCTAAATGAAAATGGTGCCAATCTGATATCCAGTATGGCCACCATAGCAGCCATGTTAAAAATTGTTCTTATCGTTACTTCTCCTGAATTTATGGTTATATTGACATGGCTTTTTTCTAAAAGGCTTCTTATGATATCTAGTTGGGCTGAAATGTAAATGGTGCCGATCTGACATCCAGTATGTCCACTATGGCATCCATCTTGAAAATCTTGTTGGGATTTACACTCAGAGACTTCTTATGGTGCCGATATGACATTCAGTATGGCTGCCACAGTGGCCATTTTGAAAATCTTGTTATCACTGCTTCCCCTGAACGTGTTGTGGACATACTGACATGGGGTTTTCATGAAAAGACTTTATGATGTCTAGTTGATGAAAATGATGCTGATATGACTTCCAATATGGCTGTAGGAATGGCCATCTTTAACATTTTGTTACAGCTTCTTCTTCTCAATGGATGGTATATTGACATGGGATTTGAAAATCTTGTTATCGCTACTCCTCAGTGGAAAGATATATTGACATGGGTTTTTAACCGGAAGACTTCTTATTATTCTAGCTGGTCAAATAAAAATTATGCCGATCTGACATCCAGTATGAAAATCTTGTTATTGCTGCTCCTTCTCAATCGATGATCATATCGACATGGGGTTTTCACCCCAAGACTTCATATGACATCAGGTTGGTCTTAAATGGAAATGGTGCCAATCTTACATCCAATATAGCTGTCACAATAACCATCTTTAAAATCTTGATATTGTTACTCTTCCAGATAGGATGGTCATATCGACATGGGGTTTTCACCAAGAGACTTCTTATGATGGTCCATGGTCCTAAATGAAAATGGTGCCAAGTAGTCACCAATTGGTTTCAACACAATGCAGTTAAGAATAAGAAAGGATCTTGTCTTGGATTCTTGGAAATTCTTTTTGACCAGTAAAGCATCAGTACCTTTGAGAGACTCTTGTTGTTGTATTAAAATGATGCTAATCTAACCTCTAAAATGGCTGCTTTGAAAATCTTTATATGTCTACTTCTCCTGAATGGATGGTCTTATTGATATGTGGTTTTCACTGAAAGACTATTATAGCAATACATAACTGCTTCTGAATGAAAATGATGTTCATCTGACTCCAATATGGCATCGTAATGGGCATCTAAAAAATCTTGTTATCGATACTCATTTTGCATGAATGGTGGTCTTGTCATGTGGTTTTCACCAAAATGCCATGTGCAATATGTAATTGGTTCTGTATGAAAACTTTGCAGATCTGATATCCAACATATATGCACTTTTGTGAAGGAGCTTTGAAAACTAGACCTAACTGACATTGGGGTCAAGTCAAAGGTCATTGCTTGCATTTTTTTACTTGATTGATCTTACGAAATGTGACTTAAACATGTACACATGAATTTTGATCAGACTTCTATTTAGTTGCATTCCAATGAACAAGTTGATAGTCAGCACTCTGACATTGATTTTGTGATCAAAGGTCTTGACTCAGGTTTTTTTTTTTTTTAACAGTACTAGCTTGTGAGCATGATAACACAAACAAGTATGAATGCATTTTTATCAAACCCACTTTGTGGATATATCTGATAAATACCTTGAATGTTGCCACTCAAATAACTTTTTTCCCCAAAAGATATTAATTATAGATTTAACTAAACTTAGTATGTGGTTATATCTTGACATTTTTAAAGACAAGTTAAATGATTTTCTATCCATGATATCAGATTCAAAAGTCAAAGGCCGCGACAAAGAATTTTTTACTGCACTTACAGTTATCTTGTGAACATGTTAGCTCAGACATGTAAGAAAGTATTTTCATCAGAGACAGCTTCAAAGAACAGAAGAAACAGTCTTATATTGGATTCATGGAAATTCCTTTCAGCCAGTAGAGTGTCAGTCCTTTGTAGGGACTCTTGTTTAAGTATGACAGAATTGTTGAGATTACATTGGTTTTCCTCAATGGAAGCCTACTCAACTGATTTAAGGCAGGTCATTAATTGCTTAAGATTTCCAAAAGTCTCATATAGTTTTCATTGACTTTATCATTTTCCTTCACAGAACTGTTATCGTGATTACTAAAATTGTGTACGTATTTTTCTTTTTCATTATTTAATAAGAGACAGAAGCCGCAACAACATCATTTTATATCCAATCTCTCCCAGACTTCTTGATGCTACGATAAAAAAGATGTCATATCAAACAAATTGTAATGTAATGGTCACATCATTTTCAGACTGTGCATTATGCATTGATTTTACAAAAGCGGACCATGCAATGCCTGAAAGCTTGCTTTTCTCTTACACATATGTATTTATTATTGCTATATAAATACAGAGGGCCCATGTGCACTTATTTTTTATTGACCCATCTTTTCATGCATGCACTATCTACATTTTACAGTTTAAATTTCTCTGATACCAGTGTTTTTCTTTTTGAAAAATTTCTCATTGATTGACACAGGATTCAGATATTTTGAGAAAATTTGAAAAATGTCAAAGTTATAGGAGTTGAATTTGTTATATAGTAAATTCTATGCGGGCGCCCCAGTCAGTTGGACAAACTTTTGCTTGGCCACCCAACATTATTGATTCTTACCTAGCTGGCAATTTAATTGATTGGTTGTCTTTTAGAATCCCTGTTATGCAATGTTTGATTGATAGATGTCGCCAATGGCTGAGGGGTCAGTTGAAAGTAAATTTCCAGTGCCAGTGGCATCATATAGTGGAAATATTTATATTGTGGAGGAATACAATTTGTGCATGTAATAAATATTTTTCAGAAGTTAAGTGAGTTGATTATAGTGTGAGTATGAGTATGCGTGATATGTATGATTCATAGTGGAGATTGTTAACTCAAATAATAATGCAGCAGCTGTAACAGAATGAAACTGGGCGGGGTTGGATCTAGCGAAGAAACATAACAAGCACATGAATGAGATGTTTATTTATGATATAAGTAACAAATATGTAATTTCTGACACCTTAGACTAACACTCTTTCATCATCCTTACATACACAAATTAAACCAAACAATTGAAAAACCTAGCCTACAAATGCACACCAAGTTCATCAAGAAATATAACAAATGGGATTTTCTTCAACTTATGCAATCAATGCATAGTTCATCAACAAATATGACAAATTGTATTGTTCTTCAATAGATAGGATCAATGCACAGTTCATCAACAAATATGATTAATGTATGAATTTATCGACAAATGTGATCAGTGTATGAATTTATCAACAAATGTGATCAGTGTATGGATTTATCAACAGATATGATTATTGTATGGATTCCTTAACGAATATGATTAATGTGTGTGATTAATGTATTGCTCATCAACAAATATGATGTTGCATTAGATTGTCAATGACACCAAACTTTAGGTGTTCGTAAACAAATATGCTGTTATCTCATGAAACCCCAACGACAAGCTTGAATACTCCCAATCCACCTCCATTGATGAATGCCTGAGGAATGATCTTATGTTGTCCACTCCTTCTGGCCTGTTGAAGGATTCCTCGGGGGAACCTCTCTATCCCACAGACCCATTGATCCAGACCCTTTGGCCCCTCACACTGAGTCCACCAGTATCATCCATCAAACTGACGTCACTGGCTTATAAGAGCTCTAATGTTTTTCATCATTTAATGCGTACAACACATAATTTAATTAAACTTCTCTACTCAGCTACAAAATATTTAACCTGAAACAGACCATATTCAATCTGATAGCATAGCATTACATGACATAGGTCTGACTTTCTAGAAATATATATTTTCTGAAACATTCAATACTGTGGTATCACTAAATTTCGTGGGGTACCAATTTTCTTGGATTCATTGTTGCCCTGAACCACAAATTTAAAGACCCACTGAAAAATTATCTACATATGATAAAGAAGCCTCCCACCTCATTTTTTTTTACTGTGTGATTTCTAGAGATCAACAAAGCTATTTGATAAATCAGCATCATTTCTGTAATCTGGCAACAAATATTAGCTTTTACACATTTTTTTTTAACCCTTTAATAAAAGGATCCTAAAGCATTTTATATATTGTTTCAATGCACACGTATCTATATGGTATCCGGTAGCTGTAATTTCCACTCACTGCCTTAAATCAATATGTTGTGAGATAAGTAAGGATAGAGAGAAATGAGAAAATGCATAAGGTATTCAAACACTGATATTACTGAAAATGAAAGAAAGAATAAATGATACTATAAATGAAAATTAAATTTAATACTTTTGAAACAGTTGTTGAAAAATTTCAATCCTTGTGAAAGTACATCTTATTTTATCCATGCATGCTTAATCCCAATGAACATAACTGTAATTTAATAAAACTATTGCTCGAAGCACAATTACTAATGAAACCCTGTATATACACTAATTACCACATATTATTGAAGCTCACACTTCACTGATTTTTGGACAAAACCACTAAATCGGCATCGCATCAGCAATGTTGGTTGGTACACACAAACGTTTTTCAGGTAAATAATCCTGAAATTGTTGAATTAAAAAAGTCCAGTATTCTTAAAGCCACAGATAATTAGGTCCAATTGTTCACACATTTTGGCATGAGCCACAGTTATCCATACAGCATGAATTAGATTGATTCACGAGGGTTTAAGTAAAGTCTAGTGGTTGAAGTTGGTTCATACACAAGGCAGGCTCAAACAAAGGAGTGATTCCATTGTTTTTCAATTTAGTTAGCATCTTCTCACTTTGATGGGCTCAGAACACAAGAAATGTTGACACTGATTGCAAATTGCATTGAGAAAGGGGCAGCTGGTCACATGTTCAGTTCACATGCAGAATGATGACATTATCCAAACTGACTGGATCTAAGTTGAATTTTACCGCTCTTAAGCCACTGTGTTAACGCCATGGTCTTCAGAAGGTAAGGACAGTGTTTTAAGGAAGAGATCATACACATGTAATTTAATAACCAATTAGATTAGTGTTGTTGACTGCATCTGCTCTCATTGATGTTGAGTGCAAGTGATTTATCTTGACAGGTGTTTGATTTGTGCTCATATAGGTGGTAGTATTGTTTTAACCATTGAAGAGGCCGTCATTGTTGTCGTGATAGTTTTGTTCTTTTGTATTCTTTATTTGGGGTATTGTAGAGGTTAATCCACGAAATTAAATGCCTAGAAATATGCAAACTTTGACAGGCAAAACCAAGAATTCAAGTACCCACGAAAATTTCTACCATGAAAATTGAGACCCACAAAAATAAATGATACTACAGTATATTAAACAATTTTATCACAGAGAACATATAGCAAGAAAGAATAAAGTGTTACACGTTCACATATCTCTACAGCTGAAGATTGCATAACATGGACAGTTCCCCAACAAGGCTCCTGTGCATTATGATAATAAAGAGAAAAAAAAACTATAAGTACTCTGGACATGGTCAAATCTGTAACTGGAGAACACAGTTTAAATGTTCCCCCACAGCCAGTACTCAGTGCATGCTGCAGTAAGTGAACAGAAATTGCTATTTCGAAATCACCAAGGCTAAAATCATACACCATGTGTAATGCTGTATGTGGCAACAAAATCCAATCTATATTTATGTTCATTTATAATACAAGAGGGATTTTCATGCACACAATTCCATAACGGCAGCACTTATTGCACTGTGTTCAAGTTTGTATGTTGTGTATGTTCAAGCAATCATATTAGTCATTTTGGAAGTTCTTTAAATATTTCCAGTTCTGGCAGTATTCCAGGTACATCAAGGTTGCTTGCCAGAAAACTACAAGTAAACAGTTATAATCCGACGAGATAAAAAGGCCTTAAAAAAGGCTAAATCCCATACTTTTTTTCTAGTGATACTTGCCCCCTCTCATTTATAAGAAAATAATTTTTCATGCTGACAGAAATACATCACTTATTGTAAATTTGCACACATATTTCTAGCACAATTAAAATAACATGATTGTAGAATGTTTATGTAAATTTTTCAGCAAGTCCAGCACAATCCTGTCCAGAAGGATCTCAAACTGTCACTTCAAACCAAATCCAGTCATCTCCAAGATTCTCTAATGTTTCTACATCTCAAAAACAGCTAATACTGACTCATTCCAAAACAGGAAACCAGAAAGACAAGGACAGAGATGAACAGAACTCATCCAAGAAAATCATCAACAAAAAGGGAGATGAAAACTTTCCAGAGAATGTAACTGATAGAGACATGGAGAGTGAACTAAATTACAGTTTAGAAGGTGCTACAAATTATGCTGATGAACAAAAGGATGAAGAGACTGCTTCAGAGTGCAAGTCAGATACTCGTATATCTAGCAGCAACGTTATTAACAAGGAAGAAACTATTGATAATGCGGAGAATAACATGCAGGATATGGAACTTGACCAGGATCAATTGATGGAAGAATTGGATAATTAATTGCAAGTCTTTTCAGTCAACTTTGACCTAATCTGCACGGTGATTTCTCCAGGATTTTCACAGAGGGGATTCCCCCTTGGGCATTTTCATTAGACGGTGGTTTTTCGGGGGGGGGGGGGGGGGGGTATTTTTTACATGAAAACAGTATCTTTGAATAGACCCCTTTTAGTATTTTTCAACAAATGTGTGTGATAAATAACTTTTAATGAATGAAGATTAAACTTGGTTGATTATCTTCATTATTAGCACAGTATCATCAATTGTGTGTTACGACAATGGCAATATGTGACATGCATTATAACTACGTGTGTACTACCTCACCAAGTGCACTTGGTAAAATACATTTACTGTAGTATCATCAGTTTTCGTGGTTGACAAATTTTTGTGGTTTTTGTTGTTGCTCCGAACCACGAATTTAAATACCCAACGAAAAAATTAGCCACGTATGATGATGATGGCCGCCCCCCTTATTTACACGTCTTTGTTTTCTTTTAAACCTTTGAAAAAAGAAAGAATTATAAAGCATTTTATATTGTTTCAATGCACACATGTCGATAAGATATCCGATAGCTGAAATTTCCACTCACTGCCTTAAATCGATATGCGAGATAAGTAAGGATAGAGAGAAACGAGAAAAAGCATAAGGGGGCGCTCTACAGATAATACATGCTTCTGAGAGAGTGACAGGAGTAAGATGAAGTATTTTGCATTGCAACATGCACAATGGAGAGAATGTTGGCATACCTCTATGTTACTTTCATGTACTGTGGCTGAAATTTCTTTACATATTGTACTTGTGGAAACTGGACATGATCTAAGGTGCACAGCAGACAAAATGGCCGCTCCAAAGTACTCGAAAAATCAGTCTGAATTAGTCAAAAGTGCACTATTTTCAGCAGTTATTAAAATAGGGAAACGAATTTTGCCAGAGCAGACAATACCATCCTCTGAAAGTACCATGAATGAATTACAAAATATATAAAAAGTAAAAAAAGTTATCGGCTCTTTTTTTTTTTTTATTTACCTTTGAAGTCCAGGAAGTGAAAATGACCAAGCGGAGCTAGCAGTTTTTTGAGATTTGCACATCTTAAGTAAGACCAAGCTGTATACTCTATAACCCAAATTTCACCCATCAATCATACACCAAAATAAAGGGAATTCAAAGTTCTTTTAACAATACCTAAGATATACACAGTCCTTTTTAAATAGCCAGGACAGCCAGTGAGGAAAACCTGGCTAATTCTTTTTCTTTAAAAATCTAACCCTATGCAAAGTACGAAAGTGGAGATGCAAAGTACGAAACTGGAGAGCGCCTGCTAAGGTATTCAAACACTAGTAATGTTGAAAATGAAAGAAAGAATAATAAAAAATAATAGAAAATGAAAATTAAATTAAATACTTAATCAAATCGATCCTTCACTCGAGTACAACTGTTGTTGAACAGTTTAAATCCTCCTGAAACCACATTTCATTTTATCCGTGCATTTTTAATCCAAGAGAACAACAAGCCTGTAAAATAATAGAACTATTGCTTGAAGCACTATTATTAATGAAACACTACGTATATACACTAATTACAGCAGAGTATCAAAGCTCACACTTCACTGATTTTCAGACAAAGCCACTGTATCAACATCGTGTCAAACAAGTCTCCATGTACACACACATGCTTGTCAGGTAAATAATCCCCAAATTGCATAATTAAACAAGTCCAGCTTTCTCCAAACCACTGATAATTAGGTCCCATCTTTCACTCATTGTCGCGTGAGCTGCAATTATTCATTCAGCCCGAATTGGTTTGATTAATGAGGTTGCAATCAGTGATCGTCACCAATAGCATCTTCCTTTTTTTTGTAATGGCCTCCATGACCTGTTTAACATACCAGTTGTGGAAGTGTGATTTTAATTATTCTTTGTACTCTTTATTTATTGTCAAGTCTAGTGGTTGAAGTTGGTCTGTACATGAGGCAGGCACAAACAAACGCATGATTCCACTGTCTTTCAATTTAGTTAGCATCTTCTTACATATATGGGCTCTAGACACATCAAATATTGCCACTGTCTGCTGATTGCATTGAGCAAAGGGCAGCCGGTCACGTGTTTTGTTTCCTTTATGGATAATGGTTTAAGGTAGAGATCATACAGGTTACTTTAATAACCGATTGACTTAGTGTTGTAGTCTGCGACGGCTTCCTTTGATGTTGAGCACTCAGACGAAAACACGATGTAAGTGATTGACCTTGACATGAGTGTTATTTGTGATCATAGAGGTGGTAGTATTGTTTTAGTGTTGTTGGCTGCGTCGGCTTCCATTGATGTTATTCACTTGGACAAAAACAGTGTCAGTATTGAACTTGTCAGGTTTTTGATTTGTGCTCATATATGTGAAGTATTGTTATAAACATTCAAGTGACCGCCGTTTGCATCAGCAGAGTTTTATTCTTTTTTATTCTTTATTTTGGGTATTTGTAGAGGATAAAACACAAAATTAAACACTTAGTAATATGCAAACTTTGACAGGCAAAACCATGAATTTAAGTACCCACGAAAATGTCTTTTTTTTACAAAACCACAAAAATTTAGCCCATCAAAAATAAATGATGATACTACAGTATTAGGCAGATAATCAACAAAAGTATCTCATGGCTAAATTGCAAAACGTAACTTACTAAGCGCTTGATTATGGTGCTTGATCTAGAAGTTAAGTGCTTGCATAATCAGATTGAGCTTTATTAATATTAATGAATATTACACATTTCATTACACTCACGGCAAATCAGTTGCACAATTTTTCACATGTTTGATCATTTAAGGAGGGTGGGATTCGCTTAATCATGCAATATGGAAAAAACACTGCATTGTGAATTTTTATCAGGTAGGTTGCACGTAATAAACTATGTAATCTTAATATTCTTAGTCTGATTTCTGTAAGTTAGCAAATGCTTCTATAGCAGGGGTGCACAACATACAATCCGCTAACACATTTTATGCAGTCTGTGTTCTTAACGCATGTGTATTCATGCTTTTATTATAGACACAAAACTTTTGCAGTGCAGCCCGCTTAGTTCCAGTCAAGGTCAATTCTGGTCCATGTAAATGTTTGAGTTGTACACTACTGTTTCAAGAGTATTGAAAAATACAGGAAATGTTCATCAACTTTTCTTTCTTTGGATCTGCAAATGATTTTGATAATGCTGAGCTTTTACATTTACCTTCAGTATCATTAATATTAATGTTACAACTCTCTTTCCGTTATACACCACTAAATAAAAGGTAGCTTTCTGCAGCTGGAATTTCAAAGTTCAACCAACTTTGCTCAATTTGTATATGAAGTTTCACATTTTAGACATATTTGTCACAAAAGAGGGTTGTGGTCTATATCTTTCTTTCTGTTCAATATTGGGTAACTGATGAGTTTTGCCCTAGTCTAATTCTAGCTCATTTCTGCTGTCTAAATGCGACTACAAAAATTAAATATAAAATATTTGTAATATATTGCAGTGTTGCTCAAAGGATCCTAAGGGCAGGGGACACTGATTCCCCCACTCTCCAAAATTTGGGGGACACAACTTGTTAAAGGGACAAAGGAAAATAATAGTACACAATGCACTACTAGTGCTATAAAAATGAGATAATATTATTTACTTTGACAGTTTTACCACCTTAACTTTGTGGTCTGCACTGTACTAGTGTATTTTCCTTTCACACTTACATTATTGCAATAAAAGTTTTATCATGTGCTTAAGTAACTTGTGAAAATATTGACATGTTTGAATATCTGGTTAACCTGAAATGAGCTGCACCATGGAATTTTCGTTCAGGAACTTGCTCTTATTTAACTGAAGTGTACACCCGTTGTCTACCAGCGTATGTTATAATAAATACCTATGTTTTCTGAATTACTTTTCTTTTCACACTAACAAATTATTAATTAAATGATAAATTGTGGAATTGCATAAATGTAGTTTTTTTTGTCATTACTTAAACCTCAAAATAAGTTTAATCTTCCTTGCCGTAAGGGTGACTTTAACCTCGAAAATATGTTACACTAATGACCGTCCAATGCTTAACAATGCAACTGGGCCAACTGCCATAAACCTTCAATGTTTTCATAGCCAGATACATTGTTTTAAAATAGATATTCATTTTCATTATACAGTTTTATCACCTTTTGCAACTTTGACCATTGCTAGCACCAAAAAAGACATGGATGGACATCAACTAATGAAAAGTTGTTGGCATATTTTTCGATTTGGTGGAGGAATTATCTGGGAAGATCCCAGGAAGAACCAACAACCCATGGAAAGCTACTGGAAAGCTTTCTAACATACTCACATTGGTTGAGCAGAGACTCAAACTCACGCAGACAGATGAGACATGTGAGTGATCTGTAAAGGCGAGTGCCTCAGACCACTCGGCCACCCGGGGCCCCTAGGAGAATAGGAATTCAGGGATCATATCTCATCTAAATGATGACATGAAATTCAACTCATTCAAGGTCTCATCAACATAAAGTTGCATGACAAATTTGGTTGAAATCCTACATTCATTGGTAAAGTAATTCTGCAAAAACCCAACTCAGGAGTATGTGCAGTTAGGAGCATACGTTCTCTAAATGATGTAGAAAATTTAAATTAAATTAAATTTGTTCACAGTTTAATCATTATAAAGCTCTATGCCTAATTTGTTTAAAGTCCAACAATCCTTGGTAAAGTAATGCTGCAGAAACCCAAAACAGGAGGACATACAGTTGGGGGAGGGGGGCATAATTCCTGAAAATGATGTTATAGAATGCCATAAATCAAACTAATTCAGGGTCTTATTAATATAAAGGCCAACGCCAAATTTGGTTAAAAGTTTTAAAAATCCTTAGTAAAGCTATGCAGAAATTAAAGGTATGTGGATGGAAACTCAGAGGACATAACTTCTGTACATGACATTGTGGAATGCTGGAAATTACACCTATTCCATGTCTTATCAATATAAAGCTGCATTCCAAATTATGTTAAAGTCCAATAATTTCTGGTAAAGTAATGCTGCAGAAACCAAAATCAGGGGGATTGGCAATCAAGGGGCCATTACTTCTATAAAGTTTGTTATTGAAGGCTGAACTCGTTCACGGTTTCATCAACAGGCTAGACAATCAGGGGGCATAACTCCTGTAATTAATGTCAAACACTTGCAATCAAACTCATTCAAGGTCTCATCAGCATAAAGTCACAAACCAAACTGAGTTGAAATCCAACAAACCTTGTTAACATTATACTGCTGAAACCAAAGTCGGGAGGATGGGGGGGGGGGGGGTCACTTCTGTAAATTATGTTGTGAAAAGCTGAAAACCGAAATCATACAAGGACTCATCAATCTAAAACAACATGCCAAATTTGTTTGAAATCAAACAAACCTTGTTAACACTGGGCTGTGGAATCCAAAGTTGGGAGGATGGGCAATCAAGGGGCATAACTCCTGTAAAATATGTTGTAGAAAGCTGGAAATTGAATGCTTTCAAGGTCTCACCAATATAAAACTGCATGCCAAATTGGTTGAAATCTAAATTGAAGTAACCTAGGTAAAGTAAAGTGGAAACCAAGATAGGAGGACAGACAATAAAGGAGTATTACTTCTGTAAATGTCCTGGAAATCACATGGATCAACAGTCTCATCAATATAAAGCTGCATTTTGGATTTGGTTGATATCCATCAATACTTGATAATGTTAAACTGCAGAAATGAAAGATTAGGGGGACTGGCAATTGGGGGGGGGGGGGGTAGAAAAAAAACCTCTGAATGATGACACAGGGCTAGAAATTGAACTCTTTTTAGGTCTTAGAAAGACAAAGCTACATTTCATATTTGGGTAAGTTAAATGTAGTGCAATCATTAAGCACTATGTTGCACTGTCATGGAAAAAATAGGGTAGAGGGATTTTTTATCGGTTATATCAAAAACAAACTAGATACAAATGTGAAATATTTATTGCACTTTGTTCAATGAGTAAATTTATGAATAAATTTGAAATTATCACTAAAATATTATACTCCTACATATATTGAAAAATTTACATCATACTTTCAGTTCTCAAAACTAATTATAACAAACTACATTCCTTATTAAATAATTCATACTTTTTTTGTGTGATTATTTTATCAAAAGACATTCAATAAATATGAATCTCAAAGTCAGTCACTTATTTTCTACAAAGCATAACCTCATTCAATCTAAATTACTGCCCTACCATCATTTGAAGGACAAGTCACCCATTTCATTTTTTTCTGCAAAACATATCTGCTGGCATTTCTTTCAAACTAATTACAAATGTAATTTTGTAAATATACTACATTAATTTGATGTCTTTCCCAAAATATTGGCCCTTTAAATGTATACTTTTTACAATAACCAATTACATATACAACATAAAGCAGTATGTGATAAATTTGCTCTAAACAACAATACAGAAAGAACTTCTCTGTAGCTGTCCAACTGCACTGTAATTCACAAAACTAATAACTGAATGCCTATCAAAATCCAAACAAAGTTGGTCCCTGTGAGTTTTTACTTTGATACAGTGCTGGAATCATATAGCAGAATCTGTGTCAATTCATGGAATTCTTCACTTATTCAAAAAGTATACCGTTCAGCTCAAACTATCCAACTGTCGCTGAATGGTCTCTAACTGGAAAATAAAGTAAAATTAGGACTCGTCTGCATGCCATAGTACTAACATTTCTAAATTTTAATTTGTATTGTCGGTTATTTTCTGCATGTTTTATTATTAATTTTTTTAATTTGTATGGACCAAAGGTGTATGAAATATGACTTACTTTTCCAAAACTGGCAACTGTATACAGTTATGCATACTACATATATATTTTAGTTGGTGGCAACAAATAAGTCATGGTACTTAATAAAATTTACTTTCCTATCTGCTACATGTCTTTGTTCAAAAGTGACAAGTACTTTCCTGAAGTTCATTATTTTATAAATCACACTCTGGCAGGAAAATGTATGATGTGTTTCATACAAGAAAAAAAATTCATATCTAAAATGTGGTTACCTTTACCAGTATTTTATTAGTTGGTAGTGCTTAGCACTTCTTCTATAAAGGGTTTTAAATTAATTTCCATAACAACTGCTTATTTGGACATCATTCAGGATGAGTTTATTCAAACCACCTTTGTCCCCAAAATGAACAGATTTGGTGTGAGCCAAACACATTGATCAGAACTTCCATTAATTCTGATGTCTTTCATTTCTGGTTAAAACAAATGAACATTGCACTCTGTTTTAAACTGCCTGTATTTTAATTACTGTATATAAAAGATACACAAACACTTTATGAAAAATGATTTTCAAGTCACATATGTAATTTTCATCATATCTGCACTTACAGGCACAAATACAGGTAAAATTACAAATTTCATTTTGTATTTGATGGTTTTTTTTTTGTTTTTTTGTTTAATGAAATATTTCAAATATGTCTAAAAAAAAAAAAAGAATATGTCTGTTACAACTTTGTATCCAAGTTGTGAAGATCACAGGTGTAGAAAAGGTAACAGTTAATAAACATCCACTCCAGGAACACCACAGGTAAGTTTACACCCAATGAGTCCGTAATAAATGTTCACAAACAATTTGCAGTTTTTCTTGTTATTTATTCAAGTGTATGTATGTCAGCTCATGTCCACTTGTGAGCTTACACAGACAATCACCTGTCGAGTTCATTGCCTGTTCAGGTGTTACTTAGAATATTAAGAATATATCTCCACTCATTTTTTTGTGTGCAAAAGTATGGGGTTGCTATCACATCTTCCACTGCCACAGTAAGAACTGATATCAGATATATGAACCAAACACGTGGCTATAACCAATGCAAAAGTTTTAATCTGTCAGGTGTGACAGGCTTCCATTTTCTCATGTGGCCATTGTGCATCAAGATCACCCCATTTACTCCCTGATCTGCATAAAAATTCATTTGATCTACGATCAGATGCAAGAAATCCTCATCAAACAATAGTCATAAATAGTCTATAGACTCAGAATTGTCGATTTCTACATTTAATTTCAAAATGCTGCTGAATGGTGGGTTGTCAGGCATGTGGTCTGTTTTTTCATTAAGACAGCTTGTGCATAAGGCACGTATGCAGCATCATTTTCTGGCTCAAAATCACTCATTGCTATTTCCAGTAACACTTCCCCAACTCCAATAATCTTGGTGGTCGAAGATGCTCGCCTTTACAGATCACCGACATCTCACCTCTGTCCACATGGCTTCAAGTCTTGACCTGGCTAACATGGGTACATAAGAAAGCTTGCCAGTAGCTTCCCGTAGGTCGGTGGTCCTTCCTAGGGTTTTCCCGGGTTCTTCCTCCACCAAATATACTGGTTGCCATGTATAGCCTATGTGCTGACAAATGCCCTTAAACCCGTTAAACCCAAAACACGAACCATTCGAAACCTTCAAAATCACTATCATCACTGCTATCATCAACCAGTATTTGCTGAATTAAATCACCATCTGAAGATGAATTGCATTGAGAGTCATCTTTTTTGAATTTTCCATATAGCATGCATTTTAACCAAGTATATGTAAAACTTCTTTGCTAAATGCATGGTAAAACTATGACAGAATGCTTGTTCAAGATCCCAATGTGCCAAGCAAATTTAGTTTCACAACCATTAATGTCAAGCTGAAGTACCTTGATGCGTAAACAGCTGCTTACCTGAAAAACTGCAAATGCTGCAACAAGAGCTATGTTACCTCTAATGAGAGCACAACTTGTTCCACAACAAGCACTTTATGGGTTAAATACTACCTTTACCAATATTACACCCATCTTACCTGATTATAAAATGCATATAACTCCTCATGAGTAAACTCGAGCTTTATCTTTTCTTTTTCCTGAAAAAAAGAGGAAAGTAAAACAATATACAGTATTTTGACACTGTAGCTGAAGATATTATAGAGATAACGTAAACACAACATAAATTCTACGTACGTTCCATAATTTGCAAGTTTGTCCCAAGTTAAACATAACATATATACATATACCAAGAACATTCATATAGCGTACAAGATTTGTTAAAACCTGTAAAATACCAGAACCCTCTATAATTCTGAATTCAAAATGATTATTTAAGATGAGCTAGTTATAGCTTTTATTAAAAATAGCAATTTTAGGAATAAGTCTCGTATCTGAAGATTTGAGGACATGGTTTTACTGCTGCAAACCGAGTTTTAGCAGCAACATATCAGTGGAACCAGTAAAATGGATATATGAAACAGTAATACCACCATGATAACAGTAAAATGGATATTTTGAACAGTAACACCACCAATAAATTAAAATAGATATCTGCAACTGTAAACTTAACATTAAGATGAAATGGATATCTGCAACAGTAACACCACCATAATGGTAAAATGGATATTTGCAACTGTAACACCACCAGTAAAATAAAATGGATGTTTGCAACAGTACAACCACCCTCAAGGTAAATTGTGTATTTCCAACAGAAATACCTGCAGTAAAGTAAAATGAATACTTGCAACAGAAAAAAAACAGCACTAAGATAAATTGCATATTTGTAACAGTAAAACTACCATTAAAGTAAAATCTGCATTTGCAACAGCAAAACCATCTTTAAGGTAAAATGGGCATTTCCAACAGCAAAACCACCTTTAAGGAAAATGGACATTTGCAATAGCAAAACCACCATTAAGGTAAAATGGACATTTGCAACAGCAAAACCACCATTAAAGTAAAATGGACATTTGCAACAGCAAAACCACCATTAAAGTAAAATGGACATTTGCAACAGCAAAACCACCATTAAAGTAAAATGGACATTTGCAACAGCAAAACCACCTTTAAGATAACATTTGTATTTGCAACAGTGAAACTACCATTACAGTAACAGTAAAATGGATAATTGCAACAGTAAACAACCATTAAAGTAAAATAGATATTTGCAACAATAAAACCAAGATCAAAAACTATAATTAAACTTTTTTGTTGTTGTTGTAATTATTAAAACCATTAAAATGGATACTTGCAACAGTAAAACCACCATTAAGATAAAATGGATATATGCAACAGTAAAACCAAAATTAAAGTAAAAATGGATATATGTAACAGTAAAACCAAAATTAAGATTAAATGGATATTTTAACCTGTAAAACTACCACTAAAGTAAAATGGATACCTGCAACAGTAAGCCACCATTAAGATAACATGATTACTTCCAACAGTAAACCATTATTAAGATAAAATGGATACTTCCAACAGTAAATAATCATTAAGATACAATGAGTATTTCCAACAGTAAATAAACAAAGATAAAATGGATATTTCCAACAGTATATAACCATTAAGATAAAATGGATATTTCCAACAATAAATAACCATTAATTTCCAACAGCAAATAAACAGAGATAAAATGGATATTTCCAACAGTATATTACCATTAAGATAAAATGGATATTTCCAACAGTATATAACCATTAAGATAAAATGGATATTTCCAACAGTAAATAACCATTAAGAAAAAATGGATATTTCCAACAGTAAATAACCATTAAGATAAAATGGATATTTCCAACAATAAATAACCATTAAGATAAAATGAGTATTTCCAACAATAAATAACCATTAAGATAAAATGGATATTTTTAACAATAAATAACCATTAAGATAAAATGGATATTTCCAACAATAAATAACCATTAAGATAAAATGAGTATTTCCAACAGTAAATAAACAAAGATAAAATGGATATTTCCAACAATAAATAACCATTAAGATAAAATGGATATTTCCAACAATAAATAACCGTTAAGATAAATTGGATATTTCCAACAGTAAATAACCATTAAGATTACATTAATATTTGAAAGAGTAAAACCACCATTAAAAAGTAAAATGGATATATGAAACAGTAAAATTACCATTCAAGTAAAATGAATATTTGAAATGATAAAACCACCATTCAAGTAAAATGGATATTTGAAATGGTAAAACCACCATTCAAGTAAAATGGATTTTTGAAATTGTAAAACCACCTTTTATGTCGTAAAATGCTGAAACGCCAGACTGTTATCTCCATTCTGACACCATTCTAACATACTTGTGCAAATGATTGCAGATAATGTAATTTCATGGCATTACATCACAGAGTCATGATTTCACAATGGCATCAAAGTTTCAAACAGTATGTTACGGATTTTAATAATGCAAATTTATGAGGTTCAACTACTAATAAAGCATGTTTTATTTACAGATGTGTTGTCAAGTATTTTACACCATGGCACACTTACCTACCTTTTTACATCATTAACTAAATTTTTCAATGATGGTCAATATGTATGCCTAGTAAAAAATAGATATATATGACTCTTGCGTGATTTTGTAAAGTGTAAAACTAAAACCCTTTGGTCACACTAATTTCTATTTCTTACGTCATATGAGTAATATGAATGTTTAAATGTTCAAAATTGTTCAGGTTTTAGCATATCTAATCTCCGATAAATAAATAAAATCATTTTGGTTTATAAGTGAAGAACTTTTTTTTTCTAAAAAATGTAGGCACCAAATCCGACTTTTTACAACTAAATCTGAGGCAATAACACTCCATACAATATTTAAGTTTTGATGTGCTGTATCAGTGTGACCTAAGGTCTGCATTCAGTAAGGGTACATTTATGTAGCACTTGGAAAATAATCCAACTGTAAGCAGGGTCCACAGCGGACCTTGAAAACCTAGAAAACCCATAGAAACCTAAAAAAAAGGTCCCCCCCCCCAAAAAAAAACCTGAAGGAAACCTAAATAAAAAAAAAACGAAAAAATTGAAAAAATTATGAATGGCTCTACCCCAACCCCACAAAAATTGCTTTTTTGCACACAGTTTTTCATTAGGCTAGCCTAGCG
Organism: Margaritifera margaritifera; assembly: GCA_029931535.1. Taxonomy (NCBI): domain Eukaryota; kingdom Metazoa; phylum Mollusca; class Bivalvia; order Unionida; family Margaritiferidae; genus Margaritifera; species Margaritifera margaritifera. The sequence continues at coordinate 1,166,036 of JAQPZY010001377.1, read as the reverse complement.
GTCGAGAAAGCATGTGAATTTATGCAAATTAAAGACATCCAGTCATTTTATTCTCTCATTCATTTGATAGACCCATAAGGGCATATCATCAGATCATCAACAGCGTTAGCATTGCGTTCACTTCAATCTTTGCACAATTCGAAGTCCATTTGCTTCAACCTTTCATCAGATTAACATTCTTTTACAAAAAGTGTTTTAGGGTGTGTCAACAGAGTAAGGGGCTGTTGTGTCATGGTCTCCTCCGACATGCCCATCGTAGCGTATCTCAGATGTCAAGGAGCCTGGAGGCTCACATGCCCATTCTCTTTGCCTGGAGGTGGAACCTCCTTTGCTGGATGCCTCAGAAGGGATAACCCTCCAAGCCAGCCACATTCCTTGTAAAGCGCCACATTCTGAGGAAGAAGAACATATCAGTCTGTCCAGGTCGGGCAAAACAGTCCTCATGGAATGGTCTCTTCACCTCTCAATAACAGAGTCCCTTTTCTCTTTATGGGGATATTCAAATTTTTAATAAATGTTATGCTCACCATGAAGATAGTCTTGTAACTACTTTGTGTCTTGAACCTCAATTTTTTTTTTAAAACCTTGAAAAAAACTTTTTTTTTTTTTAAAAATCAGATTTTACAATTTAATTTCACTTCTAACCCTGTGTAAGGATGGTACTTCATGGTGTTAGGTGATTTTTTTAGAGCTTAAGAACTTTTTTTGAAAACTAATGGCCCCCTACGTAGGAGTATGTGAGTATAACAAGAGTATCATGAATATTAACTAAATAATATAACAACTGATGCATAAAGAGGAATTAAAAAGTACAAATAATTTTTTTTTATGTGAATCACATATAATAAGACAAACTATGTAGTGAAAGTTTTCCTATTAACTGCACACAATGTTCTTATGTTTATAAGAAGATTTGGGTTGTTACCTTAAACAAAAATCCTGAAAGCTGATTTCTTATAGCATTTGGTCCTACAAAGTATATTTGAGGAATATACTGTTTACATTCTGCATCAAAATAGGAACTCTATGATAGTAAGTTCAAAAATGTATAGTATGAAATGTTTAATTTGTTAGGATATTTAGATAGTTTTAGAGCAAAATCTTGGTTAAAAAAATATTAATTTGTACATTTCTGACTACCTAACAATTCAGCAAACCAAAATATTTAATTGGGGTCTATTCTAGGATGCACAATTGCAGCATTCATGCTAATTTGTACAAATCTGTGGCAAAAATCAACTGAATGCATGAAAACTGCACATAATATATGCAAGCCCTACCTTTCCTTACTTAGGTAAATCCCACATATATTTAGAAAATTCTCTCCTTTTTTTCAAAAGGAGAGGGCGGGGAAGATTTTCCCCCTAAATTGTCAGTTCTAGAAAAAACCCTGGTAAATGCTGATCAGTTAATTCAAGACTAATCATCTGCTTTAGATTCACTGTAGAGTGATTAAGAAACAAATCTAACATACCACACTCTTCCAATATTCTTGTACCATAAGACAAACAGGTGGTTGAAAATCCCCATTCATATGACTCGTATGAAACCATGTGCATTAAATATGATAATTTACTGTACCTTGTTTTTCAGTTAGTACTTTTATCTACAAATGAATAATTATCTCCTTACTTCTCAGCTTACAAAAATGTACAGTCAAATGAGGTAGATTGCAACAAGCAATGCATGCAAATTTTCTTTCATTCAGAAAGCTTGCTAAATAGAGTGCTAAGATAAGCTGTGAATTTATCTTTAATTTCTTTCACCATGAATGTCCTGATATGTATTTAGTACTATTCACTCAATGATACTAACTTAATGTACACTTTCAGAAGGCAAGTAATGTTCATTACGCTATGGAAAAGTATGGTTTAATATTAGAAAATCCATAAGCCAACTCCATATCCACTATTATGTATATTGAAATTTATAATATGTGTCCATGAGGTAAGTTGTACTTTAGTCATTTTGTAAATAACATGTTTACTGCATTTGAGTTCAAGGTTAGTCTTGTTTACATAGCTTTTAGTACTTAGATTGAAATTTTCCATGGTTGACATGAGAAAAGTCAGGTACACCAGTAAAATTCCATTTAGATTTACTCATATTCTAGAATATTCTGTCATGTGACTTGTCTTATATTTATACAGCATTTGGTAACAAGATTCCATTCCAGTACTAAACTTCATATTAAGATCAGTCTATTAAGGAATTTATTTTAGTAACCAGATGTTACAGTTGTGAAAGTCAGAACAAATTCAGATTGAGGAATTATTTATTTGAAATATTCATTGGAATTACCAAATGTGCTCAGTCTCATTTTGGATTAATACCTGACTTTGGGATTTATGTGAATTCATTCAGATATTCTGGATTACATCATTCAGGCATATCAGGACTTTCCAGGCTACTGGAATTCATTCGGAACATTCTATATTTAGGACTTGTGAGTAGGACACTTAGGATTATTAGATTATTTGGATTTTAATTCACATTACTGTAGGTGTCTTTTGAATTTTCACTTTAATTGTCTATAAATAAATTTCTTGTTGATTTACTTACATTGTTGTTTTCACTTTCTTTCAGTTACATTATTTTAAGACTTATGAGCCATAACACTATACTGAAACTGTCTCAGCAAAGATAGGCAGTTCAATAGGGTCTAACTGCCTTCAGAATCTGAGTTTGTTTGTTTGTTAGGTGTTTAATGACACATCAATATGTGATCAATTACACTGGCCAAGAAAGGATTCATACCCACACCCTTCTTGTCATAAGTCTGGCATGCGAACCACTTAGCTACCATGGTTTCTTGAGGAAAACTCCATCATTACTGAATACAGCCATGATCTCTTTAGCATGGTTTTCTGATGCTAATATAAGCAAACTTGTATCATAAAGACACTTTATTTGCATAATTTTTGTCCCAACCTGAGTATTTTCATCCTTTATGCCTAGTTCAAACATAGCATTAGGTAACTTCATCTTGGTTTTTGATGCTTGTGCCATCTGGAGATTAAGCCGCCAGTTTATGTCCTCCAACTGAAATATTCAACAAAAAAAATCATTAAAAATATGAATTAATCTTCTCAGAAATATTTATGTGAATATAAGATAGGTCTAAAAGCTTTTATGAAACCTGTTTAAAGCATAAATGTGATTCTACAGGTGGTAGGACAAAACTATCGTTTTAACAGCCATCTACTGCACATACAGTTTTATCATTTTTTGGTCAATTTTTATGCCAAAATGTACACTTTCTCCCAATGTTAAAAAAGACACCTTCTATACATTACAAGTTCAACAATGCTTGGAAATCAGAGTTTAAGTGGGTGGAGGTGAGTAGCAAAGGTCCTAAATTTGCATTGTGTGTTTCATGCAAAGTGGATTTTAAGATGGTATATGAGGGAAGAAATGATATCACCAAAAATATGCAGACACTATAGCATTGGAGCAATGATTCTTCTGTAACAAACACCCCCACTTCGAAGGCCTCATTTTAGACTGGATCAAAAGTTCTGTCATTGCCACATTCCAATTCTAATATGAAGAGGACAGCGTAAATCTGGACCAGAAAACTATTGAGGGCCTGTAAATTGTGAAACCTTACAATCACACTGAACGTCATCAGTGGTTATCAGGCAGTGAACTTGTGAAGGAAACTTAAAATGTGGATTGTATACAAAAATCTTTGCAGTGAACTATGAGATATACAACTCATCCTCTGTTAATTAATTGATAATACCCTGATTCATATTAATTAATTACTATTGCAACATTTGCCATCAGAATCTGATTCATGTTAAGTACTTGCTGTTTTATTATAATATGAAGAGAATACATATTGTAGCAACAAAATGCACTTGTTTTGTTTTCAGTCCACCTTTAAATGCATACAATAAATGTTAATGAAAAAAAGAACTGATTTAGAAAAAATCGACTGATCAAAATTTTTATATCCACTGATTTGATGTCCTGGTTCTTTCACATGTATGGTAAAGAATTCATATTTATGTTCTCAACTACAGGAGAAAATCAAACATACAAGACAGAGAACATACACTAAAAATATTTGTAACTTTACTTTTGGTGGAATATCTGATTTAACAAAAGTCCCTCGAAGAGAGAATGACACTCTACAGTCCAAAAAGAATTTCCAGGAATTCAAGATAAGACAATTTCTTCTTTTAAACTGCTGAGTGTTTAAAACAATCTCTGATATTTTTGAGCGACAAGATTTTCAAATTAGCCACTGTTGCAGGCATATCAGCTGCAAGATCAGCACCATTTTCAATTAGGACAAAACTAGACTCCATTAGAAGACTTTCAGTTAAAACCACATGCCAATATGACCATCCATTCAGGAGAACTGATGACAAGATTTTCAATATGTTCCTTGCAGCAGCCATATTTGAAGTCTGCAGGACACCACTTTCATTTAGGACCTGCTAGATATCATACAAAATCTTTTAGTGAAAACCCTATGTTGATATGACCATAAATTCTGGAGGAGTAGTGCCATCAATATTTTCTAGACGGCAGCCATATAGGATGTTAGATTGGCATTTTTTTCATTCAGGACCAACTAGGCACCATATGAAGTTTTGGTGAAAACCCCATGTCGATATGACTTTCCATTTAGGAGGTGTAGCGACAAGAAGATTTTCATGATGGCTGCCATGGTGGCCTAACTGAATGTCATGTAGGCACCATTTTCATTTAGTACCAATTAGTATCATTAGAAGTCTTCTGGTGAAAACCCAATGTTGATATGACTTTCCAGCTAGAAGAAGTAGTGATAAGATTTTCAATATAGCCACTGTGGCAGCCATACTGGATATCAGATTGGCATAGTTTTTTTTTTAAGACCAACTAGACATCATAAGAAGTCTTCTGGTGAAAATTCCATGTTGATACAACTTTCTGTTTAGGAGGAGTAGCAATAACAAGATTTTCAAGATGGTTGCAATGGTAGCAATATTAGACGTCAGATTGACACCATTTTCATTTGCATTTTCATTTATCTCCAACTAGACATCATAAATCTCCATGTTAATATGACCATCCATTCAGGAGTAGTAGTGATGACTAGATTTTGCAGATGGCGTTATTGGATGTCTGAGTGGAACCATTTTCATTTCGGACCAACCAGACATTATAAGAAGTCTTCTGGTGAAAACTTCATGTTGATATGAGTTTTCATTCAGAAGAAGTAGTGATAAAAAAAATTTCAAGATGGCTGCCATGGTGGCTATACTGGATGTCAGATCGGCACCATTTTCATTCATGACGAACTTGATATCATAAGAAGTCTTTTAGTGACAACACCATGTTGATATCACTATCCATTCAGAAGGAGTAGTGACAACAAGATGGTGGCTGTGGTGATCATATTGGATGCTTCAGCAGTACAATTTTCATTTATGACCAACAAGACCTTGGGATGAATGTATGTGTAATGTTTCATGGCAATCCTCCAAGTAGTTTAGGAGGAGTAGTGATAACTTATTTCTAATGGACAGATGGACATTGGATAATGGATGACAAACAAAAAGCCATCCCACAGACTCTCTGGTCTATGACTAGTAGAGCTAAAAATGATGAATTAGCAGAGACAGATCTCTTTCTTTCGTTTTATAGAGAAATCTAGACAACAAAATTTGAATAGGTGAAACAAAAGTCTAAGACTAAATGGACCTGATACTGTTTTATTAGGAAAGTTTTTCAAGTTTCATAAGCATATGTCACTGCTTGATCATTAGATATGGTCAATATTAGTTCTTCTACTGAGCCTGGTTACAAATATTTTTCAGAGAAAGAGGGATTAGAATAGTTGTGAACTCAGTCAAGAGCAGCTAAATGATCATAATAATGCCCTGCTATATTTATATAAGCTTGATTACCATATTACATTAAATAAGAGTCCCTCGAAGGGACTGGCACTCTAATGGGTGAAAAGAATTTCCAGGAATTCACAATAAGACCATTTCTTCCTTTTAACTGCTGAGTGTTGAAACCATCTCTGATATTCTTCAGCAATAACAAGATTTTCAAATTAGCTGCTGTGGGACACATATTGGCACCATTTTCATTTAGGACCAAGCAGACATCATTAGAAGTCTTTCGTTGAAAACCCCATGTCATAATGATCATCCATTCAGGGGGAGTAGTGACAACAAGTTTTTTAAGACAGTTGTAGTGGCAGCAATATTAGATGTACGACTGGCACCATTTTAATTTATAACCAACTAGGTATCATAAGAAGTCTATTGGTGAAAAGCCCATGTTGATATGGCCATCCATTTGGAGAAGAGTAGAGATAACAATATTTTCAAGCTATGACTTTCCATTCAGCAGGAGTAGCAATAACTAGATTTTAAAGATAACTGCTGTGACAGCCATACTGGATGTCAGATCTGCATCATTTTCGTTTACGACCAGCTGGACATTATAAGAGATCTTCTGGTGAAAACCCCATACCAATAATACTTTCTGTTCAGGTAGAGCTGTGATAACAAGATTTTGAAGATAGCTGCCATGGTGCCCATATTGGATGTCAGATCAGCACCATTTTTATTTAGGATCAGCTAGACATCATGAGAAGTCTTTTAGTGAAAACCACATGTTGATACAACCATCTATTCAGGAGGAGTAGTTATAATAAGATTTTCAAGTTGGCTGCCATGGTGGCTATATTGGACATCAGATCAGCACCATTTTTATTTAGGACCAACTAGACATCGTAAGAAGTCTTTTAGTGAAAAACCCATGTCGATATAACCATCCATTCAGGAGGAGTAGCAATAACAAGATTTTCAAGATGCCTGCCATGGCAACCATATTGGATGTCAGATCGGGACCATTTTCATTCCAGACCAACTAGACATCATAAGTAGTCTTTTAGTGAAAACCCCATGCTGATATGACCATCCATTCAGAAGGAGTAGCAATAACAAGATTTTCATGATGGCCACTGTGGTGGCCATATTGGATGTCTCAACAGCACCATTTTCATTTCGGACCAACTAGACCATGGGATGACTGTGTGTGTATAGTTGCAAGGCAATCTTCCAAGTACTTTGGGAGGAGTAGTGATAACAAACTTGTGCTCACGGACAGACGGACAATGGACGACAAACAGATGGATGATGGACAACAGACCATCCCATGGTCTATGACCAGTAGAGCTATAAAAAAAAACTCTACAGAGACAAGATTAAATAATATTATAAATTCAGTCAATAGTGTGCCAGGGCACCTCATTAAAGTATTGAAGTTACTCACTCTCAAACTTGCTTTAAAATCTTGATGATACAGGCCTATATACCAAGTGATCAAAATCTGTTCTGAAATATAGTCTCTGGGGTGGAATCCGACTCAGCACATCTAATAGCAGATCACATGCCTTAACCACTGACAGATATATAAAGTCTCTTCACACTAATTTCCAAATGCATCAATTATATGAAGTAGAAAATTTACTGTCTTCTAAAATTAATTTAATGTCCTTTGTCTTAACAAGAAAATTTATAGATGGTTATGAATGCCTCCCACCCAAGAACAAAAATAGCAAAATTAAGGTTAATATGGTGATCTCTCAGGACTGTACCGACCTTGAATTTAACAAAAATTTCTGTGAAGGGCTAGTAGATTGAGAAATTTACTTGCCCTCCCATATCTTTACCAGTCCTTCCCACAAAACAATGTTACAAACATATCTAGACCAGCAACACTTTTTTATTTCTTTATTGCTGGTGGGGAAAAAAATAGGGTTTACAACTAGGTAGTGAGGATAAGAGAGTGTAATCTGCATATCTACCTACTTAACAATCTACAAACAAAACTAACATTTATTAACATTCTACAATTCCAGTTTGGGGACCTAATCAGATAAAACTTTACCATCAAAATTGACTGGATATGTCATTTAAGTGTTTATGTATTTTCAAGGTCATAAGTCAGCTTGGTGAGAGTGAACAATTAAATCTGAAAAAAACATTGACATAAAAATATACTGTTATTGGGCAAAATTCTGGAGTATAATGTTCATGAAGAAAATGTTTATTTTTATAGACGGATAGTTCAGGCCGTGAATTTAACAACAATTTCCTCGTAGCCAGAAGGACTAGTAGATTGAGAAACTAACTAGTCCTGTTGAATCTTCACTAGTCCTTCCAACAAAACAATGTCAGACATGAATCTAGATTAACAACACTTTTATTTCTTAAATATCACGATCATTCATAATTCAGAAGTACATATCTTTCTTTAGAAAACACCCAAGGTTACTTGAAAATGATTTTTCAGAAATTAACTGTAAAAAAAAAAGGAGTAAACTTTTTTTAGAGCCCTGTCATCCAGAAAAAACCCCAAATAACCCAATAACTTAAGAGAAAAAGACAAAGACCTCATTCACCCTGGTCATTATGTATTGTAACTTCACAGACAGATGATTAAAGGCAGTACCTGTTGTGCTACAGTGAAAGCAGGGTGAGAAGATCTCTCATAATGACAGTATTGGCATTATGAGGGTTTCACAACAGATATACATGTATAAACAATACCAACCTCTGAATGGAATATATGCCTCCATGATTGCTAATCCCTTAAAGACAAAATGGTTCATTATAATAGGGATTTTGATGACCACGGCACTAAAATGGCGGTTTCACAAGTACACAAATCTGGCTTACAGTCTTTAACATACAACTTTACTTTATAAATCTAACAAAACTGGTAAAGATTTATTGAGCCTTGTTTTGAAACATGATAAATCGAATTCTAATTATTCTAAACCTCTAGGGGAGCAATTGAATTTTAGGGATCTATGCAATTAGTTTTGAGAACTTGGGCTATTAAAATTATAAAAACTACTAGTCTGACAGGAAATCTACTAGCCTCAGGCAAGCGGACTACCGCTAATTTCAAGCCCTGGGACACATGGATAAAACAGAGAATGGGACAACCTCTTTAAATAAATATTACTGGTAAGGCTGGGGATTATACTTCCTGTAACTAGATATTATAAATATCTATCTGATGCTGATTATCATGAAGTAGAGATAAAAAAGAGTACCAAAAATGGTACATTGTACACTCGCCTCATGTTAAATATTTCCTCTATGTAGACAACTCAAACTTTTGTACAGAAACCACATTTCTTCTTTCAGTCAAAGTGACCCTGACCTTTGATCTAAAAATGTATAGCCTTCTTCCTTACTCAAAGTGTAAGTCATCCACAAAGTTTGGTAACTGTAGATGGCGGGCAACTCTAGTGACTGTGTGGAAAAAAAAATTGGCAGGCATATAAAAACAACAACAATAAATGTGTTCAAAGAACACAAATACCCTGCTACCTACTTTATAAGACCCTAAGATTGGAAGTGCATGGAGAAAAATATCAATACAAAACTGAAGCTAGGTGTGAGGACAAATGGGGGAACTGATGGACTGACAAAGGTTACACTCTATACCCCTTTTCTACATTTGTGGCAATGACGAGGCATAAAATACACAATCTGAAACATATCATACAATAAACTAACAATGTCATTGTAACAAGGTAATTTTCATGGCACTGCTACAACTATCAGACAGAAATCAATTTTTGATTGGTCACCTTATGATATATTTAATAAGCTTGTCTTTAACAGATGGAACTGAGAAATTTCTTGACTGTGCTCCACAAGAAAAAACATTTTTATACACAGGAAATGTCCACATACTCGATCTTAATGACTGATTATTAACTGACTGTGACTTAAAAGCAAAACCTGACTAAAGATGCTGAAGTGTGAATTATAGGTTACAGTGACCCATTTTTGAGGTATTTTTGTACTTATCGAGACACATCTAGATATTTGCATGACACTAGAGCTAACAGTGCTTGATAAATTGACTTAAGAGCAAAATACAACCAAAGTCAATTAAGCATGAAAATAAGGTCACAATGACCTAGTTTTTATCAATTTATGTAACACTTACTAAGAGGCATCTACAAAAAGTTGCATGAGTCTGGGATAAACTGCATCTGAAAATAGACCTGATAGTTGAACTTAACCTCTGTTAACCTACATTCATGCTTCCTGCAGTGCATGAGAAACTGACCCAAACAAGTCAGAAACTTACCTAAATGCAAAACTCAATCAAAGTCATTAATGCATAACTTTATAGGTCAAAGTATTCTACTTTGGTAAAACTGTGTTGCACTTGACAAGATTCATCTACATAGTTGGATGCTTATTCTACACACAGAGGATGAGAAACTTGCGTAAACATAAAACTAAACCAAAGTCATTAGAGCATGAAAAACAAATTATTAAGTAAATTATGTTTCTCAGAGAATACTTACCCAATCCCATTACCTCCCCTTGCTGCCACCAGGTGTCACTGGTTTTTAAGGAGTGCAAAAAACCAATGAGGATGCTCATATGGCAGGGTGGCTGGGAAGGATTTTATGCAATGTGATGAGGTAAGTATTCTTGGAGAAACATAATTTGCTAAAAAATTTGCTTTCTCCTTCAAATACATTCCACGATCACATTGATGTTAGGAGAATAGGTAATAGGAGGGAATGTTGAGCATTCTACCTATACCTGCACGGAGGATGAGAAACTTGCATAAACATAAACATAAAACTAAACCAAAGTCATTAGAGCATGAAAAGCAAATTTTTAAGTAAATTATGTTTCTCTGAGAATACTTACACAATCACATTAACATTAGGGACATAAGCCTGCCACCTCCCGATTCCAGCCTTACTAAAAGAACGAAAATTCATCTTTTCTGTCTATATCATATAGACAATGGGCAATAACTCTTGCCCATTACCTTGTTGCCACCAGGTGTGGCCACAAAGGTTGGTTGCGTCATGAGGATTCCCTATGCGAACAATAACCCACGCTCCTAACTTGAAAGCAACACAGCCTACGGTCACGTGGTCTGTGAACCCTATACATGGTTAAGAAGATGATTATTGAATTCTTCTTACCAACAAAATTTCTTTGGCAAATCCAGTGAAGCTGTGTTGGCTTTAACTGGGTCTGGTGGTCATTTGGGATGCTGCCACAGGACCCACCAGATTCAGAGTTTGTCTCTGCGAAGCTAAATCTCTGAGATGAAATCTCGAGAAGGTTAACTCTGCAGGCAAGCCAACAGCTTCTATTATGTCTCAAATCACAATGTTATGTTTGAAAGCGAGGCTCGCAGAGATCACTCTAATTTCATGAGCTGAAATCCTCATGAGACGACTTCGATCTTTTGAGACTTCAGAGTACGCAGAGCACATAACCCACTTCAGCCACAAAGATAAGGCTTGAGGGGTGATATCCGGCTTCCACGCCATCACCAAGAGAAAGAGTCATTTGCGTATGCCACGACTTGCCTCTGTGCGCTTCAAGTGGTGCTTGAGGGCATGGACAGGTTCTTGCATGGCTACTGCTCTCGACGTGTCTATCGAAGAGAGGGAGCATATGACATCTCTCTGATTGCCCACTGATGGCAACCTATTTTGACCACAAAGCCTGGTTGCATCAGGTGGACCACCTAAGCATCCAATCTGAAATGAAGATAGTTCAGGTCAACCGAAAAGGCTGGTAACTCACTCACCCTGCATGCTGAAGCTAAGGCTATCAGGAAACATGTTTTGTATGATAGTAGCTCCAAAGAAGTTCAGGCTAAAGGCTTGAATTTATCTGAATTGAGCCATGTTAAAACCCAGGACAGATTCCATTTTGGAAACAGGGTGAGGGATTTTGGTATATTCAAATCAAAACTGGCTAATAGATCTGACAGATCTTTATCAATACCAATATCTCTTCTGCCAAGATGCCTGAATGTGTCACATATTAAGCAGTTGCCTTTGCTGGTAATTGGGGCCAACTTTTTCTTCTTGTACAGCCTGAGAAAAAAGTCAGCTAGTTGTGGGATCGAGGCACTCAAACAGATGATGTTTCCAATTCTGCACCAGTCCCTGAAAACATGCCACTTTTCCTCATAAGCCTTCAGAGTGGAGAGCCTTCTTATTCTTGAGATTCTCTCCACGATCAAAGATCTAAACTCTTTCTTTCACAAGGCTGTCCTGACAAGAGCCAGGTGTGAAGGAGAAGACAGTCTGGGCAGGGGTGGAAGACCTGCAACACCATGGTTGCTTGAGAAGATTCAGCTTCACCCAGATCTTCTTGGGCAGATCTATTGCTAGATCAAGTAGATCACCGACCCAGGACTTGTCCCATCTGAGAGGGGCTATCAGAATCATCTCGAATGTCTGACCCCTCAACTTCTGTATTATTTTCGGTACCAAGACCATGGGTGGGTAGGCAAAGGCCCACAACCCCTCCAACTGACTGACACTGTGACCATAGCCCAAGCGTCTGGGTCTGGAATGGGAGAGACAGAGCTGGGCAACTTGTGATTCCACCTTGTCGCAAAAAGATCGATCATCAGACACCCCCAGTGTGCAAATCCAATGAAAGACTCATTGATGGATAGACCATTCCCCATGAATGACCTGACCCTTCTGGATGGAGTGTCAGCCTGGACAATGAGTTCGCCAGGAATGTGCCTGATTCGTACATTGATATGGAGTTGGTCGCACCAATGTAGAAACTGCCAAACCAGAATGCACAGGTCGGATGACTTGGTGCCCCCGTTTGCGGAGGCAGGTCACCATTACAGAGTTGTCAGACATAATCAGGAATGTTTTCCCTGAAAGTCAATCCATCCAGAACTGAAAGGCATTGATGACAGCCTTCATTTCAAGAAGGTTGATATGAAGAGGCAGTACCTCTGGCTCCCATGTGCTTTTGACTGTATACTGAAGTCTGGCAACAGATGTGCTCCCCAACCATATGTACTGGCATCTGTACCTACTGTCACTTCCAACTGTGGTTTCTCCAGAGGAATTCCTGTTGTGCGCCACTGACCCAGGAATGATCATACCTTGTTCATGATCCTGACCTTCTGATCGAGTGGACTGGAAAATGGGCACCATTGAGCCAGCAAGGTCATCTGTAAGGGGCACATACAAAAAAAAAAAACGGCCAAGAAGGATCGAGTCCACTGCTGCACTGAATAATCCGAGGAGTTGCAAGAAATATCTTGCTAAAATCCAAGTCCTGTTGGAAACGGTTTGGTTTGGTTCGGTGGGTTTAACGCCATTTTTCATCACATGATAGGCTACATGGTGGCTAGTATATTTGGCAGAGGTAGAACCTGGGAAAATCCCAGGAATAACCACCTACCCATGGGAAGCTACTGGCAAGCTTTCTCACATACAGGACAGAGGTGAAATGTGAGTGATCTGTAAAAGCAAGCACCTTTGACCACTCAGCCACCCAGGTCCCTCCTGCTGGAAATGGACTCAACTAGTTCGACAATCCGTACAACGCAACATCAGGAAGTTGTACCAGATTGAGATTGGTGATAAACTCCATACTCAGATGAACAAAACACTGGGATGGTTGAAGGTCGGACTTTTCCCAGTTCATGAGAAAACAGAGATGATTCAAAAGGGATAGGAGATCATTCCTGCCCTTGAGAAGAATAGAACTTACTATATGTTTCTGGAAGATGTTGTCCAAGTATGCTGCCATCGTTGTAGATGAAGTTGGCCAGAACAGGGTGATGATGCAATCCATTATTTTGGTAAAGACCAGGGGCTGATGTTTAGACCAAACAAAAGAACTTGAAACTGGTCAACCTTATCGCGTTAAGCAAAATGAAGAAATATTTATGACATCAGAGATGTGAAAACATGCATCAGTCAAATTGAGACTGATGGCATACTGCTCCCTGCTGATGGAGAGTCATATTGATCTCGCCATCACCATCTTGAAATTCTGCAGAAGAAAGTATTGATTGAGGTGACTCAATTTGATGATCGGCCTGAACTTGCTATTGACCTGTTGTATGAGGAAAAACCTTGAACAAAATCCTGGAGATTGGGTTTCTTACAATCTCTACCACCCTCCATATCTCCTGTTGTAGAATATTGTCCTTCTGATCTGACAGTATATCCATTAGAAGGGGAAAGGAAGACAGAGGAGAGGGTTGGATAATTGAAATCCAAAGCCCAAATGAAATTATTTGGATCACCCATTAGTTTGAAAAGACTGTGCTGGATAGGCAGTGAGTTGGAGAGGCAGTTCCTGAGATGCCTGCCTTTGAACTTCTTCAGTTTTTCCCCAAAAGAGTAATGGCAAACAAAATGGCATCATCCATAATGCCGGAGAATGATGTGGCTTGAACAATGTGAAATGCAAACATGCATCATGTCATATCAGGTCGAGATTCGCTGAGGCAGTCAGCACATTTGCCATGGAATGATGAGCTGCCCTGTTAATGACCCAATAGATTTGTGTTGTTGCCTCCCAGGCATACTCATTGCCTGATTTTCCACAAGTTGAATAATCGACAATGAGACCAAGTCTAACACTGAAGACGTGAGTGACAACATTTCGAAACAAATGTGATGTGGCATGAAACACATTCTTGTCCACTTTTAAAAAAGACAGGGCAGACCTGTGGACAGCAGCTAAATTCTAATCCAGATCCGGAACTTCAGTATGGAAGGTGTGTTTTGTACCAGCACAATGAAAACATCACTGGTACTTGGCTTTCGGAAAAGAAAGCCTTATCATCAAATGAATCACAAACTCTTCCAGACAGATGATCATTAATCTCCCAGATCTTTGCTGACTGGAAAAGCAGTCGGAAGAATGGAGTCTCTTCCTCATTGTCGATATCTACCGAAGTCTTGACCTTGTTGTCATGTGTGGTGGTAGGAGGTGGTGGTCATTCTAAAACTGACAACACCCAGTATATCTCTTCAACGGCAGTCTTAAAGCTGAACTCAGTCCACTCCATGGTTGGATCTGAGTAAGAGTGTTGTTCAGGAGTATCTTCACACTCACTGTGTGCAGTATCGTGTTCTGGTTCTGCCTCCATATCCAGATAAACCATCCCAGGTGGCATAGCTGACACAATGCCATCATCTCTATATAAGTCACTGTAACTTCTCTGTGAGTAAGCCATGAACATACAGTAAGCCAGCTCCGCCATACGAATGTGTTGTACCAGTATGGTATGGTTGGTTCGATGAGAGTATGGTCGGCATGGTTACCAGCTGTGCGGAATGTGGTCCATTTGGTGCTGGTACGGCATAGCTGGACAGACAGATCTATCACTAAAATCCCCGTCATAATATGTTCGTGTAGCCATACGCCCAGCGAGATGGACTGATCTATCACCAAGATCCCCATAGCTGTAGAGAGATGGAGCTGTAGGCATGGCTAGATGGACAGATCTATCAGTAATTGTAATTGTATGTAGCTGTAGGCATGGTAGGACGAACAGATCTGTCATTAAAATCTCCATTACTGTAGAGAGATGAAGCCACAGACCTGGCGACACAAACAGATCTATCTCTAAGATCACTGTAATTGAAATTGTATGTAGCCGTATGCATGGCAGGATGGACAGATCTATCATTAAGATCTCTGTAATTGAAGAGAGATGAAACTGTAGGCCTTGCAAGATGGACGGATCTTTCAGTAAGATCCCAGAACGGCGATAGCTGAACTGGCTGGATGGTCAGTAGGACGGATGGTTCAGTTAGCTGGATGGTCATGGACAGCGATACAGTAGTATAGGATAGATCTGTTAAAAAACCCATGTGCCCTGACTTACAGGCCCCAAGGCCATTCTCGGATATGCGGGGGGACTTACGCCTCCTTGGCTGCCTAAAAATGGAGGTACACTCCCAAATTGTATCATAATTACCTTGTAGGAATAACAGGGATAAAGGGGCAAAATTTGCCAGGAATTTAATAATAGCATCGTTGTCTCCCTCTTTTCTTTGCCTTTGATCAACTTCTGCAAAACTGTAATCAATACACTCTTGAACCATATGGTGCACAACTGCATGGTACTGACGAAGGACATTTGTACACTCATGTCTTTCCTGGTGCATATATTACACTTTGTCAACATATTTCACTGAAATGACAAAATAAAACAAACAAAACAAAAATATGTATAAATTTACAATGCTGCTGTTAATAAGTTACTAAAACATCACCATTACTGAGTAAGCGAACAAAATAGGCAGTGTGCATGAAAACATGAATCACAACATGCATCAATGATAGCGTGTTGTACCATGCGGTCTAAATAGATAAAGTACCAAATTCATGAAAATATTGTAAAAAATTCAAAAATAATGTATACCACCTGTAGAGGAACAATCAATACACAATATAAAATAATCAAAATTTCTGTATGGATGGTTAAAATTCACATCTATATTGGCATGGATTGAAGGGAGGTTTTTCGTACAATGTTGACTGTACGACTGTGAAGCTTAAAAACTAGCGACACCTGATGGCAGCAAGGTGAGGTAATGGGCAAGAGTTATTGGATTCGGAAGGTAGCAGGATATTCCTAATGTTAATGTGATCAGGGAACGTATGTGATGAAGAAATTATGTCACAGTGACCTATTTTGGCTGGAACTGTGTGCATTATAAAACTGAATGGCTCAGGGAATAACAATGCCTGAAAAATGGACATAAATGAAAACATAACCAAAGTAGCTGGAGCATGAAAATTAGCTCATAGTGGCCTAATTTTGGTTAATATGTGTAGTACTCACTAAAACACATCATCATACAAGCTTGTATGTACCTGGGACTTGCACTGCCTGAGAAACTAACATAAACGCAAAACTTAACCAAGGTGGGATGGACAGATGGGACATGGGTAAAACTATATGCCCCTTCCATACTAATGGCAGGACCACATAACCCAAAACAAAACTCTGGAGAGCATGGTCATACCGGTATACTCAGCATACTATCTGGTATATCAATGTAAATGCTGGAATTCATCAAAGTACATAAACGTATCATCCACTCATTGTGTACTTATTGAAAAGAAAAGAAAAATATCATATAGATAGGATTATTTGATTTACCAAACCAAAGAATAAGGCAAAACATAAATAAAGAAAATAAATCTGATAAGAGGAGAGAAAAGCAAATATTACTGAAAGGTACCTGTTTATGGTTCAACCGACACTGCCTAAGTTTCTGTACTATATCTCTAGCACTGTTGGTCCAGGCCTCTACTATTGCTTTGACCTGCATAAAAATAATAATAATAATAATAATAATAATAATTATAATATTAATAATTATAACAACAACAATAAGTATTCCATGGAATCTGGTGTATAACCTCCACAGGTGTGCTGATGTATTCTCCCTGTATCTGACTTAGAAAGACTTGATCATAAAACTGTAATGTTGATGTCATTGCCGCTGCCAGAAAGAAAAGTAATACTTATGTCTCACCATGCTTATGCAGGCAAGACAATAATATCAATAATAACAAGAACAAAAGTCCCTCAAAGGAACTGACACTCTACTAGCTGAAAAGAATTTCCAGGAATCCAAGATAAGACCATTTCTTCTGTCCTTTTATTATTTTTAACTGATGCGTATTGAAACCATCTCTGATATTTTCTTACATTTCTAAGTTAATATGTTCACAAAATACATGTAACAGCAGGAAAAAATTCTTTGTCATGATCTTTGACCTTGAAGCTGATATCATGGATGGAAAATCACTAAACCTGTCTCAAAAATTTCAAAATATACCCACATGCTAGGTTTGGTAAATCAATAATTAATATTTTTTTATGGAAATAAACAAAGTTATTTAACTGGCATCATTCAAGGTTTTCTTATAAAACATCCATAAACTGGATTGAATAAAAATCTATTCATATTTGTTTGTGTTATCATTCTCACAAGCAAGAATAGCTAAAAATCGGTCAAGATCTTTGACCTTAAAATCATTGTCAGAGTGCTGAATATAAACTTGTTCATTGGAATGCAACTAAATATAAAGTCTGGTCAAAATTTACTTGAATATGTACATGTCACTGTGATCAAAAGATCAATGAAGGACATAAATGCAAGCAATGACCTCTGACTTAACCCAAAGGTTATGTTGGTGGTCAGATCTGCACCATTTTCATTCAGAACCAATAGCAAGAAGTGTTCTAGTGAAAACCCTGTGTCAAGGCAACCATTCATGCAAGAGGAGTAGTGATAGATGGCCACTATGGTGCCATGCTGGAGGTCAGATGAGCACCATTTTCATTCAAAACTAGCTACATATTCTTACACATACATGTGAACCTCCCGCACAGAAGGGTTTTTCTCCCGAGTTTAGGGGTGTCTCCCATCCCTCCCGCCACTCACTGAAATCTCCCATGTATGCAAAATTATTAGTGACAAATTTAATTTTTTCCATTTTTTCACATTTTGTTTCCAGTGTAGTATATTTATAGTAATACTGTCTGTGATCACGTAACTGTGAATGGGCTTAAGCAGGGCAAGACAATGTAGATGCTAATTTCACCCTTTGAACCTGTCGGCATGGTCAGCTGGCTTCACTGTTTGAAGTTTTGTCGAGGTGGATTATACTATGTGTGAGCAGAAGTAATTCTGAAAGGATTAAAATGTTAATTGATTGTGGTTGGGTTACTAATATACCAGTAGGAACAACTAAATATTGCAATAAAGAAGCATTTTTCTAAAAATGTCAGTATGGCCATCTGTTCAGGATAATTAGCTGTTACGAGATTTTTCAAATTTTGGGAGATAACACTGACATCATTTTCATTTAGGACCAACTAACATATAGTATGAAATGTTTTAGTGAAAAACCCAGGTTGATACAATCTGATATGGTGTGGTGGCCATACTGGATGTCAGATCTGCATCATTTTCATTTAGGCCCAACTAGACATCATAAGAAGTCTTTAAGTAAAATCCCCAAGTTGGTATCTATTCAGGAGAAGTAGTGATAATGATTTTCAAGATTTCCATATTGGATGTCCAAGGGGCACTATTTTTATTTAGAATAAACCATTGAGAAGTAGCAACAGCAAGATTTTCAAGATGGCTGCTATAGCAGCCATATTGGACGTCAGATTGGCACCATATTTATTTAGGACCAACTAAACATCATAAGATGTGAAAACCCCATGTCGACATGATCATCCATTTAGGAGTAGCAATAACAACATTTTCAAGATGGGGCTGTCCAAGGGGCACCATTTACATTTTGGACCAACTAGCAAGGTTGTGGAGAGAGTTGGTTATAAAGTTAGGAGTCTTCAGCGAAGGAGAAATATGAAAATACAATGGGCCCCCCTCTTATAAGGCCACCCCATCTGCAGCAGGAAAGTGGCATTATAAAAGGGGTGGCTTTTCTGGAGGGGGATCACATAGATGTGAGTAATAACTACATATAATGTATGAAAGGCATAACTAATTTTGAAATATTTAATATTTTTATTTAAAAATCAAAGGAATATTATCAGGTTATGGACTTAATGTGATAAAACTATTATCAATGCTATTTTTTTTTTTAATTATTGATCATCATCAATTGTGGTGCATAACCACCTTGTCAGGAAAATCTGGACACAAACATCTGGCTGTCACTATTCCTGTATATTCATCGATTCCGTTTTCCCACTCACTGCAGTTGAATGTATATTGATGATGTTTATTTGAATCTTTCTGACATCAAATTTCTCAGTAGTGATCAAAGGACTCTCCCTCTTTTCATTTAGTCTAATTGCTTTCACTTTTCGTTCTAAACTCAGAATGTTGACGACATTTTGCATTTTTTGCAACAACTGAATTTTTCATTGGCAATTTGTAGTTATCACACGAGATGCTCAACGTTTACAAAGGAAGTGAGCTTGTCACATGATCAACTTTTTATTCTCAGTCTGGTACCCGGTTAAGAAAATTTCATAATATATGAGAAGAAAGCCAGAAAGGCTAACATACCATTTTACTATCTGGTGACCGGATGTCACGCTGACTTGAGTTGAACAATACTGTGCTTCTCAGCGGTTAACTTTTGTCATCTTGATAATTATCGATGGTAATAATAGCCAATAATTATCAAAGTGACAAAACCTAACATCTAAGGAACACACAGCAGTAAGGATAATTGGATTACTTATCTCTTTGTATGGATTAAAGTTACTATAATGGCATGTTGGAACAAATGTCAATGTGTTGAGTTGAGAAATCAACAAATATTAGAGAGATTTCTTTCTGTAAACAACAATTATGTGGCTGCTTGCGGGGGGAAAATTTGAGTTTTTGCACTAATATACCGGCCACTGGCCACATTAGAGAGGTGGCCGTCCTTGAGGGACACTCTTGAACACAGACTACTCATCTATGCCATGGCATTCTGGCTGTATAAAGCAGGTGGCCACTGATAAGGGAGGCCATTCAAGAGGGGGATCACTGTAAAGCAAAATTGTAAAAACCATAATTTCTTAATTTTCACTTGACTTTGGTTGATCTGTTCAAAGCCAGAGGCAAACTGTGTCTGAATACCTTATCTTCATTGATTTCCAGTTGTTGTAGTTGCTGATCCAAGACAGCTGGTTTGGCAGTGTGATAGGCAGCCTGAAAACATAATAAAATGCACAGTTATTAGAACTAAAAACTATTCCAGCTTTTTTCAGCTATCTGTTGCTAGATGCCTATCCATCCAACCTTATGATCTATATCCTGCAGCCTGCACAAAGGCTTGGATCAAAATTCAAAAACCTGCATGTATCTACATGTATTCTCTTGTCAAATTCCATGGTTTGTTCTCTATTGTATACAATGTGGGAAATTGTATAAATAATCATGTGAGCAAGGTTAGATAGATGTGCAAAATCAGCCTTCAATAAACACACTGACAGATATTGATTTCATTCAAACTAAGCCATGTTACAAGGTGCCATCCAACTAGGTAAGTCCATATAAGCAATGTATATGAATTGATTTTTTCAAACTATTTATTCAACTGATATAGTGCCACTGTATCAGCATTTATGTCAACCAAATGCCAAAACAGGTAAATCAAAATGTAAACAGGTTTAGCACTCCCAATCATATTTTTTAAAATTAAAATATTTCTACAAACTTCAAAGATACCAAAGAAAACTAACAATTACTCTCATCTAACATCTTTTAAAAAGACTGCATGCCAAGTTGAGCAAAGCTTTCCAAATGAAAGAAGAGAGATACGCATATATCTTATACATATACACCACTCCCTCGATAACTTGCTAACCCGCTTATAACGCGGGGTCAGACGTGGATCCCATTTTTTTTAACTAGAAAAAAATTTGAAAAAATGGCCCCTATTTGTTGAAGGTGAAAAAAATCGTGATCAAAATTAGAAAATGAAACCTTGATATATCACTCATTTTATCATCAAAAACAATGGTTAGTACCCGGAAATTTGAATCAACATCATGAAATTTTCAACTTTTAATAAGAAGTCATATATTTTGTTCAATTTTCTTTAGAAACAACATTCTCAGTACACTATAAATAAAAATATTAGAAGAAATTTAGATCAATGAAAATGTCACTAATACCTACTGGGGGCAACACTTTAAAAATAAAAATAAATACCAATTTAATAAGTTTTGTCAAATGAAATTTGTGTTTTAGTTCTATCTTTTAATTCGGTTTCAGTGTAATCATTATAAAAGCAATATGCCCTCTTGTATTCAAACGTGAAAAATATAATTCAACTGACCCAGCTATCGCTGCGAGCGTTTCCGTGAGAATCTAATTAAATGCTGACCGTTTTTTTAATCTCCAACTTGCGGAAGTATTTGTTGTGTTGTTACACTCAATTAATAGCAGATCTGCTTTGTATTATCATGTTAATTACGTCTTTTGTATCAAAACAAACCAAGGGGGTGGAATAACAGAAAAGTTAAAAGGCGTGCAAATCCTGCCTGCGTAAAAGCTAGCAGTCATGGCCGTGTGTCAGGTCAACTCATTTCAATTGTTCAATTAAACGCTGTTGTAAATATTATTATGTAAGTAATATAATTAAACTACCTTAAATTAACCTACTTATTCACAAATGTGATCAAAGATAATCAAGCCAAATGAGTACTTGGTGAATAAAAAGCTTTGTTTTACAGATATGGTTCATTACGGAGAAGCGAGTTCCAGAGTTTGTATTGAACTTATAATTTCTAACTTGCTACTCAGGGATTTCCTTAAGGATGAGAAGAAGTTTCACTGTTACTTGATATGAAATCACGGCATCCATATTTTATAAATAGAACAATAAATAAATCTAGTTTCGACATTGACGGTTGTTTCACGAAATAAATGTCCCTAGTTTTTCAAAAAAAGGAATCTTGTTTAGTTGTGAATCGACAATAACAAAAAGCAGTGACATAATACACAATGTTTTCGCGTATATGTGTTGTTGAAACTGCTTGGACTAATGTTGTTAACGATCTTTCAGAGGTTCGGTATCTTGAAAATAAAGGTAATTTATACAGAAAAGCAAACAACTACATTAGAAAATAGTTCTTTATTGACAATTATTCCCAATGTAATTATAAAATGAGTATTCAGCCATTAAACAGCCCCCCTGCGGTTTTCTCGATGTCCAGCGGGGATGGCATCCCCTTCTTGATTTTTTTGAGGTACCTCGGTAACTCGCGCCCTCGCTTATAGTGCGGTCTGTTTCTGGACCCCGTTAAGCGTGAGTTATCGAGGGAGAGGTGTACATATATTTTACTCTTATATCTCACTTTATGTGATAACAATCAATTCAGGAAGAATAAAGACTCGTGTAAATACTATAACCCACTGTCAGTTAGAAGTACTGTAGATTCCTTATTATTCAAGGGGTACCAGTTTTCGTGGTTTATGTGGGTAAGCTAAACCACAAATTTAAAGTCATTATGAAATATGAACCAAGCTGATACTCAAAACCCCCCAGCTCCCCACCTCCCTGACCTGTATACAATGGTAAACCATCATTCATTTGTTTGCTTGTCTTAATACCAGCTGTATTTATAGTGCTGAGAACTACCATGATATATTTATGAAATATGAGGAACAATGGAAATCGATTAAATTATTCAATTTGCATACAAAATTCCATGAACTTAAAAGCTCTATTTTATGTCAAATTGACCACAGCTTGTGTCCTTCCATACTTCCCAAAGTATATATTATATCTATTTATAATAATTAATATGCACTAAAACTTTATGCAATCCAATGAAATTAGGAAACATTAAAGAAATATGACAGCATTCAAGTTCAAGAAAATTAAATGTTAATCACAGTTTGCACCTTTTATAAGCACACACATCTTTGAATAACATTAGTCATTATTTATCCATGAAAATATCCAACACAATATGTGGATTATGAAGAACTGTATTATTTACTGTTATACACTGTTCCATGCTAAATAGGTATATCAATTTAAAAGCAATTGCAATGTCTGATTCAAACAATAGTCGTTTTGTAAATACAAAAATGTTTTCACTGCATTTTTAATTTTGTTTTGTAACAAGTACTATTCACTACTCCATTGAGCAAACAGAACACAAGCACACATTGTTATTACTGAATACATTCCATACATATAACTGAATAAACAATCAGTGATTTATCCCACTTTCTCAAAAGCCCATTTTAATCATGTCTGCCTGAAATGACACTTTGTCATGTGTGGAGATAATCCACTTTGTATGAACTGGTTTAAGGGTAGATGTCTTCAGGTTGATCAAAAACCTAATCTGTTCTCCCGTTCATTTAATTGACCAATAACCTGGACAGTGACATATAAATCTGGGGGTTGCATGCTGCATATACAAACAGTGGTAAATGAGACAGTAGCCTCTATCTGTGCTTTGAAAACATCAGAAAGTGCTAGCGGCTTCTAATAACACTGGCTATGACACAGCAAGTTACATACAGTTCACATGGTGTCAGAATCTGGTCATCTAACAGAAGACTCCTTAGAATCAAACAGACCCAGAACAGTAGGAGACTTCACTTTAAGTTTCCCTCTTTCTGACAACTGTGGCAGTGGCATTGTGATAGCTATAATTGTGAAACTCAATTCTGACAGAACTGCTCATGTATTATGGAAAAAACAGAAGCTTTCTTTCGAAAAAAAGTTTTGCTTGTTGTCATTGGCTTTGTTTTACTGCTTAATTCCTAACTGTAGAAAGTTTTTTGTTTTGATAGCGGTCTGTTAAAAACAGTGGAATTAAACTGGTTTATTTCCATATACATGTACTTGCAAAATGATGTCAGCATATTCTTGGCTTCAGATCTCCCTATTTATGGTAGTGTTAGGAATGAATAACTTACCTAATCAACAAAATTATTGCAGTAGGCATAAAGCCTGTTTGTTTTAAAATGTGTGGTACAAGTAAATGTCGCTATGCTCTTTCACAGAGATCTATACATCACTGCTCAATATTTTATGGTTTTTTTTAAATGATAAATCTAGGAAATGAAGTACCTGCAAATATGCATTTTTTCTAACCAAACCACAAAATTTGATACCAATGAACTTAAAGTGATTCACAGTATTTTAAATGAAAATGCGAACTTGGCACACAACCCTACCTGTTGAAGAAAAAACTCTAAAGTTTGCAACAGAAGTTCAAGGTCTGGAGCAGTAAGTTGAAGGGCACTCTGAAGCTTTTCTTCCTCTTCCTGTGTAAATGTTCTTTCATCCTATTTTAGAAAAGGTAGAAAATATCTGAAAATCTTACCTAACACATTATCAAAATATTGCTTTTTTGCAAATTATGTTATTTTTACAATCATATTTTTGTACATTTTAAATTTCAAATTATTTGTTACTGTATATACTCGCCTATAAGTCAAGTCCAACTGCAAACCACAGAGATCCAGATCTGCCATCGCATAATGTGCTGGCAGATCTGGGTCTATACAGTTGCTAGGAGTAATCAGTAGAACAAACAACACAGACCCTGATCTGCTGCAGCATTATGCAATGGCAGATCATTGTCTATGTTGTTTGCAGTTGGAGTAAACTTATAAGCAAGTATATATGGCATTATATTTGTATGTCCATGTCTGCTAAATAACTCTATAAGCTTCTGTATTCAGATAATTGTATCCACATGCAAGTCTCTGTTTAAGCGTAAACTCTGTAACTGCTCTCATCCAATGTGAGTTTTGAAAATATAACATGTTTCCAATTGCTTTTGAAATTTTGTGCTTGTTTTAGACATTACAATGATTAGCCCCTATATATGAGGAAAATATAACATTTGAAACAAAAATTATTATTATTATTATTATTGGTAGTGGTGATAGTGTTTTTTTTGTGTTGTTGTTGTTGTTGTTGAAAAGCATAGGAAATAAACTTAAACAAAAAATCCTGGAACACATTGCATGATGTATAGTCAAGTTAAGAAGATTCTATAGATAAAGGTATACAGTGGCCCCTTCAATACTGTATAGCACAAATAAGCTTCAAATAATGATGTGATCTTTGGAATTTTTTTTAAATTATATACTAGATAAGGCTTACCTTCAAATGTATCTTTTGCAATATCCGAGACAGGATTAGGGGAAATCGTGCTGCATCAAGTGCATTAATTAAAGTAACTGCTTTCTTGATGCTGGAAAAAGAAATTTAAGAGTGCAAGTCTTTATTAATAACTACTAGATAATTCAAGTTATGTTTCAGTATGCATATGTATATCATGTATATACCGTAAATACTCGCGTATAAGCCATTACCAACTGCAAACTGCATAGACCCAGATCTGCCATCGCATAATGTGCCAGCAGATCTGGGTCTATGCAGTTTGTAAGGACTAATTAGTAGAACAAACAACATAGACCCTGATCTGCTGGCGCATTATGCGACAGCAGATCAGGGTCTATGTTGTTTGCATCCGAATTATACGCGAGTATATACAGTACTAGATAATTCAAGGGTGATGCAACTGGATTAATTTGTATTAGCATCATGGTCAAAATATAGTTGCTGCAAATTTTCAACCTTAATTTGTGTTTACTACCTCTGCATAAGGTACATGTAAGAAGGGTGATTGTATTGATTCAAATTTTAAATTTTTCCATTTTTCCACAAAATGACACTTTGTATGACATTTCTGGCCTGAAAAGACTAACAGTTTTTGTGTAACTTGGTTCATACAGCACTAGAGAGCTGATTTTTAAGGACTTTTCAAGGAATTTATATGAACTTCCGAAAGTTTTCAAGAAGTATTTTCTTATTGAATTTTTACTTTCTCATTATGTTGATTTGTACATCACTGTATACTGAGTAAGTAGATACAAAAGCAGAAGAACACAAAACTAACTAACACATTATTAGATCAAAGAAAAACTACTCATGTGTCATTTAATCCACCCAACTGTATCCTATTTTATTTATTTATTCATTATTTTTTGAAAATACATAAATGAATAAAAATTCTGAATTTTAAAGTGATGTATTCAGTTTTAATGTTTTGTATTCCCTCAGATAAATTCAAGGAATTTTTTCAACAAATTCAAGGACTTTTCAAGGATAAAGCCAACTTGTTCAAAATTCAAGGAGTTTTCAGCCAACCCCTCAAATTCAAGGATTTTTCAAAGTTTTAAAACCACGTGTAATAGAGTTAGAAAGGTAAAATTTTGGAGCTCATATCATTTTCGCATACTGCTTGCCAGAGACCTTTCTGCCAATTGACTGCCACAGAGCTTAGCCTGTAGAGATCGCATTGTGCAGCACTCGTATGTGTTTCACTGAGGGCTATAAACAGCCACAGTTTTTGGCAGACGACAAAACAGCCTTGTAATATACCTGCTTCTAATATTTTTTTTAAATTTCTGTATTATGTTGCAATAGTCCTGAGATCAGCAATACAAGAACTGCAGAAACGATTAAAGAGTTGTCTCTGAGCCCTCAAAATACTGTCACTCTTAAATCTAGTG
This sequence comes from Margaritifera margaritifera, assembly GCA_029931535.1. Classification (NCBI taxonomy): domain Eukaryota; kingdom Metazoa; phylum Mollusca; class Bivalvia; order Unionida; family Margaritiferidae; genus Margaritifera; species Margaritifera margaritifera. The sequence goes on along the minus strand of JAQPZY010001377.1, from coordinate 1,139,182 downwards.
AAGTGAGGTCTGAAAAAAAGACTTAAAAATGCGATCCTGTCTATTTATATAAATGAAGTTAAGATAAAAATTAGAGTAGTTACCACATTTTCAAGAAAGCCGTTGAGAAAGTTTGTCAAAATTTAGATATCTACAATCCAAATAAAAGAGGCATCATTGTAAACTCTCAATATTTTTGCATCAAATGTAAACAGGGCTTTAAAAAAAAATACAATTGAAATGATCATAGAGTCATGAAATAATCTCCTGTGATACAAAATCAACTGGAAAGGCTTATACAATAACATGCAGAATGTGTGTATATAAAAGAGAGAGAGAGAGAGAAAGGTGTACAGTCTTATACAGTTTGATGTGGATCTGTCATAACTGATTTTCAGAGGTGGTTCTTTGTTATTATAATTTGTGGAAATTTACAAAAAACATATACTTTTATGATATATTCATAATTAAATTTGTATCCCTTACAATTTTGCTTATTTAAGTCAAAGTATTAGGATTTTTTATCTGATAATTAAGCAATTTTACTTTAACAGTAAATTTTCAATAATCTTTTAAGACATTCTTGATATTTAACTTATTTTGATAAATTTATTTTTTAAAGATTTGTTTGATAATGGCACGAATGATAATAAATGAAAACAAAACCTTCTCCTGTAATTGTATGTCTTCTGTCTGTGATTATTTGCATTCTGGATATATAAGTTGTGAAGGATGAGAAACAGTTTTGATGTTCCAAAAACAGTACATTCAAGGATTGAGGTTCTGCATGTTTACAATGCTAATTAAGTATTGGGAAAAAGGTTAAATGCTAAATCTAATAATTTTATTCTTATAACTACACAATTTTATAATAATACCATCATGATTTTTCCAAATTTGATTCTTTTTCCTTCCGAGACAAAATCTGTACCAAAACCAAATTAATGATAAATGTAAGAAAAGCTTCAGGAATGCCAATGTAAATTTCTGTCAGTAATTTTTTCCATAAACTTGAGTTTTCTATGTCCTACTGATGTTCCTCTGCAATATAGTTTTTTTCCCGCGCATATGTACAATGGTGTCACTAAAAGAATAGTCTTCGGTGAAGTGCGTCATAATGGGTGAGGGGTCGTCTGATTGAAAGCACGCAAAGAAGAGTATTAGGGAATATATCAGTCATTTTTTATGCATACTTTGCTAAAATAACTAATGTTTCTAAAGTAATGACAGGTATCACTATGAAAGGAGTATATTTCTGAAAAGGTGAAAGTAAGTACTTAAGTGCGTCAAAATAGGGGAGTCCAGGATACTATACGAAAATAAATAACACTATTTTCTTTTCCAAAACGGACTCATGAAACAGTCTTGTTTAAACGACATTGGTCAAACTTATGTGTTTGCCAATTTCAGAATTCATTAGCATGATATATTTTAAAAATATTGGTCAGTAAATAAATTTAAAAACACGGAAAAAATAGACACCTGGGGGTGGCAGTGAACATCAACGCCATGTTTACTTTCTGTTAAAGAAACGGTGCAGGGGTGCATTTTGTCTCTTAATAAACTTTCTCTTCGTACAATTTAGGATAAAAACAAAATATTACAGTGCAGTGATTTAATTATATGTAAGTAGCTTGTCTAGTGAAAGGAAATAAGCGCTTAAAGCGAAACAGACTATCAAGTTTTCGATTCTAGAGCTGAATGTGTTTTAATTTTACATCGTTTTAGGACCGTTTGGAATATCTCGGTACTTGTGCCTCTTGCAATTTGTTGATCAGTGGAACATGAAATCTCATCATTTTTCAAGATTTTGGTAATCTTGCGGAAAAAGTTACACAATTTATTATATTTTAAAAATTTGACATCGTTTGAGTATGAATTCATATTGTTCTTATTTTACACTCGACATCATTGTGTCTAGGTATCTTAAAAGGGAACATACAGTACCGAATAAGAATCAAACTGCCGGGGAAGGGGGGGGGGGGTGTGCAGGCAAATACTATAGTAAGTTATGGACTATGGACTTTATTGGACTCATAAAGTCCACTGGTATAAATTTGATTGAGACAGACCCAAATGTCAAGAACAACATGAATGAGATCAGCCCTGCATTTAATTTCATGTTGTCCTTTTTCAAGCTTGGATTTAACTGTCTGCCATATATCCTCAAAAATATTGAGGTCTGGAGTCAGTGATGGCCAGGTTAAGGATTCATTGTTTTCTACATTTTCGACAGTTTGCAACTCCTAACAACATGAACCAGACAGTTATCATCCTGGAAGGATAATTCCCCATTTGGAAATTCTCTTGTAATAACTGGCCACAAAATTATGGGTCCAATTTCTAACACCATTGTAGGTATTGCAATCCCAATACATTGTGAAAATATTCTTTAATGGCAGATGTGTTCTGTACAGACTTAAACACCTTGCTTGCCATTCTTTATTGGGTTTTCAATAAACATAAACTTCCTGTTTTTGTCCAAAACAACTTTAGTTTCATTGCTAAAAATTACTAGTTTTCAATTGTTCATTTATGCCTCTCTTTACACCGTGAAACACATTATGCATAAGTACACTGAGATATCATGGTTTGCCTCTGTTCAATGAATCTCCTGATTCCTAAACTCTTTAATTTTCTTTTGTCAGTGCTTCTAGAAACATTGCCACTGACAAACTCATTAAAGGATATACTCAGGTCCTGGAAAGATTGTATAAGAGTATCAAAGTTTGCAATGAACAAGATGAGCAAGTACATGATCACCCCTTTTGCTTGTGGTTTTGGGTCTCTGCACTTGTTTCTTATTTTCTGTTGCCCCCTTTTTGTGAAATTTTGTCGAATATTTCTGACTTGTAAAACACTATATTCCATTAACTTCAGATATTTTTCTACAACTAAAATTTTTCTTGGCTAACTGAATTATCATCTGCTTCTGACTGTCAGTTCCTTACCATGAGGTGTCATGTCTTGTTTACATCATCTTGGAGGTCTAATAATAGCACTCACTGCAAATTTACAATTTCAGACTACATTCAGTATGCTTATTAGTGAACACAGATAAAATGAAACTTACAGAATAATTCTTATCCATGCAGTGTTGGCTTGAAATAATATTTTGCTAATAACATATAGACTTTTTTACTTCAGTGGCTACTCACTTTCGACTTGACACTGTGTCAGAATCAATTTGTAGACTAAGATGTTAATTTAGCCTTTATAAAAAGGAAAAAAATTAGTATCTATCATGTTAAAAGGAATCTCACATCAGCATTAAAAGCATGCCGAGATGTAAATTAAGCCTAAAACATTAGCACAAAAATGAATAGGGAAAAGTTAAACAAAAATTTTTATCAACTTCACTGACAGTTGAAACAACAAAATAAAAAGGTAATTAATAGCAAGGCAGTATTGACAGCACAAAAGATGTAACAGTAAGAAAAATGTGGGGAGGGGGCTTATTTGTTTGCAGATATTACATTTACAGCCTTTGCAATTACAAGATAAAATTAAAGATCTAAATGAATTAAAATTTGATTCTTCTCTAAAATGATTTGTTAGTTCATTCCACAGAATGGCAATTGCATATCTAAAAGAATATTTACCCTGTTTTGAAGTTCTAATTCTTGGGATATAACAAATATTTGAATATCTAAAATTGTACTTGCTGTGTTTAAAAAACAGCAGCTCATTGAAACATTGGGAGAACAATCCCATTCAGAATTGTAAATGACTCTAAAGGCATTGAACCAAGTGTACTTAATTTCAGGGTTGGCATTTTTACTAAAGCAAGAGTTTGTGGGAACTGCTGGTATAATCGTCACATAAAAATCTCAGAGCATACTCTTGTAATTTTCAAGTTGAGTGTGTTCATTGCAGAAGTGCCAAGTAAAAGGACAGAAGTTATAGTGAAAAGTATTAAAGTATGTCAGATTGTCTGTTTTCTGAGCCTTGCCAAATTTTGACAAATAAGCTTTATAACAATTAGTTATCTTGAAGCTTTCCCACAAAGATTTTTTACATGCGTACCAAATTGCAGTTGTTAGTTAATATCAGTTCCTAACAGATTGACAGTTTGCTCAGTTTATAACAGCATTGATTAGGTTAAATACGGGTTTCATGTCAAATTTCTTTATTCACACAGCTAGTGCTTGAAACTTTTCAGAGTTGGTTTGCATTCTATTTACAGTGAAACCACTTGATTAAAACATTGGACTCTTTTTAAATTGTATCAATAAGAGTGTCAAGATCTGGGCAGAAAAAGGTCAGTGTTGTTATTATATGTTATGTTGTGTTTGTACAGTATTCCTTCATTATAACACTGTCATTGGGAGCCATGAGTATATACTACCACTTTATAGTGATACTGCCTTATAATCAAGCACATGATACATAGAATTTTACTATTACTTCATAAAATGGGATCTATGACCATACCTGCCTTATAACAGGTACCATGTTATAATGAAAGGCTTTATAATGAGGGCATTGTAAATCATGTTGATATAATGTCTTCATGTTTTATGTAATGTGAGTATAAAGCTTATTAGAGCTTACGTTAAATTGTTTTACCGTCATGCCAACTCTAAATAAATCTTTTCTATTTTATGTTAGAATTTCTCTCTCAACAGATTGTTCTTTGCCACTTTCTAATTATTTTCCAACAATACTAGCCATTGCAGAGAACAACCAAAAAGCTAAAGTTCTCGATTTAGTTTAAGACCATTCCTGAAACCACCCTTCTACGTTTTACAGAAATTAATGAAGTTTCCTTAGAAATTACATGATAGGTTTTAGCATCACATTTAGTGGTGGGACAATTATTCAGAATAATTAAGATTGGTCTGTAAAGTCAAATGACCAGTCATTCAATTAGGGAATAACAGCCTTGTATTTAAGGATTTAATGGTGGTTTTACTGTCACAAATTTAGTTTTACTGGTTATGTATAAGTGTAGATCTACCATTAACATCTTCAAATCTTCAAGCACAAGATTGTTATCCCCATTCGAAGACACTTTTGACAATGTGCTCGAAAAATGGCATGATAAGATACTGTATGTACAGTATATACTCGCGTATAAGCCGATACCAACTGCAAACTGCTTAGACCCAGATCTGCCATCTAATAATGCGCCGGCAGATCTGGGTCTATGCAGTTTGTAGGGACTAATCAGTAGAACAAACAACATAGACCCTGATCTGCTGGCGCATTATGCGACGGCAGATCAGGGTCTATGTTGTTTGCATTTGGACTTGGCTTATACGTGAGTATAGACGGTAATTCTCCATCAAAACCTGGGGTAATCGTAATAGTGATTGTAATCGTGTGTTACACAATAATTAATTACAAATTTCTAAGTAATCATAAGTAATTGAAATCTGACAAATTGTAATTTAATCAATTACAGTCAAAAATTACTTTCTGATTACCATAAGTAATTGAAATCTGACATTTTTGTAATTTAATCAATTACAGTCAAAAATACCATGTAATCGAGATTACTTTCTGATTACCATATGATTATATTTTCATTAATATATTTCTACAACTGGAACCTTTCAAAATCTCATTTGTGATGATAAAAATAAAATCTTAAGTTCAGGAGTTTTATGATTTCCAGGTCTGATGTTATACTGCAGACTACATGAAGTGCATTGCCAAATCACTTTCAGCATCTCTTATTGTTTACATTGAAATGTTTATAATTGTAAAACTTGATTTATTTGTCATTGATTTCATGTTTTTGCAGCTAATACAACATATTCCCAACAACTCATATGTTGGTGTGATGCAGTCTTTGAGGTGGAGAAAAACAGTATGGAAAAAAGCATTAACTTTTGATGGCAACCACTTAAAGCCTTGCACATATCATAACCAGAAATGAAACATGGGACAAGAGAGTTGCAAAGCGAATGTGTTACCACTGTGCTATTTAGGCCCTATTTAAATGTATAATTCATTTTTCAGTTCTTTATTTATTGTAAAATATAATTTTAAAAAATTATTTTACAGATCTGTGCTGAGGTTTGAACAGTTCCATCTATTATCAACTTGTTCAGCTAGATTGTAGGTACATTTGCCAATAGCCATGTTTGGTCAAGTGGTCATTGGTCCTCCAGGCTCGGGAAAGACCACATACTGTAATGGCATGTCACAGTTTTTGACGAGCCTTGGACGTCATGTAGCAGTGATCAACCTAGACCCAGCCAATGACATCCTTCCTTACAAAGCTGCGATAGACATATCTGAACTCATTACATTGGATGACGCTATGGAAAACCTGAAGCTTGGGCCAAACGGTGGACTTGTGTACTGTATGGAATATCTTGAGAAAAATTTAGAATGGTTGAAAGAAAAGTTAAAAAATCTTAGTGGAAAATATCTGTTGTTTGACTTTCCAGGACAGGTTGAACTATATACACATCATAACTCTGTCAGAAATATTCTGGAAGAGCTTCAAAAGTTGGACTATAGACTAGTAGCTGTTCATCTTGTCGACTCCCATTACTGCAGTGATCCCTCCAAATTTATTGCCGTACTGTTAACATCTCTTTCCACCATGCTACAGATGGCCCTTCCACATGTCAATGTGCTATCCAAGGCAGACTTAATAGAAAAGTTTGGCAAACTGGCCTTTAATCTTGACTTCTACACAGAAGTGCTGGACTTGAGTTACATCTTAGAGCAGTTCAGGGTGAGTAAATCCACTTCTGTTTGATCATTATGAGCTGAAAATTACCGTATATACTCATGTTTAATCCCAATCCAATTGCAAACAACATAGACCCTGATCTGCCATTGCATAATGTGCCGGCAGATCAGGGTCTGTGTTGTTTGTTCAACTGATTAATCCTTACAAACTGCATAGACCCAGATCTGCTGGTGCATTATGCAATGGCAGATCTGGGTCTGTGCAGTTTGTAGTTGGTATCGGTTTATACGCGAGTATATATAGTACTGTATATACTCACTTATGAGTCAGATCCAATCACATAATGTGCCGACAGATCTGGATCTACGCAGTTTGTTAGAACTAATCAGTGGAACAAACAACATTGACCCTGATCTGCTGGTGCATTATGTGATGGCAGATCTGGGTCTATGTTGTTTGCAGTGGGACCCGAGTTATAAGAGAGTATAGATGGTAAACGATTTCAGCTAAGCACCCAAGGGGCAAATATATTGTTTTTCGCACACTTTAGCCTTGTGGATATTGTGATATCCTCAGTCCATCCATTTGTCTATAACCACATCTCTTAAACTGTTGGGAGGAAATTCACCAAACTTGGTACATATGTTGCCCATGCAATGACTGTCTGCAATATTTGGGCTCCTACCCTGGAGACCCTTTGACGTGGTCAAAGATATAATATACACAAATTGCATTACAGTGAGATTTTTAAAATATTTTTTTTTACCATACTTTTTAGATGCCAGTTTGTAAAAGGAGGACACATTATATATAGATTTTGGACTATAACCCGAAGGTCAAGGGGCAGAGGGGTGGGTGTCATGTAAAAATAAAAGTGGGGGGATTTGTCATGCCAAATCATGAAAGTTAGCTTTAGCCCTTTGGTTCTTTAATTAAGCCCCATCATGACATTGGTAGGAGCCTATAGTGTTACCCTTGTCCATCCATCCACTGGTTTGGTTTTGTGGGGTTTAATGCCATTTTTCAGCACACGATAGGCTCTACATGGCAGCCAGTATACCGGTATTTAGGGGAGGAAAAACTACTGACCCAAAGGAAGCTACTAGCAAGCTTTCTCACATACCCATGTTGGTTGAGCCAAGACTCAAACCCACACAGATAGAGGAGAGATCTGAATGATCCGTAAAGGCAAGTGCCTTATACCACTCAGCCACCTGCGGCCCCCCCATCCATCCAAGCTGCATCGGCAGTGATGGTTTTTGTCATCATTAACTTGAAGATTTTGTGTTTAAATGTTTTTTAAACCATATTCAGGAAGGGTACAATCGAAGCACATGTACATAGGTAAGACTGATAGAATCCTTCATATACATTGGTATAGGATCGGAAAAGTGCACCGAATGCATAATGAAGGATTATTTTTCCCACATGCCTGGGTTAAAATGTGTAGGTATATATAAACAAGATGGTGCCTCATCGGTCTAGGAGAAGCATACAAAGTAACAAATGTCCATTAAAAAGTTTGAAATATTTAGAAAGAGCGGATAATGTTTGGTTTGCACTGAATTTGGTGTATACTTGGAAATGCAGTTAAAATGCAGATAGATAAGTTAATGACTGATATTAAATCAATAGAAAATAGCAGATGATGGTAACATTGTGAAGTTAATGATGTCATGCAATATACACTGTTGCTAAGATCATTTCATGTATGTATATCTTTTAACACCATTTATAATGGTAGGGCATACCTCAGATATAATTAATGTGAGCTCATGTTGAGCATCAAAGGTAGGCATGAGTCTGGAAGGGGTGCAGACTTAATTTAAAGTTCTCATGGCACCAATAATGCACACAATTGAGTGTTGTGTTCACCTAGCCACACCCCTGTAATAAATGATGGAAACTGTATTACATTCACACTTTCTCTTTTTCTTCTTCATTCTTTAATTTTTCTTTATCAGTCACTTTAATAACTGTCTCATTTTGAGATATCTATCTTAATTTTTTTAGAATCATTTTAAATGTAATAATGGTTCTTTCCAACTTTTACAGGATGATCCCTCCTTTGCCAGGTACAAGAGGCTGAACGCAGCCCTAGTAGAGGTGATTGAGGAATACAGTCTGGTTTCTTTTGTAACACTTAAGATACAGGTAAATTTTATTGTTCAGAATTGCTGAATTGGACCCATTAGCAAGGGTTGATATTTTCTGGATTATCCACATGCCCTTTCAGGCAAGTACCCACAGGGGTTGTATTAATTTTAATAGTTGTTATACAATATCTGCTACTATTGCATTGAAACCCTTTTCAAGGATGCTAAGTCCCGAGTCAAAGCTAATTATTCCCTCCTCCAATTAGTAATTTGAGGGTCAGAGAAGAATGGAACATGATCCATGTCTGATGCTTTAGTCCTATCCAGCATACAGAATATCTTACTCTTTTTCCTTTGACTCTTGTGCTATGACACATCTGTCAGGACGCTCAACAAAATTCACCTTCTTTTTAGTCTTTAGGCCTCTTTTCACTAAATATATTTTTGGTGTTGTTTTAGTCATTTTCTCCCCAGTCCTTGCTTTATTTGTGTATATCTCTGTCCCTTTTGGTTAATTTTGAAGGGTGTTTGCACCTCACTTAGCAAAGTGGTGTCTCAGTAAATACTTACCCCTTCCTAAGACCGGTCTGAGGGTAAGTATCACCTACCCATTCTTAGTTCTGGTTCACTTTCTTTTTTTTTTCTTTCTTTTTTTTCTTCAGATTATTATTGTGTCACTAGGTATGTGTAAGTGCTGGCATAAGAAGGTTGTGTGGGGCACTCACCCCACCTGTTTATTGTGTACTAAGTGTACATGTACTGATGGTTGTCCTAATTGTTGTCTGTGGGAAGATTTGGTGTGGGACTTTGCTGAAAGTCACTGCACTTACAGAGGAAGGAAGAAGGGTCCAACTTCCTCCTGTTCATCTCAGAATAACCCAATCTGTTCCCAGGAGTGGTCTAGGTCATTTCCAGCTGTAGTAAAGGCAACTCCTCCAATGAGGGAGCGATCAGGTGCACTTTCCATGGTTTGGAAATCGCCTAAAAGCCTCAGATCAAAGACACTTGAACTGATGCTGTCGGGTCCTATTAGGGAGATATCCTTGGCTCCTCCATGGGATGGAAAGTGTCGGTGCATGATAAGAGCAAGTCATCCCTTACTCAAGGTAGGGAAGAGCAGCACTCTCACTCAAACAAATCTGATACTGACTCTAGTTCTCTGAACAGAGAATCCTCCATCAGATCATCATCATTGGATCGGTCTTTGACTGGTCACTGGGCACCGGTCAGTCACCAAGCACAAGACTTCAACTGCCAGTTACCAGGCAATGGCACTCTTCAAGCAACCAGACACCAGGCTTTGATAAACAGTCTTGGGATAGGTTTCTGCCTCTAGTTTTTAGGTCTGTTCCCTGCCTGGCCCCACAATCCCCCTATCACCTTGGACTTGGATGCTTCCTAGGTGTGGATATCAGCTGGACCTGAGCTTGAAATGTCGTCAGATCTTTAGAAGCATTGGAACTAAAGGCTAGGACCCTAGTTACAATAGCCTAACATGCTGATCTCTTTTTGGCTGACTCCATCTTTTGAAAGAGGAAATGTTGTCTCCAGCAGCCTTACAGCACTTGTTAGAGGCTGTGTCTAAACTGTCAAGGCATGCACTTTCAGTGTCCAAGGCAAACTCTGCAGAGCTTCTCCATCTCCACAAAGATGCCTCTATGGATTCCAAGGTTTTGCTAGACCACAGCAAAAACCCATTGTGGGCTGCACTGCTTGATGCAGAGATGCTCTTTGAAGGTCTAATCCATTCTGTGGGATTGCAAGACTTGATGGACCAACAACACTGGTGCATTGCCATAACTCCAGGCCCATCTAAACTGGCCAAGAAGCGCACCCACCCTGGTCAGTCAAGTTGGCCTCTTCCCAAGTTTTTCAAACAGGGTAAATTTCAACAGTCACAAGAAGCAGCCCCAGTTCAAAACTCTATCCTGTCCATCTTTTTCTAGATTTGGTGGTCATAGAGCAAAGGTAGGGAGTCACGCCCTATCCTGCGTCATCTTACACTTCCCAGCATCTATGTAGGTGCCCAACTAGCCATCTTTTCAGATGCATGGTCGGGCATCACAGACAATGTGTGGGTCCTTTCCACTATAAAGTTTTGTTTCTGGGAATCTCCTCCCTTTTGTGGACACCCATTACTTTTCACCAGTCCAAACTGGTTCATCAAAGGGAAAAGGTGTACACCTTTCTAAGGAAGGGCGCAGTGAAGAGGAAGGAGAATGACCAAAGTCTGGCTTTCTATTCTCAGATCTTTTTGGTCTTAAAAAGGTGGAAAGTTTAAACTCATAATCAATCTTTCTGCCTTAAACAAATTTTTTCAGGAAGAACATTTCAAATGGAGACTATCATCTCTATCAGGAATGTCATAAAGCCCAATGGCTGTGCAGTCTCTAGAGATCTTCAGGATGTGTATCTTCACATCTATATATTCCTTGCCTACAGGAAATACCTCCAGTTTTGTCTGGGCCAAGAGGTATTTCATTTTTGGGTTCTTCCATTAGGACACTGCCCCCCAAACTATTACCAGGGTGATGGGGGTAATAGAGGCTCTGTTGAGGTCTTCAGGGGTCCCCATCCTCCAGTATTTCAATGACTGGTTGATGGACAACATCCTTAAAGATACTCTTCTGAAGGGCCTGTCCCTCTGTTGATTGACGGTGACTCATCTGGGTCTAATGCCCAACCTATCTTATCCCTTCTCAGGACTTTGTGAATGTGGGGATGAATTTCCTCAGCAGTCAGGGCATAGTTTGTGTTCCTCCAGAGAGAACTGCCCAGATTCTGTCCCTCATAGATGGTCTTTTTGCCAAGACTTCATTATGGGCTAGCCTTTACCTCTTTCTCCCGGGAACTCTGAATGCAGCTGCGGAATCAGTTCCCCTAGGGGGACATCATTTGTGTCTTCTCCAGTTCCTAGCGATCTGGAGACTCAACAAGGACTTACTGACTACTCAGATACCCCTGGGATCTGATTTTTTTCACCACCTGAGTTGGTGACTAGATCAGGACTGGTCTCTAATTGTAATTCCAATTCACACCCTGGAACCCCACTGTTTTTTACACACAAACAGATCAGATTCAGGATGGGGTGCTCACCTAGAGCCAGAGGGACTAGTTCTTCAGGGACTATGGTCTCAGGAAGAATCAACCCATCACATCAACAACCTAGAAATGCAGACAGTGTTTCTAGCCCTAAAATGGTGTCTCAGCCTCATAAGGGACCATTGCATTATGATCGCCTCAGACATCACATCAGTTGTAGCGTACCTCAGGCGACAAAGAGGTACACATGCTCCTTCTCTGTGTGTGAAAGTCTGGAACCTCCTCTGATGGGCAGTCTTGGAAGAGATCACCCTTATAGTCAGCCAAATTCTGGGCAAGAGAAATATCCTGCAGACAGACTTTCCAGACAGGACCGTGTGGTCCTTATGGAATGGTCTCTGCATGAGTAGGTAGCAGAGGCACTTTTTCAGTTGTGGAGGAGACCAATAATGGACTTGTTTGCTATGAGACTGGACAGCAATCTCCCTTTTTATGTGTACCTAGTGCCAGATCAGAGGGCCTGGGTTGTGGACACTTTCAATCTGAGGTGGAATCGGCTGTATGCTTATGCCATGCCACCTTTCAAAATAATCCCCCAGGTTCTTCACCAAGTCAAGACCTCCACATCTCAGCTTATCCTGATAGTTCCTCAGTGATCATGGTTCAGTGATCTCCTCTATCTGTTGGTAGATGAACCCAAGAGAATATCTTGAAGGAGGCATCTGCTGTTGCAGCACAGGGGGTCTCTCCTACACAACAACCCACAGATTCTCCATGTTCGCATTTGGCTCGTATCAAATTATTGATCTGCCCAGACCAGTTTTCAAGCAAGTTGCCAGCTGCATTGCTCAGGCCAGGAAGCAATCTACTTCCAAAGTTTACAAAGACAGATGGAGAATCTTCTGTAATTGGTGCAATAGGAAATGCATTGATTCTATCTGTCTCCCTTTAGCCGCAATTGCAGATTTTCATCTCTTCCTTTTCAAGGAAAAAGAATGTTCTGTTCTACAATTAGGGTCTGTAGGACAGCCTTTCTAATACTCTCAAGTTTTCTTGAGGTTCTGCCATTGGGTCAGATCCTCATCCTCATCCTTCTGATCTCAGCAGGGAGTTTGTGCTTCAGAGATCAGAATCTCACTCATTAATGCCTCATGTGTTCTTTGTGCATTATGAAATCACAGACAGTATTTGCATATTTTATGCAAATTGACTAAAAACACATAATTAACTTTTTTAATGCATTCAAATTATGCAAAATGATTTAATTTCAAGCATTTAGTCCAAAGTTCTCAGAATATTGATTCAGCCATAAGTGTAGTCCATGTTTTATGATGACACATTCAGTCAATACAAACTATGCTATCAGGACAAGTTCCAGACATTTCATGCACATTTGAAATGATAGTATTTTACCATGGTGAGAATATTCATTCAAACAAAGCCACATAATTGAATGCACCCATTAGTCTTGATCAGTATGCCATTTTATGCATTCTCCAAGGCATGAGTAACATGATGACGATTAAGACTCACAGGTATTGTAAGTTTATGTTTTGCAGTGTTCACAAAATATCCATTCAGATTTCAAAAAAAGGCAATTAGTTCCAGACCTGGGAGTAAAATACATATATGCTAAGTCCATATCTGGAGCTCTGAATGGGGCTTTCAATAATGTTACTTTATACATTGTTTATTGTTATGAAAATACATGCTGGTTTTAGAACAACTTTCCTAGCTCTGTTTAGTCTATTCATCATAAATACCTGCAGTTTTGTAAGCTTCTCACAACTAACAACATCGCTTTGTACAGTTGAGATCTACCCCATGATGAAATTTGTGTGATAGTGTTATGTGTGTATGGTTTTCAACCATGCTGAGCAGTGCCAGCCCCAGCAGAACTGAAAGTGACTAATGTACCCCAGTAAGGTTGTGAACTATACATCTTTAGGTGTTAGCACTTTGTGTTTCTCACACAGCTACTTTGAGCTCTGAGGTCAAGTACACTTTCTTTTTGCAAAATACTAGCATTGATTCCTTTTAGTACTAGTGGTAGTGAATGGGCTGGCTGGAAATAAACAATTTTTTGTGGACAGTTTGCTGAGATATGCCAAAATCAATGACTAACACCTTAGACTCAGTGACACCCTTATCAGTAACCACCTTAGGTTGGCACAATAACGCTAAATGGACAGAAAATGACACACAAGTTGGCATTGTTTTCTTTGTTGGATATTGTGAACCAGTTTAAAGGCACAATTTACTTGGACTTGTAGCAGCTACAAGTTGGGATGACAAGGGTTTATTATTTAGATTATAGGTAAAAGAAAGGGAAGTCCCTGGGCTTAATGTACTGATGAACTTATTGTACTGCAAAATCAGCAAATCCACCTTGCCATCTTCAGTTGAATCTGCACCCATTGGGGTCAGCCTCTTCTGGACCTGTTTGCAATGAGGTGGAATGCCAAGCTCCCTACCTTTGTCTCATCAGCCCCAGATCCAAAAACATGGGCAATCTATGCTTTTCCTGCAGTCTGACTGATTCCCAAAGTCATGTATAAAGTGGGGTATTTTTAATTGCACCCATTAAGTGGGGAAAATCATAGACCAGTGATCTCCTGAACCTAGCAGCAGAGGTTTGCAGGAAAACTGTGCCTTCTGTCCACCAAATCAGTCCTTTGTCTTAAAACCAGTATCTTCTTTACACCCTTCATCCAAGTGGCATCTGCAGGACTCCATCAGGGTTCTGAAGTTGTAAATGAATGAACTAAACAGGTTAGAAGAGGGAGATCTTATTTGTTCTTACTACTCAAAAAAGGCAGTGATAATATTTCTGCTTAGGCTTTGTTGCCCAGGATATGTTGGGTTATCTGCTCAGCCCACAAGGAACCAACCCAAGACCAGATGAATTTCTAATGCATATTGGCTAATTAAATTAGGGCATTCACCACTAGCATATTCTTTGAGCTCAACTGCTCCTTAACTTACATCATCTAAGCGATAGGGTGATTGTCAGAGACAACATTCTCCAGCTTTTACCTTGGAGACCTTTCATCCCAAAGAGCTCAGTTTGACCTGCTGGAACCTGTATAAGCAGCACAACAAACTACCTTCCTAGGTCATTCAGCAGCTTCATAAAGAAACAGGTTAATGTAGTTCCAATTTATTTGTGGGAGCTAACTTTTTTTTCTGAACCATATCCAGACATAGATCATGTTCTAACCCTAGCCCCCCCCCCCCCCCGACCCCGATCTCTAGCCCCATATCTAGCCCCCCCCCCCCCGTGTCTCTAGCCCTGTACCTAGCCCCCCCCCATGTATCTCTAGCCCCGTATCTCACATCTCACACCCGTATCTCACATCTCACACAGTAGGAGACATGCTAGCCCCGTATCTCACACAGTAAGAGACTCGTATCTAGGCCCATATCTCACACAGTAGGAGACTCGTATCTCACACAGTAGGAGACTGGAGACAGGGCCATCTTTGGAGCAAGGGGATGTAACTCCCTCTGCCCTTACCTATTCTCCTAGTGTATTATGATCAGGTAATTTATGTGAAAAGATACCAATATTGCAGAATATATTTCTCTATAATAATTACCCATCATAATAAGGGCTCAAAATTAATGCTAATCTTCTAACACGCCTTTTGTGACTTTGTCGATGGATCACTAAAACCCCAGCCATCACTAATCCATTGGAGCAGTGAAAATTACCACCAGTAGTAATTATAACAGTTCACAACAGGTCTTGTGTCAGATGTATCAAATAAAACGAGAGTTAGCATTCCCTTCAATGGTTATTTGATCTGTTTATTGTGTTAATTGAGTACCTACCAACATTCTGCACTTGACAAGGTAAAAGAAATCTTTGCAGCGCAAATGGAAAAGTGTTACACCACTGATCCAGTAAATTAGTATGATTATTGTCAAAACAGTCTTCTCAGACATTGAACTAGCCTTTTGTACCAGTACTTCCGCCAAGCACTGATTTTATTACTGATTATAACAAAAGGTATAAGGTAACAGGATAGTATTGACCAATCAGAAATGGTTGCATTCGCTGAAGCAACAAATAATTCAGAATTATCCGTAACAATGTGTATTAATATTTATATCATTGTTGATAAATATTCATTGCATTGTGCAGTGACAATAGTAAACATGTGGAAGTATTAGCAAGGTGTGCAGCTGACACTGAAACGGCAGAAATTAGAAGATGACAAGAAATAGTGCGATCACAAATATGATGAAGAGAAGAGACTATAAAAGTACCAGAAATGCTGGGCAAATGAATACGAATGGCTAAAGTATGACCCAGAAAAGGTTGTAATGTTCACTTTCTGCACTGAGTATTCGGAGAAATACAAAAGTATGTGGGTTACTTCATTCGTTGATGGGCATAGACAATTTCATAAATCATCCCTGGAATCACAAAATGCAAGCTCACTACACATAAAGGCAGAGGGATACATGAAATCAAATCAGAAAATATGTTTCTCAGAAGCAGAGCAAATTGTGGCATCTTTGAACAAAAGCGCCTTGAAGAAGCTTGTACATGAACTTTCAACATTTCGCGACTCTTTCTGTTGAAATACAGTTGTTATTGTTTTGAGTTGATGCTAATAAATAATAAATGTTGAATTAGAAATTGAACTGGTTTCTGTTTGATTTTAGCAGGATCAATGAAATTTAGACAGGATCAGTAAAAGTTTTATTTTGGTGATCTTGTGGGTTAGTGACAAAAAAATCCTAATTTTGAGCCCTGCATAATACAGGCACATCCTTCCGAGCCCTCCATGCAGTTACATCTGTGGAAAAGTATACACCTTCACTCCAGCAGGAACTTATTATTTATGGGATTTGGTGCCAGTGCCTCTATCCAAGGGGAGACCACTCTTGTCTGACTTCCATTTTGGCAAACAAACATCTTTTTTAGTTTGGGAGGGTCTGATTTGTGAGGTAATGAACATACTCCATACGCATTATGATCAGGTAAGTATTATTGAAGAAACTATTTTACTCCTAAGATTGGTTTCACTAAAAAAATTGCCAAATGCATATTTTGTTCGCCAGATCTGTATTTTTGAAAATACAACTTTTTTTATCTACAGGCTCATCACTGATTGTATTCATAGTGCTGAGCTGAATAAGATACTCGAGAGTGGAGTCAGATTTAATAATGGGATGGTGATCATATCATCATGTTTGTTTCAAATTGTATCAATGAATTTTCAGTAATAACTTGCTGGATGTCAAGTGCTTCGATGAAACACAGTGTTGTATCATGAGCTGATGCAACATAACATCAAAACATAACAGTTTGCAACATAACATCAAAACATAAGAGCTTGCTGATTTTAATGTTTATCATACCCTGCAACATCATGATATGGAAAAATATTGAATACTTGCCTCAAATGACTAATAAAAGCAGATACAATTCATTATTACACCATATCTTAGAGATATGCATTGTCATTGGATAACACATATCATGTGATTTGCAATAATTCATTATGCACTGTCATGACATCATTGACTTTTTCATGATATAACACTTTTTGTGGCAACTTTAAGCTGAGATGGCATTTTCAGTACTTGGGAACAAGTTCAGTTTTAAAAGTTTGCATGATATCATACATTAAAATAATTGTAGACCTTTCTTTTGGTGAATATGAATTTTTATGAACAAGTAAATCAGTCACATATAATAAGTTTACTGCAGTGGCATAGCAACCACCCAAGCAAGCCCTGCAACTGCAGGGGGACCCAAAATTCCCATCAAACAACTTTTTTTTATTGTGAGGGGGGCTCATTATTAAGTTTTGCTGCAGGGGGAGGGGGCCAGAATTTATTGCTATGCTGCTGGTTTACTGGCTCATAAAAACTTATAATCACCTCAACAGAGGGTCTATAATTAATTCTGTCTGTATTTCTGTCTGTCTTGCAGGACAAAGAAAGCATGTTGCGTGTGATGAAAGTGATAGATAATGCTAATGGATACATCTTTGGTGACCTGGAAGAAAGAGATTTGCAGTCTCTCATGTCGTATGCTGTAGGGGCAGAGTTTGAATATGAAAAGATCAAAGATGTGCGTGAAAAGCACATGGACACTGAATGTGAGATTAACATGGAAAAACTGGAAGACACATGATATTTAAAATTTGAACTAGCTGTTTACAAATAACATGGAAATAATTCCTCTCTGACTTTATTAAAAATATGCATGTAACATCATTAATTGCTCAATAAAGGCATCACACAAATTGTGTGTGGTTGTTTGAGATATTTTATGTCTATTATGTTTCAAATGCAGAGTTTCTCTGCCTCATATTCTGTTTAGAAAGGTAAAATATTGGCATTTTACTGTAAATGAAACAAGCATTGCTTGCAGTATCAGAATATTATTAGTTTGCAATCATCCTTAAATCTTGTTTATAAAATCTTTCATGACTTTTTGCAGAGGGAATTAGAAAATAAAAGAAAACTTATCTGTTACTTGCAATTTGATTGATGTAAATTCCTAAAATAAAATCCATAAATACAACAAAATTGTATATATATATATATATTTATATATATATACACACACACACACAGTACACATCATGGATTACAGATTGACCACTTAATATGGTATACACAGACACATGAGGCAAGGGATGAAGTGTCCACTACCAAAAGTGGATGTCCAGTAAATCTTTTGTAGGTCCATTGCTCCACTAAGCCTAATGGACATCCACTCAATGTAGCCATAGTGGGTTTTATGGCACCCCTCACTGATTTTATTGCATTGGCCTCACAAGTCAACACTGGATAAACAGATGGGAGAAACCCCTGACACCTTAAAACCGGACAATGGCAGGTGTCAATTTCATGCCTTTACCTGTACTCACTATACAGTAGTAACATTGTCTGTGGTGTATATCAGTAGCCTAGCTAGGGCTACATACAGACAAACATGTGTAACTTAGAAAAAATATGAGACTTTACATTTCTTGGATATCCTTCCATCCCTTCCCATGACAGAGCTCACATCAGAAAAATTGCCTTGCTACAAATACATCCAGGTTCATCGACTACATGTATATGTACCTGTTAGCATATACACATTGGTAATTTACATACTTTTCTGCATCAACTTCAGTGTTCTTTCTCAATAAATGATATTTCATAAAGTGCTTGTTGCACTGGCTATTAATTTGTGATAGTTTCCCTTTAATTTTTATACTATTTTGAAGGCCATATTTGAACAAATTATTGAAAGTGGTATACAAATAAAAAATGAAAAGCCCCATCTTATCACAAACACATAAGACATTCATGTAAGATAGTTCTAATTTATTGCATTCTACCTTTAGATAAGATTTGAAACAAGATAATATATATCAAGTAAACAGCTTAATTAAATTTATCAAATTGAATAAATGTCAGAGACACATACAGCAATAATAATTTTTGAAAATGAAGATAAACTTGAAGACTAATCATTACGACCAATAGTGATTACAAACAAAGGCCAAACTAATTATTGCATACATGCACGATGAAATACAATGGATATAATGACATGTCATAATTCTCTCTCAAGTTTATTATGTAAGAATAACATGGCATCATATATTGACATAATACAAAAAAAAGATACACAAACTCTGCTAGAAAATGTTCTTCTGTGGCTTTATCTTTTGACTTGGAAAAATGACAGAGTATAAAAATCTTTAAAAGCTCAGAATTCGTCTACACTGTATTGAAGGATGTGGTCTCTCAGCGGCTGTTCATGTCATCAACGAGGTGATTTTGTGAAAAAGGTTACTTTGTTGATCACATTTTTTATGAATCTATCATCGAACACCAGCCAAGGAGTGACATTCTTACACTGAAGTCAGCCACTATGCTTGTTAGCAATGTTCAGTCAGAAAGGTTTAGAGCTTTGATTAAATTTTTAGCACTGATTTTTCAAAGAAATTCTAAATGAAAATGTTTCTTGTTGACACAAAAAAAAAAAAACATAAAACTAATAAAATACTTGTTTGTGAAAAATGAATTTTGGACTTGTAATATGGAGTGAGAAACGCAATGAGGTTAAATTATGATATTTTCGCATAAAATTGGTTTCTGGCGGTATATAAAGCAAACCATATAAAATTATTTTCCCCATTAATCTTTCAATGCAGCACATAGAATAGAAGTCTATCACTGCAGCACAAAGCTATGACATGTTTAAAGAAAGCTCTGTAGGCTTTTGTTTTTCTTAAAATTTGTTTTTCTTAAAATGCATCTTTCTTTGTAATAAAATTAGTGTATTATATGCAGAAATGAGAGAGATATTATACATCATAACTTTTAATCAATGTAACCCGTAGTGTTTTTCACTAACTTTGAAAATTACATTGATCAAAAGAGAGTATGCATTTTTAAAATGTGCTGCAAATATCTTCATTTAGGAATTCATCGAGTGATAAAATTTAGAAATAAAATTTTGATACCGCTCTTTATTTATAATAAGTAAATTGCTGCTCAGCAATGTTATTTGTTCTTAAAAAGAATTTATCTAATTAGTTGGGTCATTAACCTGCTATTATTGTGCTTTTTTTATTTTCTTATTATTTCTAGTTTGCTTATGTGGTCCAAATTTGTCATAATTAATATAAACAAATTAAAAGTTTCAGAAATTTAATAGAAAGTCAGATGAGCCAGCAATGCTGCAACAATCAAAATGAACACACTGACGATATTTGTGATGACCCTAGAATTATTGCAAAAGGTTAACAATAAAAAGGAAATAATTGGGATGTACAACCTTTAAAGCCAAAACCTCTGCCATCTCCAGTTTGGAGTAGATAAAGAAGTTCTACCAGGGATACCTGTTTAAAGGCATTAAAAATATGAAGCCACATATTAGCAGCAATCAGTGCAATTAGAGATTGATTTTATAGCCTTGTCAAACCCATGGCTTAGCAATTTTGGGTGATATACATGTTATTATTGAAAGATATGATGTGTTCAGCTTATGCGTAATGCAGTACAAGTAAAACAAGAAATAAATATGAATAAGAAGAAATTCCGCTTATATGAAGCTAAAACTAAACTGACATTCAAAAACTAGAGGCTATTTGTTGTATAGTAAATAGAATCATACGTACTGCAGATACTCATTTCACAACAATGTTTGCATAATAGTAGGCTTTTCTGTTCAGTTTCAAAAGATGATAATGATGTGATGGCTGTCCAGTAGAAATTAACTGCTACTGCAGTATGGAAAAAAAATTCACTTCAGTGGTTACTAACTGGCCCCACCTTTTTTTCTGTGCTGTGTACAAAGTACATGTATATCTTCAGGCATTTAACCTTGGATTATTATTGCTTTTAATTTTACTTCAGAGTTCACGGTTTGTTCATGTGACTTTAAACTTAGTTTTGGATCCCAAGATTCAACACTGTTTGAGTGAATATGTGGACATTGTTTCAGTAATATCTCAATGTTGGCTTCATTGCTAAACCCTTTCTAAATACGCATTTTGTATGATTTCTTTGGCAACAAAATGTTTCATTTGTATTCATGCCAACGTTTTAAAAATGATCATTGGGTCAAAATGTAGCTAGTTAGTAACTAAACTGATAAAACAATATTCACTTGACATTTGGGAACAGTTTTGAAGTTTTTGGCATCTATACTGAAGAATGTACTGTACCAAATGAAGTTGTATCTGCATCAACTGAAAACAATACATACAAGTTTATCTCCTACCGAAAATATTTAAATGATTATGCTTTTTCGTCGCTTTCACCTGTCTGTTTGGTAATATTAAACTCAACAGATAACCAAACCAGCAATCATAAGTATATTTCTTTGATCTGTTGGCAAAAGAATACGGCAGCATGTGCTTTGTAGAGTCTGTGTACAAACAGTAGGTCGGTGGTAAAGGTAAACACGTGTCTAGTTCTTGAGAAAATGTGTCGCATTGGACATGTATATTTGGTGCAGAATTACAACAGATACTAGACTATAAGTTGTATTTTGAATAGCGCTATGTATATTTCATTGTGTGGGAACATGTTAAGCAAACAGTTTAAAAGTGACTGGGGGAATGAAAAAATAAATCGCAGCATTTCTTGCATTCTTTATTTTATCAACTGAATAAATAGTCCATACAGTCATATTCCATATTGCTTCAATGTCTCTTTTTTCTCGTATGAACCCACTAATACTTGCATGTGATTTCTTTTTCTCTTTGTTTGTTTAAAAGCAGAGTCTCTCTCTCTCTCTCTCTCTCTCTCTCTCTCTCTCTCTCACACACACACACACACAGTTATTAAAATCACTATTGTATTTATATTTCATGAAGCACCTATTCTCATGGAATTCTTTGCTTGGAAATGTATATTTCATCTCTTTGAATATTAAATGACCTTGTGTAGAACTTAAAAAGAGCATTCTGCACTGTCTACTGTAGCTCAGATAACAGTTAAGTTCAACGCAATCTAGTGGATGTCCAGTATCACATAATTATATTACTGCGACTTTCCAATTGGGGCAATAAAACTTAATCCATCCACTATGAACCACAACAATTACTATATCCGGTCTCTATGATAGCAGCATGGATTTTCCGTAATCTGCAATGCATGTACTATATATATATATATATATATATATATATATATATATATATATATATATATATATATATATATACACACACACATGTATATATATATATATGAAGGGACATGCCTAATTTGGAGGTCATGATTTTTGCCCTTGAGTCGATACCTCCCCTGATATTTACAAAGGTACTCATTGTGCTCAAATAAATAATTATTTAAAAGTAAACTATCTCTGGGTAATTGCTAAAATAAATGTTTTTCTCTTAAAATTTTCATGACTGTTGCACACAGAAGTATAATTATTTGCTTACGATCATGAATATAAAAGTGGATATTAATATGATTTGAAATTATGTTCATCACCACCCAACCCCATCCTCACCACCCCAGCTATGACTACTCCCAGTACTTTCATGCTAAACTTGTCATGATGGTAATTTTTAAATTAATATGTGCCACTTTTATATTTAAAAAAATTCGGAGAAATATCTTGTTTTTTGCAATTTAAATTTTGTGTTCCATTAATTATTGAAATTATGCAATTTCTTTGATTATTTCATTGTGAATGTTGTTGTCAAGATGTTAATTGTCCTTGGACAACATTTGGTCAACCTCGAATTAGAGCTGCTGTTTGATGCAGAATGTACTCTGAACAGCAGCCTGAAGTCAGATTATTTTACCTCGTTTTAGGTAAAATTGGATTCACCATAACTTCTTTGAGTGATAACGTTATGTCATATTTGTCTGATCAAACATTTCTCTCTCATCATATAAAAACAATCTAAACAACCAACCTGATAAAATCATTTAGGATAGTTAGAAATTGAAACCTAGTAAATGTAAAACACTGATATCATAATGCTTGCGATCCAACAAATTAACAACACAATCCGTATTAATTAATATTTATATCTACCACTAGCATTATTCTCTTGTCACATATGCTACCTGCCAGAATGACCAAGTGCACCATCTCTCTCTCTCTCTCTCTCTCTCTCTCTCAGGTGTACAATTCTTGCCCATATGGATATGGTCAGAAAAACAAATGAGATAACTCCCTTAATTTTTATAATTCCTATAAGATCAGCTGTAGGTATATATTATTTAGCATTTTCTCTTCATGATACCGCTACCACCAACTGTAATAATAATAAGAAGAAGAAAAATAAATGGTTTGAAAGTATAACATTGATTTTCAGTTTTGTATCAAGCAAAAGCAGATGATAGATCAAAAACATTTTTTTTATAAAAGTTTTATATATATATATTTATGTAGACATTGCTGTCATCTAATAGCATCCACTTCAACCAGTTTTTGTTTGCATGTAAAAAATAATACATTCTAGTTTATACCATGGCTTCAAATTTTAACATTCCAATCAGTAAATGTATCATGCTTAAAGAACATCACTTTCTTCTTTACCTTTTTTTTAAATTTTATTTTATTTTTTTATTTTTTTTTTTATTTATTTATTTATTTATTTATTTTGATGGATCTTCTTTATGGACTATAGATTTTTACCGTGGTATCTTCAAAATGAGAAAACACTACAGTTTCCATAAGAACTCGAATTGCCTCATGATTGCTATATAATATACCACGTCGTTAAGAAATAATTTTGATGGCAGGTTATGTTCCCCTTTAACTCCCCATAGATTATTCATCTTTTTCTTATTATTGATTAATGGCCCATCGGTAGTTATCATATTCACAAGGCAAAATCGGGATGAAATGATGGCCATTTATTTAGATCAGCGTCCCGGCATAACATGTCAATTAAATGTGCATGCGAAATCTATTACCGAAATAAAGATCTCAGTTATCAATTATTGTGTATACCCGAAGGAGTTGGCTTTAATTTGTTGTGACATCTTTAATGGGAAATTCTTGATCTATTTTGTTATACAGCAGCATGTGTGAAATTCAGGAGCACTATATAGCGTGTTGGTCGAATCAAAATTGCATTTAGATGTTCTTGGGTCAAACATTTTCATTTGTTTCTGGATAAACCATCTTCCTCAGAGACCGAAGCGAACGTTCGCTCAGCAATTATCACGTTGTCTCGACTTTATACCAAGCAGTTCAAGTTGATATGAAATTTATCTTGGGAAATGATGATGTTTTTATAACGTGATAAAAGCAACCATATTAAAGTTGGGTTCTCCGGTGGGATAAGGATTTACTCTTCGCCGATGTTCTGTAAGAACAGAAAATTGATTTGATATATATGCCCATGAATCAACTGTCAGCTTTCAGATAAGTTTCTCAGACGATGCTACGCTTATTATGTCCTTCACATAATGTATTGTGTTGGTAGACATTAGAAAACAGTCTATAAATCGAGGGTACTTACTATATCATGTAAAACAGTATATATGCCTTCGACCTTATTCTATCCTTTTTTGAGTATGAGCGCATGCCTACCTTAGACCTTGTTCCATCCTTTTTGGGAGATGAACGCATTGCCGTGTTGGTTAGAGTGATGATGCATGGAGAGTTAGACGAGATTGTTGCCGTTACTCGCAGATTGGGTTCGATTCCCGCATGGAACGAATTATAACTAACACTCTAACCTGTTCAACCATATTGGTATTGGTGTATAAACTTGTATCCAAACATATAATGTGGGTTCCAGGGATAAGTGCTCTCCTCTCTGTATGGTATATATGTGTCAAATTAGACTAAAAGATTTTGTTGTTTTAAATGTCCGGGTTCCTTGGAACAGTAAAGTTATGAAAAACAGAAAAAATCTGCCTACCTACATATTTATCTATCTGCCTGCCCGCCTTCCTATATAATCTATCTATCTATCTATCTCGATGGATGGATACAAGGATAGTGTTAGTGCGTTTCGGCAATTGTCCCTTTAACGAGAAAAGATTGGTGAATTTGTGAGGCGTATATATTAAATTAACATCACCATTTATATTCGTTTTTTTTTTTTAAATATGAATTCATACTGAGGGAATTTTCCCCGAGAGAAGGATGCTTAATTTTTGCTGCAGGGAGAAATTTAGAACGATGAATTTGTGTTGATAACGATTTTATTCTTTTTTTTTTTTCTTTTTTTTTTTTTTTGAAGTTTGATATTCGCTTAAAAGAAAGACAAAATAAAGCAACGTTATCGAGATAGCTTGATTAGTCCAGGAGAAATGTATCTAATTCTCTTTTAGAAATATAATTATCTGTTCTGTCTCAGTTTTTTTTTAAATAATTTTTTTATTTTATATCAATCAAATAAACGAACTCGCAACAAATAATGCAACAACAGATTAAAATGTATGCAAATCTTTTGTAATTGCAATCCGACCCACTGTAACGTCAAATTTCTGGTGAATTAGCTCAAAATCCCCATATCAGATCAGTGGCGACGCGAGGGTTTTATGTCAGTTGCCAACCTCCATCTTCCTCCTGTCCCCCCACGATAAGTTTTGTGAAGAATTGCCCCCGTTACACTAAGGTGAAGTGAAATACTATGAACATTTCAGCGCCAGAGGGGGGGGGGGGAGGGGAATTGCCCCCAGGTGCCGGGCTGTAACCGGAGCGTAGATGGGCTGACATAAAAAAATCTGTTCTCTGTGGCAAAGTAGGGTCGCCACTAAAGAACATTGCTCCTGGTCGCCTCGGTAGGGGCGCCACTAAAGAACATTTCCCCCGGGCGCCTAGAACCCTCGCGCCGCCATTGACCCGAGGACTATTCCCCCACCCCACCCCACCCCTTCGCCCCGCCACTGGATTAGATATGATACGTGAAACACATCTAGTTCATTGAAATTTAGGATTGTGGGAAAGGGACTCGAGTCAAGAAAATAGCGAAAGTTCTATCACCGTAACTTTATTCTAATCAAGGTTAAAGAATATCAAAGGACTTTGATTTTGAGTTTCGTGCATAAAAAAAGTTTTAACGTAATCCTCAGGTTTAACATACAGGATAGGCTTAACTCATGTTTTCGGTAAGTGAAAACATTTGGTTTACTCAGGTGTTATCCTACATCATGCTCTAAAATTCTCCCATTATGTTGTCATATAATTTCTCAAAATTAATCTTAGTAAATCTTGGGAATAACTGCTAATATGTTATTTGCAATATATGATTAGTCATGTAACAAAAATAACAGTCTAGAAGGATCGAATTCACCTTCAGAGTCAAAGTCTTAAAGGGATACAATCCAACTCAATCATATCCTCGACTGAGCCAATCAACAGTTTTGAATGCCAGTCATGACGAAATGGTAAAGTTATGGATATCGACGGCAGTCACTTTGAACATTGTGTTCACGTTTTTATCAGTACTCTCTATTGGCAGGCAGTTCTCCGGTATCAGTAACCATCTTTAGATAAAAATATAGAATCAGTGCTTACAACTGGTAATGCATTACCCTCTGCAAAGTTTTGGCAATCGAGCTTTGAGTAATTTACAAGTCGACATCTGTGAAGTATTGTCATGAATTTACAATCGCCTGAAAGTAGCGGCAAGTTCATAGCTCCAAAGAAATGTCAATTTAGTGAAATGCTGCAAAAGTAAGCAGCAATGGTGTTGGGGTCTTCAGAATATTAGCAGCTAATATGATCACTGCTAGACACTTGGTATCCGCGGTAGCTCAGTTGGTAGAGAGTTGGACTCGTAATGCATGGATCGCAGGTTCGATACCCGCCCAGGCCAGCCCAGATTAGCTGCTGTTGTGTATCTTTGGGAAAGACACTTAGCTCTCATTTCGTCGGCATGATATAGCCAATAATGTGTTGAAAGTGTCGTTAAAACCAACACAAATAAAAAAGCTGTTAGACACTTGTATCAAGTTGAACATTCACTTTTATTAAATAAAGCTAAATGTGAAGAAAATCTACTTCTAAACGTTTTTATTGCAAAAATAAACAAACAAAAAACAAAACATAGAAAAAGACGGGTGACATTAGCAATAGATTGAAAGTGAGTTAAATGCTGAAAGGAGTTGGCAATTATTTGACCACTGTACTTAAGTATCCACGACACTGTAGCCACTGCCATGTTCACGATTAGTTGACCGCTGCAAGACCTTGCATTGAAGATCTATGTAAATTATGTATTGCTAATTCAACAGTGAAAATTATTGTTCCAAATTAAGATGTTCGAAATACTTTTTAGAAACAGATTCAAGTTTCCGTATTAATCAATCGTGAAGTCTGTTACAGATTTTCCCTAGCCTGTCCACCTGTTCAGCAGTTTAGTCTCGTGTTATTATTATTTTTTATTTTTTTAAATTTTTGTTGGTTTGTTTGTTTGGTTTGGTTTTGGTTTTACCTGTAATATGTCTGCTTCAATGCTGTCTTTGTTTTGATGTTAGTATTACAGATTTGGTTGGAGAGAATCACTCACCTGGTGTTAGATATGCAGAACTCCCTCATTGTTTGTCCTTCCAGTTCGAAGATGACCATGACATCACTAACTGGTTTGGTTTTTGTGAGTACGTGAGTAGCTGATCAGGCCAATTTGTGCTCTGAAATCTCTGTGGCACAACACTTGCAGGGGATGCCGCTTGGCGTTGCTTGATCAACAGAGGACGTGCTGCAGTTTTGAGATTTACGCTGCTCGAGCTTCTGCATTGCCTCTGCAATTCTCCTCAGTTCAGAGTCTGTAGCTCCAGTATGGATGAGACTCCGCCAGGTGGAGCCATACTGTGCGAGATCTTCCCAAGACTCAGGGTCAGTGTTGAAATGTTTCAAGGATGACTTCAGGGAATCTTTGAAGCGTGTCTTCTGACCACCTTAGATCGCTTTCCCTCTTTCAGCTCGTCGTGTGAGAACCTCAGTGTCTGGGACCCTGTCCTGCCAACTTATCCTCATCAGTTTCCTCAGGCAGCCCATGTGAAAATGGTTCAGCTTCTTGGTATGGCGTCTGTATACTGTCCAGGTGTTGCATGTTTATAGCGGGGTCGGCAACACAATGGCTTTGTAGACCTTAAGTTTTGTTTGTAGTCTGATGCCTCTGCGCTCACACACATTTGCATGTAGTCTGTCAAAGGCCACACTTATTTAGCAATTCTGGCGTTGGTTTTATCATTGATGTGGACTGCACGTGACAGTGTGCTGCCGAGATAGGTGAACTTGTCCACTGCAAGGAAGGTTTGGGTATTTACTGTGACGGTAGGCTCTACGAAAGGCTTTCCAGGTTAGTGCATCACCTCTGTCTTCTTGATACTGATTGTGAGACTGAAATTATCACAAGCTGAAGAGAAATGCTCCATGCTCTGTTGCATGTCAGACTCAGATTTGGCATTCAGGGAACAGTCATCAGCAAATAGGAGATCACGAACAGTCACTTCCTGCAACTTCGTCTTCGCCTGTAGTCTCCTCAGATTGAAGAACTTGCCGTCAGTTCGGTATCTGATGTCGATCCTAGTGTCATGGTCAAGGAAGCATCAGTAAACATGGCAGAGAACATCATACTGAAGAGGATTGGGGCCAACATACAGCCTTGCTTGACTCCATTCGTTAATGGGAATGGTTCAGATGACTCGCCGTTGTCCACGACATGGCATGCCGTCATGGAATTGCCGAACCATCACGATAAAGTTCTCTGGCAACCAAATTTTGCCATGATTCTCCAGAGTCCCCCACGACTGACTGTGTCAAAGACTTTTGTCAGGGCAATGAATGTCGTGTACAGGTTGGAGTTCTGTTACTGGCATTACTCCTCGAGTTGACGAGATGCAAACACCATGTCTGTGGTCCCTCATCCTTTCCTGAAGCCACACTGACTCTCAGACAGGAGCCCTTGATCGATGTGATGCACAAGGCGAATCAGCAGAATTTTGGCAAGGATTTTGCCGGCTAATGGCTACAAGGAGATGTCCCCATGGTTGTCGCAGTATTGTCTGTTGCCTTTCCGCTTGTACAAGTGGACGATGAATGCATCCTTGTACTCCTGAGGTATAGTTTCTTGAGTTCACATTGACTTGAAGAGCTCAGTCAGCTTCTGTGCCATGTGCGAGCCTTCGGCTTTGTAGACTTCAGCTGGTATAACATCTGTTCCAGCTGCTTTGCAATTTGACAGCAGTTTAATTGCTTTCTCAGTTTCAGTCAGTATCAGAGGATCAGCAATTGACATGTTGATTTCCACTTGGGGCAGTCGATCAGTTGCCTCCTCATTGATAGATGATTGTTGATTATGATGCTGTTGAAGTGTTCTAAGCCTCTATGAAGTATCTTTTCTTTGTCAGTGAGCATTGTGGTGCTGTCAGCACTCAGTATTGGAGATGTTCCTGATGACTGTGGCTTGTAGATTGTCTTCAAAGCATCATATAATGTCTTCATGTAATTCCTGTATGCGTATGACTGAATCTCATCTGCCTTGTTGCTCAGCCATGAGTCTTGCAACTCTCTGAGTTTGCATAGGACAATTCTCTTGATCTTGTTGAAGGCTGCCTTCTTAGATGATGAAGTGCTGTCTTCTAAACAGGCATTTTGTTGTAGATATTTCTCATTCAGGAGTCTCTGTATGGCAGCATCGTTCTCGTCAAACCAATCTTGATGTTTACGTATCCTGGGACAGAGGATTTTGGATGCAGTTGAGTACACAGAGTCTCTGAATTGTGCCCAGTTTGCCTTGACATTCTCGGAGCTCATATTGATTGTTTCTAGCTGCCTGCACAACTCTTCGACATATGCCTGTTTCACATTCTCCTGTTTCAGTTTGGAAACATTAAGCTTTTGGGGCACTCATTTGCCTTCTGCTAGCCTGAATCTGGATATTGAGCTTGGAGACTATGATCCTGTAGTCAGTCCAGCATTCTGCACTTCTCATGGCCTTCGTCACTCGGACATCCTGCCTGTCTCTTCTCCTGAAGATGACGTAGTCAATGAGATGACAGTGCCTTGAGCGTGGGTGCATCCAAGACGTCTTGTTGCTGTTTAGCAGGCAGAAGACTGTGTTGGAGAATAGGAGGTCGTGTTCAACGCATTTCCTCAGTGTGAGGAGTCCGTTGTTGTTGCATTTGCCAAAGCCATTTTTTGACAATTACCCCTGGCCATGTTTTGTGATCTGTGTCATATCTAGCATTGAAGTCACCAAGGATGATGAGCTTGTATGACTTCAGTACTTCTGCGATAAGAAACTCCATTTTGTCCTTGATCTCATCTGGAGTAGTCATGGTGGATGCATTGGCGCTGCATATCTTTTTCCAGACAGTGGGAGTCTCATTTGCGTTCATCTGTCATTCACGCCCTTTAGGAGAGCTGTGAGCTTACTGACTAGCTGTGATTTGATGGCAAACCCAATACCCGCTTCACGTCGTTCTTGTTTACTTCGGCCACTCCAGAAGAAGGTGTAACCGGCTCCTACTTCGGCGAGTTGTCCTTCCTCAGCTAGGCGAGTTTCACTCGGGGCTGCTATCTGGGTGTTGAATCTGGCCAGTTTTCAACCAACTAGAGCTGTTTTTCTCTCTGGTCTATCTGATGATGTACTGTCCATTAGTATGCGCATCTTTGTCCTTTTCTTAGATTTTCGACCGCTAAGGTGTGATCCCCATCAGCCGCGGTATGCTGACTAGTGTTAAGGTGAAGCAGGCAATGTTTAGGGCACCTTTTCTAGCCCCTTCTTCATGCTAGAGAGGTGAGCATTGTCGAGTTCCACTTCTGCTTCCGAGTTCCACTTCTGCTTCAGTCCAGTGAAAAGCGACCCTATGCCCTGAGCCGCCTGTGTGCAGATCTGCAGCTACAGTTCCCAGTCTATCCGCACCTGCTGCTTTGACGCTCGCACATCACCACAGGACTTAAAGGTATCTGATGGGGGTAGGGGAACGATGTCATGACTAGCGCTTGAGTTGGATTTGAGTGAGGGAAAGTTGTGCAGAGTCACCCTCACTCTCTCGTACAGGCCTGTCTGAATCCAGTGGCACGACAATGTCGAGACGTCTGGAGACGAGTCCAGATGCCGTGGATGTCCATCAGGTCCTACTGCACCTGAGCTGATGTCGTGCGCTGTCCACACAGCTCTTTCCATCTGCATTCACAGCTGGGAGATGAGCATACCTGCTCGGCCGATTGATCCACCAGAGCATACTTTCTAGAGGGAGCCAGGTGTAGTTATCCACTCTTGGTCAACAGTCAAAGGTAGTATCGTCTCCTGTGACTTACTGACCTGACCCGACTCCCTCATTATAAAGCTGTCCATGAGAGCCATGCAGTATACTGCCTTGTAGTGAGGTTACCTTATAATGAAGAACATTATACATATAAATCTACTACTAAATAAGAACATGGGATCCATGACCATACCTGCCTTATTTTGTTTTTGTAGAATAATGTTTAATAAATTTGATTCCACTATAGGGATAAGATATGAACATACATAGACGCAGAGGATGTTGGAACGTTAAGAAAATTAATATTAAAATTGTAAAAGAAAATGAAGTACCTAATTTAAAAATGCATTTAAATTGTATTTCTTCTGGAAGGATGGCCCAAGTTTCTGAGGATGCTTTTTATTGACCCATTCGTTTAATTTGTAGTCACTATAAATTTACGTTATATATGCCTAAATTAAGCTTCAATTTTCAAAATAAATTCCGATTTAAAGCAGTTACAGCTGAAATCACTGCCATGAAGCAAATGTATTCGAGAATAAGATTTAAAATCGGCACGATTTG
Organism: Margaritifera margaritifera; assembly: GCA_029931535.1. Taxonomy (NCBI): domain Eukaryota; kingdom Metazoa; phylum Mollusca; class Bivalvia; order Unionida; family Margaritiferidae; genus Margaritifera; species Margaritifera margaritifera. The sequence goes on along the minus strand of JAQPZY010001377.1, from coordinate 1,107,175 downwards.
TAGACATCACTACCGAGGATAATTTAGGCATTTAGCACGAAAGAATTACTCATAAATATTATATTTCCAAGTTTCCCGCTTTCAAGTTGCATATGCAAAGTATTTTCAGTCAAACGTCTTTGTTGGTCGCCATGTCTTTTCAAATGAATCTGATGTAATTTTTTCACTGTAACAATCATTTTACTGAACATTTTACCTTTTTCTTCTTCTTTTAAGATACTAATCATATGCTTTGACATATATCCTTTTGATGATAATACAAATAACCTCGTCATATTATCTTTTTTGTTTCTTCAAAATTACTAATGTCTTAAAAATTTAGTTCTCGTGCATATCTACTGTTAATTTTTTTTTTTTTTTTTTATCGCATTTTTTTAACATTTACGGAGTTCACTGGGATATCATATCGACAAAATCTAATCGCCGTGAAATTATTTGACATTTAGAAACCACAAAATCTAGCAGCGGCCAAGAAGGTAGGTTTTGTAGTATATATTACATCTCAAAATCTAAATGTTGCTGTCTTCCTTGCCTTGATTAATGTCTAGTGTTATTTCCATGAAACGTGTCAAAAAAGTTTTTTTTTTATGTTAAAATCTGATGTGACTCTGGCAAAGTAAGCATTTTCTTAACTCTTCGAAAAAGTACAGCAAACTTATATTCTTATATTAACTAACAGTTTGATGTTTTATTAAAATGGCACGTATTAAAACCGATCTGCATTGTTTATGTGTTTGGATCAATAACCTACCACAGAATAACTATGTTTTCTATTTGGGGATTTTAGCCACTCTTCGCTGTTTCTTTTTCCAATATAAAAGATGAATCTCACGTAACTGTAGAATTCTATTACTTTTAGGACAATTAACACTTTTGTAACGGCTTGTTTGAATTTGTAACGAATACGAGGGATGCATGTGTAAATAACATTCATACAGCCTTCTTAGTCGATCACTTGTATCCAGCCTTTTAGTTCCTTTCTTTAATTCTTTTTAAAAATATGAAATATTTATCAGAAGTAAGCATTTTGCAATTTTAAATATTTAGCAAATGATTTTTTTTATACTTTCCGCATATTGATTTTGTTTCCACGTTGTCTGACAGAGCAAGTGAAGATGATGTAAGCATATCCATTCGTTCCTCCGTTCTCATAAGCTCCGTGTGAAACGATTCCCCTTTATCAGTGAAAATACGGTATTCAACAGAAGGGGATCTTGTTTAAACTTCTATCGAAGTTAGTAGATGAACATATACATATATCTCAATCCAGCGGCATTAGATACATGAAATTGTTGACTGTATACCATCGGAAAATGTTCCATGCTGTAAGTATTTTTTGAAAAATTGGCTGACGTAGAGATAAACAATTTTGTTTTTCGTCGTCATGACCTGAGATAAAAATTTAATGTTGGCGTTGTTGTTTTGTTTTGTTTTTCTGTGTATTTTTTTTATTTTTTATTTTTTATTTTTATTTGTTCATTCAGTGGCCAGAAGTTTATAAAGAGCCACTACATTTTTACCTGGCCCGGCGTACGGGTCTTTTTTCTTTTGTTGATGAACATTCATGACAATAAGTTTTGCAACAATATATACAAAATCTACAAATGATATATGTGTGTACATACATACATACATACATACATGCATGCATGCATGCAAACATACATACATACATACATACATACATACATACACACACACACACACGCATGCATGCATGCATGCATGCATGCATGCATGCATACATAGATACATACATACATACATACATACATACATACATACATACATACATACATACATACATACATACATACATACATACATACATACATGCATGCATGCATACATACATACATACATACATTTTCTAAATATGTAATCACATGACTCCATTTCTTCAGAAACTTTTTTGTCTCTGGTTTACCAAATTTCGCTTTGCTAACTTCTAAAGTATAGGATAATATCAAATCAGAATGAAATTTCTAACAAGTGGATTTCCTCCCAAGAGTTTTAGATTAGTAAATAATGTGTTCTTCCAGTAATACCAACATGTTTACAAACATGTATTTTTCAGAATCTCTCACATCTCCAAAGAGAATTGTTTTTACATATATTTCTATCTCCATTCCGTATTTTATCTTGCCAAACATTACAATTAAACTCCATAATCGTTTGAAGACATTATAATTGCAGAATATATGCACTAGTGTTTCATCATCATTACTAGAAAGAAAAAACAAAAACATATCTTGTCATCATTGCAACCTATTTTAAAGAGAAAACTATTAGGAGTCAGAATATTATGGTTTATTTTAAACTGAAGCCACTGACATGTTATATCTAGAGTACTTCTATATGGAATTCGGTATGTTTCTGTCCACGAAATCCAAAGATGTATGACAGGCTTGGGCGAAATTGATGATTGTTTCAAATGTCATATGTATTTTAGTTGCAATACAGGAGGGACTTTAAAAAAAATATATATATAATTATCGAGAAAGAACAATTTTGTGCAGGTCTTGATTGTCAAAATGTGTCAAATTTATTTATTAAGTCTTCGATGAAAACTGATAATTTTTGACTTGTGACTATTTTTGTGAGTTATTCGATTCTTCACTGCCAATACCCCTTTTGTATGGTGTAATGCGTTCTATAAAAACGTATTTTAAAAAGCTGAAAGTACAAAACAGAAGAACATTTGGTCTGCCCATTTATTACTAATAGTGTAAAAATTCTAATAAAGAATCAGCAAGAATGTATAGATATCTGATGTCATTGTCAAACCATTTTTGCAGAGTCTGAAAGTGCAAGGGAAATATTTAACTAAACAATGATATTATAAAAAAAAACATCCCTGCCTTATAATAGGAACTGTGTTTTAACGAAGGACCTTATATTGAGGGAGCGTTGTACCTAATAGTATCTTGATGCTTTAACGGTATCATACCCTCATTAACCTTCTTTGTCTCCTGTAATTATCTGCTGAATCATATTTGTAATACTTGCAAGCCACTCATTTTTTTAAATACAGAAAGCAAGGAGAGAAATATATTTATGTAAGATTTTTAAAAGCGCTGTCAAATATTAAGATCCAAAACAGATAAATTGTCAGTCTTGGAAGTTCTATCATATTTGGGAAATTATATATTTCCAAAATTAACAATTGTTCCAAAAGTTTCAAATACCAGGTAATCCAAAAGTGTTAATGGATGTCAAAACTGAATGCTTTCGTAGGACAAAAAATATATGTTGCGTTGGCTCTTTAACAAAAGCCAATATTGGTCTAAACAATGGAACTGATTCCAGGTAAAACAAAGCGTGTTATCTTGAAGCAGACAAATAATTTCAAAGCTTATCTCCAGCTATGTACTATCGCATCAGTTTGCTCAAGATGTTCTATGTAAAGATACCCGATATTTGATTTACAAAATTATTGTTGAGAAAAAACTATCATTCGATCATTACCCAGACTATTGTATAGAATGGTTTTCATTAAGATACAACAAGTGTTAATCAGTTAGTACAACATGTATATTGTTATTCTCAAATGGCTCTATGTAGAAAAGGAAAGAACCTCCTCAATCTCATTCCAGAACGAAGAGTACCGAAGCATCTCTCGTAGGAGACGACATGTCTTTGACCAATACGCCCTTTTGCAGACAGCGACTCTTCATTTTCGGAAGTCTCGTCTTGTACCGGAAGGAGCCCTTGAAATGCAAACGAACTTAGATGTGATTCTAGATCTGTCTTAAACGGGGTTATAATTTAGAAGCAAAATGTTTTAATCGGGTTCCTTTATCTGTGACTGGCACGTGATAAAAATTAATAGTAGGGTTTTTCACCAGGTTAAAGCCGGAAATCAGAAAGGAATGAGATGGTGTAAAAGGAGATAAGACAGTTATGATGGCAACATTGACCCCCCCCCCCCCCCACTTCATATATCTCCGTGTTATTTCACACCTTATTCACACGGGGTATTTAAAATTAAAGCCTCTGTCTATTATGGAGTGTCAGAACCTATCTGGAACGAGGAAGGGGTCCAAAACCTTCATCTGACCACCACCACCACCACCAGTAGACAATAGTGAGATGGTAGATAGACATCGTGACACAGCGGGATATTCATCAGATTCCATAAAATGCTAAGCGTTGCGACCTCAAGAAAGAGGTTTTAAAATTGTTTGCATGATATTTCATTGCAAAACTAGTTTGTTTGTTTGCTTCTTACTCACCTAAATGACCAAAAATATTTATTGTCATTTCAGAAAACAAATTCTGTTCATAAAGTTGATTGAATCAGGTACATAATTAATGCTTTCAAATACAGGTTACATCAATATTATTTACATAAATAGATGACCTAATAGACAACAATGGAGACTATCAAGGTATGGATAAAGATTGGTATGAATAAATAATCTAAAAATATTGAGTATCTTTGTGTAATTTGGGGATTATTGAAATGAGCTTTACTGATTAACATGATTACCAAAATACTACCATGTGTATGTATATGTATGGCTTTCAATGATTTTAATTAATGCAGTAATGAAAGTCATTAACAAAGTTGTTGTCAATGAAATTTACATAATCAGGTTTTTCTTTCGTTAGGGGGAAAGCAGAATAAGTAATATTTGCACAGTAAAATAGCAGAAATTGAAATGAAGTTTGGAATAAGTTTTGCATAATCTATATCACTTCTTATAATGTGGAATCAAAAGCAATATGGAAAAGTACTCAGGTGCCTCGAGAAAAAGCACTTCGTATGGAGCACCTATTGTGACTTTTTTATAGGATAACCATATCATGTCAAATTCATTTGCAAATGACAACATTTGACAATACTCTACCCAGATGAAAAGCCCGTCTATGCTCGGATCAAGGTCATCATATATAACGTATTAGATTACGAGCTAGAACATCAAATTGAAATAGTCAAAATAAGTGTAACTTGTGAGGTCTCATAGTTTGGATTGTTTTTTTGGGGGTTTTTTAATGTTTTTTTTTTTTTTTCTCCATATAAATCTGCAACAGCTAAGACGAAACTGTACCAAGATGTAGCTTTGAAAATAAGAGTTTATTTGAACTGTATTATAGCTTATGTCTTCTATTTCTATGCCATGGCAAATTACGTTCTAAGCTGTATTTAATCCATCGCAAAGACAAACAGATGGAAATTCCTTCTGCTAAAGAAGTTGCGTTTAAAGCCAAAGCTGCATTCCCTGCACAAAAAAAACAACAACAACAAACACCAGATATCATAAATTTAAATAACGGCATGATATGATTATGTGCCTCTCCAAATGAAGAATAATAAAAAATAATATTTTTGTAAATTTTTATATCGATGTCAGGAATAACCCGGAATCCGACCGGTGGTCCGTTGTGTCCGACAGACAAGATAACATTTAAATCAAACTTTAGGGATAAAGGGGAATCCGACCGAGGGCCCGTTTTGCCGGACAGACAAGATAACATTTAAATGAGTTAGGGTGATTTCCAGAATGTTGTTCGTAATGCACGTGTATAGCGCTGTAAACAAAACGGCGAAGAAGTCAGCGTGACACATGCAACTGTATAGTCTGTTTCATGCACATTGACTGACCATACAATTTGAAAATTACAAGACAGATCTAATCATTTTCAAGCTAATTTTAACTGACTAATAAGTACAAACTCTGGCATGTTGCACTTTTTAAATTGCGAGTTTAAAAAAAATGGGTTTATCGTTGTCATTAACTGTGTTGTCCATACATAAGGAACAACCGATAACAACGGTTAGCCTCTGTCATAACAGTAACTATGTACGTGAATTGGTGCAATGTTTAGGACCTGCACAACAGTTCCATGCACGTCTTGACAGATGATTAATCCAAGTAGCAGCCAAACGGATCTTGACAACATGCTCTTAAATCCACTGAGCCGCACACGTGTTATAATTCTTCCAAAATGCTTTAATTTAAATTATTACAGTATTAGACAAAAAATTAAACAATGCCTTATAAAAAAAAATCCGAAATAAAAGAAATAAAAATCATAAAACAGAGTCAGATCACAATCGTGTGAAAATTAAATTTGTTCAGAAAAAAGGAATTGTATGGCTAGTCAAGGGAGATCAAACGGACTATAAGCAGCACTCTCATAACTAACTCGAGGGGTTGGCAAAGACAAGTGCTAACCACGTGTGATCACTGCCTCTAGTATGTGACGATTTATGCACGACCTAAAACGTGTTCTAATGCAGCTTTAAAATAAAGTCACTGAAATAAAAACCAGGTGCCCTATGTGGTCTTGGATGCCTTTTTGGATGGATGAAATGTATATGAAATATTGATGATTTTTTCAAATCGTTTACACAGTCACTCTCCCCACATCCCCACATATTACAGTGTACACAAGGATTTTGATTCTTCTTCTTTTCGAACAATTCTTAGCGCAAAGTTAGTTGAAGGTTTACTCACGCATATCGGACGTGTGGTCATTTCGAAAGGTTTAAACCTAATGCCTATTTCCAATGCATGGATATGACGTCAGAGACTGTGAAAGCATCATCTGTCTGATCTCTAAAAGAGACGTTAGTAACAGTAGCGTACTAACGTGAGGAGGGGGGGGGGCGGACGGGGCGGTTTGTCCTGGGCGCCAGAGGTCTTGGGGCGCCAAAACAGCTGATATAAATTCGGGCCTCGTATTCTGGCTCTTTGGGCCATCATCGTCGCCCCGGGTGCCATTTACCTGTAGTACGCCACTGATTAGTAATTCAAAGAGATACAAAACAGTAAAACTATATATCTATGCTAAATACAAATACCATTTTTACTTTATTTCATTGAACTGAAAATTATATTATGTACCTAACGCCTTTAACACAATCATTCAATTATACAGATTGCTTTGTTGTTGGTGTTAACGGCACTTTTTTAACACATTATTGGTTTTATCATTCTGAGGAAAATGGGAGCTAAGTGCCTTTCTCAAGAACATCAAATGCAGTCGACCCACACCTGAGCGGGTATGGAACCAGCGACCTTTGGATTATGAATCTGACGCTCTACCAACTGAGCTATCGCGGCTCAATCACATTTTTTTTCACCCTATAAATTGTAATCAGGATTATGCCATACTGTAATGTAGAAAAGGAATTTATTTGTCATTAGGCTAACTGAACCTTAAGCATACATATGCAAGGAAGCCAGAAATTTAACAATGGCGAGAGAAAATCGTCCATAGCATAAATCATAAATAATGAATTGCAAATAATGTGAAATAATATGAGTGTTATGTATATTAAATCTATAATGAGGTGAGTTGCACTTTAAGTTCCGGTTACTTGTCAACAGGGTGTTGAGTAGAATTTGAGTTCAAGGCCAGTGATGTTGACAATTAGACTGGGATGACCCATTAGGATGACTCACGTCCTGTTATGATGTAGGTCATTAGAAAATAGGTATATAATTGAGACTTGATACGCATTAACTTAATTCCTGTTTTAGATCAGTCTGTTGGAATCCATTTGTGATCAGACTTTACATTGTGCCGTTGAAATCAGATATAATTCGAGATTAATTATTTATTTAACATATACTTGTTGGAATTACTAAAGTGCTTATTGACTTTTGAATTAATACATTACTTTGGACTTCTGTGAACTCATTCAAAGACATTCTGGATTGTATAATTGTGGTATATCAGGACATTCAAGATTATTGGAACTCATTCGGAATATTCTATAAATCTTGGACTTGTGATTAGAACATTTAGGATTATTTGGAATTTGATTCATAATATTGTAAGCATCTTTTAATTTTTACTTTGTTTTGTAGGGAAATAAATTGTTTGTTGAATTTACTTAAATTTCTGGTTTCACTTTCTTTCTATTACCTTTTTTTAAGACCTAGACTCGTAACATGAGGCAAGATATTGATATATGCTTTACTAATTACGGGTTTTTTAAATGTTATTTATGCTTTACTAATTACTGGGTTTTTAATGTTATGTTGGTTTATGTTGTTATATATGCTTTACGTATTACTGGGTTTTTAAATGGTATGTTGGTTTATGTATTAGTATCATCTGACGTTAACTGTTTGAACGTCTGGAAAACATCTTTGGATACCTTTACTGGGTTAGTCACTATCAAACATCTGGTTTATTAATGTAAACCAGTTGAGTAATTATAGATGTGTCTTCTGCTAAATGTATTAAAGTGTACAGGAAGTAATAATGATACAAGTGGTTCTTTATATAACTATTTGGCCATTATAAAAAAGCAAATATGATATTTGGCATATCCAAGAGAAAGTATTTTGTGCTTCTGTTTTTGCAACAATCTATTTCGCGTATTAGTAATGTGAAGGGTGCGTGTATGTTATTATGAATCTTGTTATTATGAATCTACGGGCGACCACATTACCTTTTTAGCCCAAGACAGGTTTCTTGCGACCTAATGCATTAGCAATATTATCGGGAATGGTGCCGGATGATATTTACGATCAAACAGAATGGTAGTCTAATATTATTATTTCGTTTAGACCAAGTAATCGGAACCAAAGTTGGCCAAATGAAAGTCTCTGTATTTGCACGTTGCCTGAGAGAAAATTATTTTGTAACGAGTAAAAGAAAGAACAATTTGACTCCAAACCAAAGTAATTATGATATAGAAATGTTCATAACCAGCAAAACATGACCAGCACAAGTGATAAATTTTTCAAACTGAAGTGAAGTTGAAGTGACTTTGACGAAAGCATAAAAAAAATAATTTCCATGGATCTTGGTCGAAATGTTCATTGGAGAGTTCGCCAAGTAACACTCTTACGTCAGGTTACTGATGATTATTCCTTTCTTGCATTTGTCTACAATTTAAATGTATGCGCCCTTTTTTTGTATTGCTAACTCGCATGGAAGATGCTAATTTTAAACAAGCGAACCGACTTCCCGGCTAAAGATTCTGTTGGATAAATATGAAAAATTTCATTAACTATGAAAGTGTAAAACATGCATCATCTTCCTTTTCCCCATGTGCACTCCTTTATAAACATGGCACTCCTTCGCGATTCAGTGAACACAATAACGGACAAATACTATAAATGTCAATTTCTGATATATTTTCTTCCTGTTCAACTTGAAAAATACATAGCAAAACTAAAAATAGTATCAATCTCCATTTCCATCAAGTGTTTCCTTTTGGACTTAAAAATAAATAGCAACCTTTTGTGTACATTAAGCGTTTAAAGGATTCAGGAAATAATTTTCTGACACGTGTCAGTGCAATATACAAATTTTGTAGAGTCCAGAACTGATAGAGAATTTAAATACTAAGTATTGCAAATACGAGATTTTAAAAGTTCTGATTATTTTGTTATGACCTTTTTTGTTTCTTTGAATTTGTCAATAAATTTAACGCTGATCAAATGCAAAATAACGTTCTATAAACTGATCTGCAGCTGCACGTGAAGCACGGCGGACACGTGCAGATATATGCGTGTGAAGTAATATAGGTAAATGAATGTGACCTAAAAATGTCGGAGAAGGGAAACAATTCTGCTGCTGAGCAAACAACATACTATAAAATCCGGGCGTTCCATGGGCACTTTCCGACTGATATCAAGGCCGACTTGGATAAAGTTTACTGATGTAACTCTCTGTCATATCCTAAAGTTTTCAAGATGGCCGCGAATCCATAGAAGATGGCACACGTTCTAGAAAACCGTTGTCTGCCATTGGTGAACAGGAAATGGCTGCTGTGAAGGGGGCAATTGATGAAGATGATCGATACACAGTGGAAGAGATTTCTGTTATCACGGGGATTCATTCGTCAGCTGCTTTTAATGTGCTGAAGAATCATTTGTAGCTCAGAAGGATTGTGCAAGATGGGTCCCGCATTTGTTGACAGTTGATTAAAAAAAAGACTCGGGTTGAAATCGCTTAACAGCTACTCGCCAAATATGAAAAGAGTGACCAGAGATGTTTGAACAAGATTGTCACAGGTGATGAAATGTGAATTTACTTTTTGAAACTGACTTGAGAGAAAATAATAAAGTTTGGATCGGAGGAAAGGAACAGAGACCACAAATAGCTCGAAGTAGTCGGACTGTCAAGAGAGTTTTATGCGTATTATTTTTCTATGCAAAAGGCCCGGTCATCCAGGTGCCTATGCCTGATTCAGCTAATGTCACTGGAGATTTTTATGACTCTAAAGTGTTGCCAAAAGTTTTGAAACACTACCGAACCAGCCGTCCGCGCACCGATACACGAAATATATATCCACTCCATGACAACGCACCGGCGCATATATCCGCCGTCTTGACAGACTTCCTGAAGAAGTATAGCATCTAAACTTTGCCACATCGTCAATACATCCCTGATTTAGTTCCATGTGATATTTGGCTGAATCCCGTTATCAAAGATTCACTGAGGGGCAGACGATTTCAAAGCCGCCATGCGGTTGAAAGTGCAGTTTTCCAGTGTATAAACAGCATACTAAAAAGTGAATACAAAATGTCATTTATTAATTGGATAATCATACTGAGAAAGTTTGTATAGGTGCAAGGGAAGCGTTTTGAGCGGATGCGCTGACGTACTGTTCACTAATAAAGAACTTTGTTGTACAGCGCGCTAATATTCAGAACTTTTAAATGATCATCGTATGGGTTATTGAATTTCTAATGAAAAATGTTGGTGTTGACGAATTGTTTTGCCAAGGCTCGTCAGTCCGCCAAAACAATGAGTCCACGAGCATATTTTTTTCAGTAAAAATTCAATAATTTATTTATTATATAGCTTAAATCAAATGAAGACTTAGAAAACGTTATTTTGTACACGTCATGGAAATAAAAACTGAAACATAATGTTAGCACTAAGAAAATTAAATTTGTCATTTTCACGCGAATGAATATGAAAGACCTAGTTCATCGCAAATTATCAATGGATGAATACTATCCATACTTTCTATGACGTCACATAATAACGGTGACGTAAATGAAGCTGTTACGATGCGTTTAATGGTCACAAGAATACTAGTAATCTTTCTCGTTTTGTTGGTGAAGCATCTATTCGGTTAGTAATCACTGTCCTCTCTCTCTATTATCCACAATTGATGCTCTGCCATTGAAATCGGCACCGCATTTTAAAATTATTCTAAAATGTAAAATATCGTGATTTTGATTTCCCTGCAATCACCGTCTCCGTACGCCATGCTTTTTGTAAACAGAGTTGTCCTACTTTCATGGTGAACAACAGCACATGCAAAAGTTCGACTATTACATGACCTTATCTACGTTCAGTATGGGAAAACATTTAATACTTTCTTGAATGCAAAATGAAATGCTCTCTCTCTCTCTCTATCTATCTATCTATCTATCTATATATATATATATATATATATATATATATATATATATATATATATATATATATATATATATACACACATATAAGTACATGTGTGTGTGTGTGTGTGGTGTGTGTGTTCACATCACATTAACCTATAATTAGTTACAGAAATTTTGGTGCTTTATCGAGAAGGTGAGGGAAAGTACACGTATTTTCATCAACGTGAAAACATGAAAACTTTACCGACAACTCAACGGCAGTTGCAATGCATTTTAAACTTATTGCATTTTCAAAAAAAGCCTTTCCTGACTCTTTGAATTTGAATTTCACTACCGAGCCTGAGTTCTACTGTCTTGATTTTTGTGTGCTATTTAGGCACTTCAATGCCAAGTTTCATCACCTCCACATCAAATGATAGACTCAGATCACAAGATTTTGAACGTGTTTCAAAAAATCTTTTATTTGTTTCTATGTTCAACTCTTTTCCACTACCTCATTCGTTAGTTAATTAATTAATTCATTCATTTATACATTCATTGATTCACCATATTAGTCCATTGCACTGCATTTTTCAAATTCTTCAAAGTTATTGTAATTTTTTTCGTGAGTATCTGAGATAAGTTACTAAGTTGGTCGTCATAATCTTATATTTTCCCGAGAAATAGAATATAATGTTTTGAGATATAATGGCTCATATTTTAGATTCCATTTTTAAATTCAATTGCTTAAGACTAATACAACTACGTATGTCTTTTCAAAGTTTATTCTGAACTTCTTAACATTTTAACACAAATGGTAAAAATTAGTATCGCACAATTTCTTGTTATCATAACAACACTGACGAGTGTTTTATCTCTCGATAAGACTTTATCTCACACAGTTATCAACAAGCGCGCCTTTTCAATTTTCTCTCTCTGTACACCTGTCTGCCGTTGACATATTTTCTTTCAAGCTATTACCAAATCCATCCCCTATACCAACTGATATTACTGACGTCTTCTTGTAGCCGTTGCAATCATAATTATCATCATTATCATCATCATTATTAAAAGCAGCTGAAGCAGTACCAGTATTATTCATTCACTGCTAACAAAACTAACTTTTTTATTTCTGAGTTACTGTAGACTGTGTTTACTAAGTTTTCTTGCTATATTTCTAAATTCCATTCTTTAGTTGCCGTTATAAACTGACTATTACCATCATCGTTGTCTCCTATATCATGGTTATTGTTGTCGTAGTCGAATAATCATTATCATTACCAAAGTCTTAGTCATCATCAGCATGCAATCCTTCCACAGGAGTAAGTAAAGTCATTACACTGCATGCACCATATAACGTTAGTCAGAACAACAGTTGAAATCTAAGACAAAGAACTTGTGGCAGGACTATGTCAGCATCACGAGTAGTAGCATGCATGCAGTCGTTATCATCATCCTCATCTTCATATGTTTTATGACTCAATCAGAAAATACTTATAGATATAACACATGGATTAATGGAAAATAATTCTTTTCTGATTCATTCCAACAAAGATTTGCATTCCATAAGTTACGGTTTATATTTCTTTTAAAAACGAACTCGCACTGATCGCTCTCACGTCATATAATTCGTATCAAAGAAGATCTATCGTTCAGATGCTGCCCCGTCCCTTCATTATTGCAAAACAAATAATGAAATGTAGTTTGTAAATGGCTTCACCTATCCGCGAACAGGCAGATTCTGGTACTTCATTCTATTACGTGCCTCATTTAAACCCTCTGAATAGCCAGACATAAAACCAGCAGCGTGTTAATTACATCATATTTACGTTCGTTACTCTGGAAAAGTTATTATTTATTCTTAAAACGAACGCTAAAATAGGAGACAGACAGACTCGTTATTGAATTTTAGAATTATGTTAAGATATTAATGATATTAAAAGATAATGTACCAGAGTGATGTCTCATTAAAAAATGAGCATCTTCGCATATGTGTTGATTTTCATGCTTTCATTAGCAACTGCACACAATTGGGATCAAAGACGGCTTCACATTTTATCCCTTCCATAACGTTAATAACAAAGCCTGGACATATATGTCACGTAATAGGCGGGTACTTGCTTTTATCATTTCATCTGATATGTATTTAAAGTTTTGTTTTCTGTTTGGCATCTGCTTTATATTTAATAAAGCTTTCCGATCTTTCTTGTAAAATCAAAACTAAAGGGAAAGGGATTATTTTTATTCAATTTCATTCATTATCTAATCGAACTATTCGAATTATTTCAAATTAAAATGTTTTTATGTATTTTCAGAAGTTGGAACATCAAGAGTTTACTTTCAAACTTTGCGTTTATTTTTGCAATAGAACATTGAGTGTGCAGTGTCAAGATTTCAGATTGAAAATTTGTATTGCTTTGTGGTCAACAGTTAAACGTTTGCTAATATTTTTCGTAATTTCAGGGTGAAATCTTTGCTTAAAAATATTGGTGGCAAAATTAAGGGGAAAAACTTAATTGAAAAGGACTTTAATTTTCATTACAGTTCCTCAAGAGGAACCCGAGCAGCTTCTTTTTTGGTGGTTACATAATTTTTATATAATTAAGGAATGTTTGTCTCCGTTTCATTTATGCTCCAACTCCACATAGAGCTCTCATTTCTTTTATTTTATAGGTTAAGTGTCCCTCAGTGATTATTATATTATGTAGGCAGAATGGAGATGAAAAGATGGTCATTTATTTAGAATTTAGTCTTTGAAAAAGATTGCAATTAAATGTGCATTCGGAATCTATTACCGAAATAACGATCTCTATTAGCTGTTATTGTGTATGCCGATAGGAATTGACTCTACTTCGCTCTGACATCTTTAATGGGGAATTATTGAAATAACATTTTATAATACGCCTTTATGTGTGACATTCAGGGATCACTATGTCGCGTGCTAGTAAAAAAAAAACAAAAAAGAATTGCAATTTTCTTAGGTCAAATATTTTCATTTGTTAGCGTAGAAATCTCATTCCTCAGAGACTGAAGTGAACATTCATTCTGCAAATAACACGCGGCCTCGACTTTATACAAAGTTCTAGTTAAGATGAAGTTCATCTGGGAGAAATAATAAATGTTTTTATTACGTGACAAAAGCAAACCCATTTTAAGTATGACTTTCTTGTGGGAAAAGAATTTAATTCTAGACGAAGCACCGGTGTAGCACAAAATTCATTTGATATGAGAGGATAATTATCAACCAACAGATTTTCAATTACTTCAGTCTTTGTTGATGTTTCTATTATGTTCTTTAGAATTGTATACGGACATTGATAGTCATCATCGAAAAGAACATAAATTACAGTGGAATGGGAAGCAGTCTGCAATTGAGGATGAGAACACATTATGGGAAACAATATACTACTGCAGTTAGGAAACAAAGATGTATTCATCATTTTATCATCGACGTCATCCATGGGATTTACCAATCAGAAGTCGATATGATTTGATTTGAAGAGGTAATTTGTTTATTCCCATGTCCGGCTCTAATTTCAATGATCAATATGATATTGAAACTGCGCTGGTGTTTGTTTTGGGGTGAAATTCTTGTCATGAAAAGGATTGCAACATTTATTTCCTTGATTTTATAAACTTTATTTCAGATACATATGAAATAACTGAGTTTAGTAATTTAATGCAAGACCATAGATAAGGTCCTAGTAAACTGAGTGTATTCACCTGCCAGAAAGTGGCTTGGATCTATTTGGTAAACTTATGGATAGCAGACCAGTAAATCAGCAGTAAAGTATTTGTGCTGTAAAGTATTAACGTTACAAATATCACCGCAAAGCACAAACTTCGTACGTTCCGGTGTTTTTCAAACCGATCACTTCCATTTAGTCACCATGGGATTACGGACTACTTGCAAGATATACGTACCTTCGATATAAAAGAGCTCGACAACATGCAAAAACTACTCACCCCCGAAACTGAAGATGTGACAACGGAAGCGCTGCAATGAGCATAGGCAATTTTACGTTTTGCACAAACACATACTAACAGACTTCTATGAAGAATTTTATTTAGTTCAAATTACAGTCAAGACAGATATTAGATTGACCGTATCAAGCCATGGCAACAAAACAATGTAAACGGGCCAAGTGTTTGGAACTATTATGTTAGACTCTTAACGTACATACGTGTCCGCCAAGCTGGTCGGCGTAGGGATAATATTCAAAATTGGATAGTAAATCGCCAGATAGCAGAGACGCTTACTTAGCGGCGATGGTGCAAAGTGTGCAGAGGATTGATAGTAAGCTCAGCGCTGGAAAGTATTAATAGCAAAACTAATCGCATCGAAGTGATACTATAGAGTTGGTCGCCCGACAGAAATAGCAGTTTGGAGAATTCACAATTTATTCGTCATTGCAAAGTATAGACAAACATTCAACTGTCGCAAAAGCTCAACATTAAGTTCATGATCCTTTTATTATAAGAAGCGGACTTTAAACAACGCAACAATTGAACACAAAATAATTCTTATTATGTAACCAAACAAACAAACATCACAAACAGTATTTAGCCTTTAATTTTCAACATAGTAATCCATACATTTCAAGCTGTGTTGTAGCCATGTGGGGATCTGACAGTCCTTCCTACGGATATACACAGTGTTAGGTAGCATGGAACACCTAACATTTTAAACGTCGTATCTAGTTTAATGTTTTGTTTTAATGACTGTAAAACTCTCCTTCTTTGACGTTCATTTTCTTTTCCCGATTGTTTATTGTATTCTTTCTTGTGCTCTTTGTTTTCGTTATACCATTTCGTGTCATATTCTTCTTTTACATTGTTTACATTCACTTGGTTTTTAGTTGAAGTCAGATAAACGCTTTATTTCTATACATTTTGAACATGCCTTGAAATCCATGAAGAAAGAACAGCAAGAGTTTGCAAAGTCACAGAATGCTGCAATCACACTATTCGAAAGATATGAAACAAACTCTTATAGCTCAAAAAGTACGATATATTATTTGATAGGTAGTGGTATTGCTGTTTTAAGGTATCTTGTTCATTTGGTCAAAGTATATTTATTATTAAAGCTAATGAGATAACAAATCCTACACAAAACAATTCGTTAGAGACCATGAAAATCAACATCGCTAAAGAACAACATGACAAGACTTTGTCCAACCCGAGCCCAGAAAAGCATTTCGTTTTTGGCTAATAAATAACATAACTTCTACCTTTAGACAAATGTCGTGTGCACAGATTCAAAATTTGGTTAGAGAAATAATAAGATTTCGACTGAAACACGAAAAACATATTCAACGCAATTTGCCATGCAACATTTCAGTTGCTTACAGTATGCTTTCGTAAAAGCTATTGAGGTTGAGGTCCACCATCAACCATGGATACTATTGAAGTTGTAAAGATAATCACTCTAGTTTCCTTTAGTCAGATCACAATTGATTACCTGATAACAAATGGACTTTCACCAGACAAAATTGTTACTCAATAAATGTTTGCAAACGCCAACCTTGACAGTGCCCTTTTCAGGTAGAGTAAATATGTAATAATAGGCCAAATCACAATTACATTTCTGTTCCTAAAAGAAATCCAAAGGAAAAGGTACAGAAAGGTACAATAAAATATTCAACAGTACAACCTAAAACAATAAAACCTGTTACAACTAAAAAATATAAACACTTTCCTATATATAAAGTACGCCACCGTTATACCCTTCATTTCCTGTAGACAATAATAGTCTAAATTTTTAAAAATTAGTTAGTCAGAGAGATGGAACACTACAAAGGTGCTAGAAGGAAATACTAGGTAGCATACAAAGTTTTGAATTGGTTAGGGGCAGGGATAGAAACAGTTTCTGCCTGTATAGGTTTTTCTGCAGCTGGGCTGGGTTTAGCTGGAGTATTTATAGGAATAGTTTTTCCTTCATCATTTGCTGGAGTTAGTACAACACGGGTGGGTATTGTTGCAAAAGCCGTTAGAGAAATATTTATTTATAATAAAGTTTTTAAAACTTGATGAAAGAGTTATGTCTGCTTTTAGCAAGTTAAATAGCATTAATTGTTTTGCATCCATTGCCATCGGTAATAATGAAATCAAGCGCGAAGACTTTATCTAAATCATTTATGAATATAACAGACACAAGGACATAAAACACGGGATAATGAAAAATAAACAAGCACTACGGAAACGCCCGATACTGCAACTCCGTAAAATACAGACGTGAAGAAATTTAAACCATCCTTTTTGGAAGTAGGAAAGAGAGTAAAAGAGAATGAGATCCTAAAGAAATGTACAGGAAATGATACAAATGAACAGAAAGAAATGTACAGGAAATGATACAAATGAACAGAAAGAAATGTACAGGAAATTTTTCAAATGAACAGAAAGAAATTTACAGGAAATAATACAAATGAACAGAAAGAAATTTACAGGAAATGATACAAATGAACAGAAAGAAATTTACAGGAAATGATTCAAATGAACAGAAAGAAATGTTTCAGGAAATGATACAAATGAACAGAAAGAAATGTACAGGAAATGATACAAATGAACAGAAAGATTTAAGCATAGGATGAAATATCTCCTCTAATTCACAACAAAAATGGTACTTTATTCATATCGTTGCAAAATATAAACTTTGTCGTTGGTTACCACAATATTTATGATGAACTCAAAACAATATCTTTTACTACATTAACGACAAGAATGAAACCAGGACTGTTTTCATTTCTCATGGTATTTTACAACCTTGAGATGCACATCAATAAAATCAAAGACTTAAACACCTCAATGACACTCATCATTGTATCACGAACAAACTGAGCAAAGTTAAATCCGACAAAGCTTTACATATAGCATCTCCATAGCTAAGCTCTACTATATTAATTGTACCGGGTAGTTTCTAGTGTCATTGCAATTGTATACAATTTAGGTAGAATCTTTGCTAAAGAACATAACCATATGAGATGTATACGACGACCTATAAGGCAGCAACATTTACACATGCAAACAGCTTAGTTTCGTTAACTGCCTATAAACGTTTACAAAATCAGTAAATGTGTAAACTAACATGCATATGGCTGCCAATGACACAGGAACAACCATTTCCAATTACATTATATATAACCACATCTTTGCTTAAGAGGATTGTTTAGTAGTATGTATGTGTTAAATCTTTTATTAAAGCATGTATCTATGATTTTCACATCGAATGTTGCATCGCTAGGAAAAGAGCAGAAGTTAATGATAATTACTTACACACCATTACACATCAGGTTCATTTACTAAAAATGCTGATAAAAAAAAACAATTCTTTAAACAACAGTATTTATCTTTAAACGACATGTTTGTTAACAGAACCTTTAGATTAGAAGCATTTTATTTTTAATAAAGAGGAACACTGTTTCAAGTTTGTAAGCCTCTGCATAGTTTCTTATTCATTGTAAATCCCACAAAAGCATCCCATGCGCATGTCTAGGCAGTACATCCGGATCCATTTTCGATTTTTTAATCACGTACATATATGACACAGTAGGAAACAAAATCATTATAATCCTTGGGAAATCATTATAATCCTTGGGATGTTTTACTGAAATTGTCTGATATATTCAACAAAGACATGTCTTACAAACCGAACCTGCCATAATACGAGGTGAAGGACATACAGCAAATTAAACAATCGCAAGTTGTGTGGGGTACAATATGCACATAAAAATAGCTGAGGAAAAGTTGAGTTTCTGATCGTTTCGATTAAACGGCATAGTCTCGGTTATTGTAAACCGTGTACACGTTTAGACATTTTGGTAAACGTTGCATCCTTAATGACCTATTTTAGCTGAATGACTACAACATCTTCATGACATACAAAGAATTGTGGTTACCTGTTTTCGTTAGGACAAATAGGATTCAACAAGGCAGTATGAATGATAAATTGGGAAAGTTTCGGCGGAGGCAGGTAATGCGGAACATACTGGAATGTAAGCTGTTCAGTTCGCGGTATACGGAAAGACGTCTAGGATACCATTAGACTTTCAGAATCTAACAGAACATTGTCAGGTGTGTCCTCACGCTCTTCCTCAGAATTTTAACTTGCAAAAGTCTTCGAAGTGATAGAAGGTGTTAATGGATACCATGAACTAGAAAACATTTGCCTCCAGTACAATACGATTACTGCAGAATCTATTACGCAATCAGTTAATGACAGGTACAGAAATGACATTTCTTTCATTTATGAATACGTAAATAGGGAGAGAATCATCGATCTACCAGTCAATACAACTTAAAAAACCCTCAAACTTGATTCTTCCTGAATGAGTTTAAAGAGTGTTATGATAATATGAACAAAAAGCTAGAAAACGATCCAGAAATGTTTATCTCAGCAATAGAAAACAATTTTAGTGACTATTTAAGGTGTGCCAAATATGATTTATTTCTAAGGTTTCCAATTGATGCAACAGTGTGAACAAGCCACAACGTGTTTAATTGATGAACAACAAACTTAAATATAACTCAGTAGCGTTAATGTGAACAAATATTATGTACAAAGAGAGATGAGATTGTAGGCACTTTGAAACAGAAAATTTTCAATGAGGTTTATATATACTTTAGATTTCAAGATACTTATGTGACAGTAAGGTAATGTGTTTACGTTGTCAGCCAAAAACAAAACGCTTGTCGTCATGCATAGACAATGCATCCTTTTTCATTTTCATGCTATACATTCGTGACTCAATTATCGGAGTACATTCATCTCCTCATAATTCTCCTTGTGATTGAATAAGAAAAGTTTATATATTTCGAATTATACATTCTTTTTTATTATACGATTTGTATGCCTTTACAAACTTTCTTTTCAGCTTTATCAGTCCTGATTGAACACGGTTTTAATCTTAACCCACAAAACTGTCTATTTGGAACATCATTCAGCTCATCCTTAAAACGTCCACGAATATTCTTATTCATTTGCAGGGTACTGAATATGTTATACTTTGGATAGACATAAAGAATCAGTATCGGTCATTAACAATCTCATTCTATCACGGAATTTGTGTTTGAACTTGTTATAGTAAATACATCGTACATCAACCATTTGGATGAGTGACAATGTAAACCCACCGTAAATTGGTTTTGGTTCATTTCATATTCTTATTTTTCAAACGAATCAGTATTAAGTCATCGTCAATAACTGCTTTCCCGGCAAATGATGGATCTTTCTTATATTTGAAACACTGATTTTCGTCTGTAATATTTTAATTGATGTTCTTTACCTCAAATTTGCGATTTGATTACCGACACACTGTTGTTCATCCATTTGAAGAAAACAAAATCTTTCTCAAATTCATTTGTTGCTTTTTGTCTCAAATTTGTATCAAGCTCAATGTAGGGATTCAAGCTAAGGGTGTTATTTTAAAAAAAAACACAACTCTGTGAATTTTTGTTTTTATTCTTAAACCTAACCGAACGAGGGGTATTTAAAAAGTTTTGAAGATTGTTGCGCTGTACAACAAAGTTCTTTATTTGTGAACAGTACGCCAGTGCATCCCATCAAGGTACTCCCCATGCACCTCTACACACTTTCTCCGTCTGATTATATAATTATTAAATGACATTTGTATTCACTTTTTGGTATGTTGTTCATTCACTGTAAAACTAGTGTGCCCCTCAGCGAATCTGTGATAACGGGATTCAGGCAAAAATCACTTGGAGCTAAATCAGGACTGTATGGAAAATGAGGCAAAGTTTGGATGTTGTACTCCTTCAGGAAGTCTGTCAAGACGGCGGATTTATGTACCGATGCGTTGACTGTTTATTGGTCATGGTCACGCAACTTTAGATCTGTTTTTATCTCTCACAAATATATTGCATATTTGTTGAATGAAATGTTTTTCTTCTTCATCTGCAAACAAAATAGATTTGCATGTTTCGGTCTTAATTCCCCAAGCACTAATTTGCAATCTAATCCAACGCATCATGAAATGCTTTAATGCAATCTTTACCTCTGTAAACTATTGTCTTGCATCTCTTCTGGATTTATTCGAGGTACAAACAAAACCCTGATGGAATGTGTTTGGCTGTTTTATTGTCCAGATTGTGCCGGACACTATTTCCACCTTCGATGTTTTACTGCCGAGACTCTCTGGTACTATTACGCTTTCAAAATCGAAAAAAATAGCATGGGGATCTTTTACAACTGAACCTACTTCAATTATTACATATATCGAGCTGTCTGCACCGTAACATAGGCTTTTATGTTCAAATAATTTTTCTAGCGTACAAAAAAATTTACAGCATTTTTTACAGCCGAAATATAAAAAATCCGTAGTGTCTATTTATACGTGATCTTGAAGAATTTTTTTTATTCCTACGCAATGGTACCTTCCATATTTTTAGTCATCTCCGTAGAAGACATGCCGGAAGGTGGATTCGTCAATGTGCACAGCACACACCAAAGGTGCAACTTTAGAACCATTCCATATTTGTAGTCATCTCCGTAGGAGACATGCCGGACGGTGGTTTCGTCAATGTGCACAGCACACACCAAAGGTGCAACTTTAGAACCATTCCATATTTGTAGTCATCTCCGTAGGAGACATGCCGGACAGTGGATTCGTCAATGTGCACAGCACACACCAAAGGTGCAACTTTTGAACCATTCCATATTTGTAGTCATCTCCGTAGAAGACATGCCGGACGGTGGATTTGTCAATGTGCACAGCACACACCAAAGGTGCAACTTTAGAACCATCACATTGAAATACGATTAACATGTCAACATGTTTTTGTGTCTCTGTTTTAGTTACTCAAACGGATTTTTATTTAGTTTCTCTCCGTTTCGCCTCTACCGCGATATTTCATACACACTTACGAATATATCAAATTCCTTTCAATTTGTTTTTAATGTTCTCTATTTTTAATGGACATCTGTCAAACCAATGACTGTGTGTATCCAAATTGTATTTTGTTAGTATTTGATGATCCTTATTGTGAGTATTTAAAACTGATTTTAGAACACAGGAAAATCA
This sequence comes from Margaritifera margaritifera, assembly GCA_029931535.1. Classification (NCBI taxonomy): domain Eukaryota; kingdom Metazoa; phylum Mollusca; class Bivalvia; order Unionida; family Margaritiferidae; genus Margaritifera; species Margaritifera margaritifera. The sequence goes on along the minus strand of JAQPZY010001377.1, from coordinate 1,084,830 downwards.
ATTATCGTCCACATTTTGACGTTTATACAAGCTTTTATGTTCTTAACCCATTCAGGCAATATTTGGCATAAGCCTCTTATGAGCGGTTTATACTTATCTACATGTAATATTATATATTAAATCTGGTGAAACATCCATCGTGTTCTGTCGCTTATTTTCAGACGCAGTTCGGTATGTAAAATGTCGAATGAATGTTCAATGACATTATCTATTTCGCCTCTTTTTATCATATTTAGAAGGTTTAGTCTGAGATACAATTTATATATATATATATATATATATATATATATATATATATATATATATATATATATATATATATATAAGAAGCGAATTGTCTAATGTTTCGAAGGATGGTCTTCTTCAAATAAGGTTCAATGTTATTAAAAAATTCATACAAATCTTTATTATTGCTACCGTAATATCTATATTCAGTAAGATTTATGTTAACTGAATCTTAAGAGTCTTAGTGACAATTCTGGTTAAATTTTGTCTACGCATCGCTTTAAATTTCTAGTTGAAAACGTATTAAAGGCGGTTGTAATTTGTTTCTAACTTATTTTGGTATTCGCAAATCAAGTATATGAGTATTCTTTGTAATTGATTTAACCAAGAAAAAATTAAATATATATTTAACTATTTTGATTTATTGCAGAATTATTTCATTATATATTTAACTAGTTTGTGTTTTATTTAACAATAAATATTTTAATATATATTTAACTATTAATTTTTAGAGATGCAAAAAATTATATTTATCCATTGTAACCTTTGACATTTGGCATACATTTAGACCTGGCGCTTGGCCCTGTTGATTATTTTGCTTCCTCAGCAGTTCAAGGAACATCTCTATTCCTCTGTGTTTCCTTTAAGCTCGACAGTACTAAGGAATTCGCCACCAGTCACTGGTGTTGCCAGCCTGAGGGCGAGTTCACCAACCGTTTAACCCCCTGCGACTACTGAGGCTATCATGACAACGGAGGTCAGGCCTTACCCTCCAACTTCTTAAAGATTCTTGCTAATCCGAACCCTGCGATCCGACAGGTGGTCAACCAACCAAGCCACTTGGCGTTCCCACGGTTGTCTCTATACATAGATTCGCAGTTTCTTGTAAATTGTTCTTGTTACAAGTAATGTTTCACAGGTATGTGGTTCATTTAAATACGTATGTTTTGTCAAATATTTTTAAAAGCATACAAGCCCTTATAAGATTCTTTTATATAAAGTTGGTACAATGAAAGACTTGTTTTTCGTAAGATTTTACTTTTACATTTTTTTATTTTCTCATTTGCTTTTAAGATCTTTTAAAATCTAACAACAACAACAAATCGTGGGCTCGGTTGTACTAGCAGTTCCAATATACATACTATACTATTAACAAGAGAAGTAACACTAAATTGTACAACTAAATCACCAAGAGATTTATCTCCCTTAGCCATTATTTATGTTGTGATTAAAAAAATTCATTTTTATTCTTGCCCGCTCGAAATTTTTTATTTTTTATTTTAGTGTTGTATCCCCACTCAAGTGGTTGGTGTACAAAAATACTGATCTTGCTAGAAATATCAATACAATTTTTTGTTAAATTTTTAGTTGTCGAATCCCCACACGAGTGGTTGATGTAACAAAAATTCTAAAATAAAAAAGAGTGAAATGGCATGCTCTTAACTACTGGCATTAAATCAAAAGACGATAAATTAGTCCAATATTGTCTGTCTGCATTGTTATTAATTTCTGAAATGTTACTGTGTCGTAAATTTGGAATTCGGTGCCTAAATTGCCTGGCAAAAAATAATTTAAAAAAAATAAAATACAATAAAAATAAAATAAAAATAATGTAAGAATAGGCATCATATTAATCCCTTGTTTCGCTAAAAAAAAGTCTTATTTGCTACTAATGCATATGTCAAAATATGTTGGCGGAAGGAGTCTTTATTAGATCTCTGATTGATGTCTGGATCTGGCTAATTTTAAATGAAAAGAAAATGTCATGCCTTATGACAATTAGCATGTTTTGACTAGTATTAGCTGTGATATTTATATTAGCAATCCACACATCTGGAGACAGACATGCGTTCTTTGTAGCAAGAGATCTCAGATGTTCCAGACATACAATACCAAAAATTGCGTAGCCGATATATACACTTCACCAGAACTTTTCGAAGCGTCAAAGGAAAAAGGATTTACACTGTAAAATGGTTGGTCTAAATGCATTTCTTTTACAAAGTACAACAAAAGAATTAAGCCACAAGTTCTACTTCGTATCGATTTTGCCTCTTCAAATTTAAAACACAAAATACAAATAAAATGTGTTATCGGTTGATAAGCATAGCCTCAATGTATGGCTGGGAAGCGATGTATTAAGCAAACGTTAGCTATTCTCAGATTGTACAGCCCTACAAGTCTTCAATAACCTCGTAGATCACATTTAAATTTTAAGTGTTAAAGGCTATGAATTATCAGAAATTGTTCGGCTGTAAATATGTAAATACTGATATTCATGGCAAAGTTTTATATTTCGATCCCGATTATCATTTAAGATAGTGTAAAGTGTCGAATTTCTCGAATCTACTCCTTTAATTAGACTATATATATATATATATATATATATATATATATATATATATATATATATATATATATATATATATATATATCTCAAAATCAAGAAATACTCTTTAGTTAAATCAATTACTCATGTCCAAGAATCAATGTTAAAGTAAGGAGTGCTAGGTTGATTGCTTTCTTCCCAGATTAGAGGGGCTTGTGCAGTATTTTAAAAGGATGAAAATAATAATATTTTTTTTGATATTTTCACATTGTAAAGGGAAATTGTCTGTAATGGTTTCTTTCATGTCTCAATTCCCTATAGTTCTCTACTCTTATTATCATTTTCTAAGGTACCTTCAGTGGTTAATATGCTCCATAGGCTAGATGGAGTTTTTTTTTAAAGTACCTTCATTGGTTAGTATGCTCCCTAGGCAAGATGGAAACATTTTTTTTTTTTTAATGGTTATTTGGTAGGATATTGCTATAAAACATGTCAATGAAATTTACATTCAAAATCTATTATCAAAATAAAAATCTATATTAGACATTAGTTTGTATACACCAAGGAGCTGATTCGATTTAAATAGAAAATTCGTGCTATATAATATGTCATATAGCTGCATGTGTGAAATTCATAAGTAATCTCTTTCATGCCAGCCAAATTAAAATTGGGATATTGCTTTTCGTTGCTTAAATATTTTCATTTGTTTTCAAAGAGATCTCCCTCCCTTGAGACAGAAGTAAACATCAACTCCTCCATTTACACGCGACCTCGCTTTATACAAAGTTATTTTTCCAGTTGATATTAAATTTATCCCGAACAAACAATGATGAATTTTTTTTTAGCGTGGTCAATGTAGTCATATTAAAGGTGGCTTCCATTTTTTTAGACAAGACTTTACTTATCGCCAGCATCTAGCATACAAATTTGATGTGCTATATGTAACAATGAATCCTCTATCTGTACTCCGATAACTTTCTAAGTTGATTTTTACATTCACAATGTCATTCGTGCAATATATAAAAATAAATGGCATTTGTCACACTACAGTATAAAATCCGTCTAATTTGATTGGCCAGTCGGAGCCTGATGCACGTGACGTGATGTCAAAGGAAGTTTGACTCGTAAATAGTAATCGTGACTCTCAAGTATATAATACACAATATTTTAATGGTTGTGGTCGTGGATACCACGCATAAGTTTTTTACTTCATTTTTTTTTTAATTAACTTTTACATTTTTGTATATATTTCCGTATTACATTTCACGGCTTAACAGGTTAAAGGAAGCTCTGGAGAATTTTACCTGAGACAATAAGTTTCCACCTAAATCCCCGGCAGCTTGTACCCCCCCCCCCCCCCCACACACACACACCGATTTTAAAAACAAAAAGCATCAAGGATATTTCTAAAATGCACAGAACTGACTCATTTCATTCATTGATTTATAATTTCTAACTCGATTGCCACCAAGTGGTCTCTAACATTGTCAAGCCTAACGGAACTGCAACACTAACACGGCGTCCATATTTGCGTTGGAGAGTCTGTGTATTTCACACAACAGGAGCGATATAGTACATACATCCGGATAATTCCCTAAATTTCCGTAACGTTAAGATGTAAAAGCATATTTTTCCCCCTTTTTCATTTTTTGGGTGGAAATATTAGAATTAGACATTGCATACATTGGATGCCGACGACATAGTGTTTACCTTATGTGTATCGAACAGATCCACCCCTTCACTGAAAATGGACTCTTCCAACAACCGGAAAATGACATTGAGCATATGTTTATAATGAAAACTTCGGTTTGGTTTGAAACGCGAAGAAGAAGACAATGTTAGGGACCTCTTGGTGACAGTCGAGTTAGAAATTGTAAATCAAGGAATGAAATGAGTCAGTTCTGTGCATTTTTGTTTTATAACCTTGATGCATTTCGTTTTTAAACGCGGTGGGGAGAGGGGGGGGGGGGGTTGCAAGCCGCCGGGAGGGTAGGCAGAAACTAGAACATACACTGTCCCTGAAGTTACCAAGTACACTTAAGTATGAAAAAAGATCGTACAGCGTCACTAATTCATCATATACGTGGATAGACGAATGAGACGGGTGTCTTGGATATAGCCCTTGCCTAGGGATCGAGGTATATAAAAAAAGCCAGGAAAGTAGTTGGCAGTCGTATCACCCGCCATTCAACTTGTATAACTAAGTCAATGGTCGTGTATTTCAGTATCTGAAATGACTGCAATGGTCGTGTATTTCAGTGTCTCAAATTTCAGTATCTCAAATGTCTGCAATGGTCGTGTATTTCAGTATTTCAAATGTCTGCAATGGTCGTGTATTTCAGTGTCTCAAATGTCTGCAATGGTCGTGTATTTCAGTGTCTCAAATGTCTGCAATGGTCGTGTATTTCAGTATCTCAAATGTCTGCAATGGTCGTGTATTTCAGTATCTCAAATGTCTGCAATGTTCGTGTATTTCAGTATCTCAAATGTCTGCAATGGTCGTGTATTTCAGTATCTCAAATGTCTACAATGGTCGTGTATTTCAGTATCTCAAATGTCTGCAATCGATGATTACGGCGCAGCATGGAAATATGCATCAATGCATTTTATGAAATGCACATGTAAAACAGTCAAGAAACTTAACAGTTCGGTTTACAGTTGTGATGAATTGCGATCAAGTGTTACTCTAGTGCTGCAGAATATCTATAGTCCTAAGATCTGATGGCAAGACGAATGCATATATGTGCACAAAGTCAAAGGCTGTAAAGGATTACCAATTTGACCATACAATAAAGCAGTAATGAGTTCACCCTTGCAAAGCAAAATCAGCAAATTGATCACTGCAAACTAATTAGATCATGCAGTGGAAAGCTGCCCAAAAGGAAACTAATGGCAATGACGTAACGTAACCGATCTATTTGAAGTGAAGGCAAGTACCGTTGCAAAGAATTGACAACAAGATGTATATTGCCCTGGGATATCGCTGCAATATAACGAGTAATATGTTGAGGTTATTGGTATGCATCAGAGACACACATACAACACCTGGTTTGATTGGGCAAAACCCGATTTCAGTTCCAAATTTTTTCAAAATCTCCTGTATACTGACTCCTGTATACTGACTCCATCTTAGTTACTGAGGTGTACTCAGATATTAAGACTATTCATTTTTATCGCCAAATAACATAAACCATTGCCATTGCTATCACTGCTGCAACTTATACATATCAAAAGTAAAATGACTTCTAAATTAAGAAAAATTGGCCTGAAATGAAGTATCAATTTCAATAAATGAACCGTGCTTTCAGTGTTTCTATTTTTTTTTAACTCCACGAGTACGCTAACGCGAGTTGATTATTTTAAAAAAATGCAACAGTTAAAACAGGTATTTATCTTATACAATACAAACATCTTTTCAAGTCATTATTTCCATTCTAACCTGTCAAATAGGCAAAATTCGGAATGCTTGCACCGATTTCACAGTGTTGACCGAGTACTACAGCATGAAAGCATCTCGCTCAACTATTGGCTGCGCATTCCTGTGATGACGTCGGAATGTTACGTCATACATAGCGTTACTGTCAGTAATACGTACGAGCCTCCAAAAGATGCATCTATTGTGCAAGATAAATAACTCTGCTTTTTTTCTCTGGATGTCTGTTATGTATGATGTTTATATAATATTATAGATATTTTAGGAAATTATAAATGTTTCTTGACTTTAATATTTGCTTAAATCTTAATTTTGTTTATCAGAAAAAAACATGTTTAACTAGTGTCCTTGAATTAGGTTGTTTACTTCAGATTTGAGCTAAATGATACTTTTGATAAACAAAATGTTTTCTCAATTTGAGGTCAAGGTTGATTTTGTTTACAGATAAAACTGGAAAATTCTTAGAGTTGTGTGTAAAAAGTCATGTCCATACAAGTAAAATTCCATTAAGATGACACATATTCTAGAACATTCTGTCATGTGACCAATCTTTATATATACCATGTTTTGTGGACAGTTTTTCAGTTTCGACATTACTATCAGTCTTGTAAAGAGCTATTACAGTTGTGGAAAGTCATTCCAAATTCTAAGAGAGGAATTATTTAAAATATTCATTGGATTATAACAGTGCTCATAAACTTTTGGATTTTGGATTTTTAATTAAGGATTTTGGAATTTATGTGAACTTATTCAGAGATATTTTGGAGTACTTCATTTTGACATCAGCACATTAAAGACTACTAGTACATCAGGATATTAAAGACCATTGGCATATCACAACATTCAAGGATACAGCCGTGAATTCGGAACATTTAGGACTTGTGATTAGAACACTAATTCTTATTGGATTATTTGGATTTTAATACACATTACTGTAAGTGTCTTTTTGATTTTTCATCTTAATTATCTAGAAATAAATTGCTTGTTGATTTTTACTTGATTTGTTGGTTTCACTTTCTTTCTGTTACATTTTTTTAGACCATAGAGTCGTAACAGTGTCGCATCTGGAGACGAAAAGGGTTCATGTATGAATGACTGATAGTAAAATAGATCATTGTAGACTATCTGCCAACCGTCTTGGATAGAGCAAAATTTAAGACAATCGCTTAGTTCCACGTGGACATCGGGACTATCCTTTTTATCGGTACGTGCAATAATCGTTGGCGACTTTTTACGTACTCGATCTATGCCTTCCATCACTGAAATGGGTAGTACTAAAATCGAAAATAAAAGCGGTGAATGTACACATGCGCGAGAAGAAATAGTGCAGGATAACGCAGAAAAAAGTTTCTAATCATTTATCTATCAGCCAAATTTCATATTTTTTCCGTCAATGTACATTTCGTGTGTTCAGTTGAATGCCAAATTTAGAAGAAATTTTTGTTTCTCATTGCGACTGTAATGGAACCTTTCGATATTATTTTGCTGATATTTAGGTCAGGTGCGGAGTGATATACTGGATTGCCATTACTGTCATCTGTTCGCCATTATATGGTCTAGCGCGACTGCCGACGCTTTACTGTTAATTGCCACAATATCAGTTAAAAATAGAATGTCTAACAAGTTTAATATTCGTTACAAACTTTTCTCGAAACTTCATTAGAAACTTTACAGACACAAATGTAGAATAAGGGTTATACTCTGCAGACTCATTATGTGACCTTATATTATATTCTTTCAGCGGTCATGGAGTAGTAGCAAATACATCCTCCTGTCGTGCGAAAGAGTTCTGGTTGGAATCCCGCTGTCTCCATTATATATTTTGAGCCTAATGCTATTTTATTGCCTTGAACTTATCACGCACGCTTCTCTTTGCATAACTAAAATGTGTCTTGCTCATTAACATAATTGCCCTTAAGAAATGCTAATGTTTAGATTCTGCCTTTTAGGTTTTGCTTTTGTAGGGTCTGCTGTTTGCCAGCATTAGAGTTAGTAAACTCTAGGTCTTGGGGGACGGAAAGCTCAACAGAGCTGCTGCGTTATAACTGTTCCCTTGAATATACAAATGAATATTCCTGTGATCAGCTTAACAGGACATTCGGATCTACCTCGGCTATTTCTGCAAGACTAAAATATGCCTCGGATGTATGTAGGCGCAGTACTTTACAGAACAATCATACATTTTGTTCGCCTGAAGTTTCTCCGCAAAAAAGTAAACCCCTATCAATTAGGACCGCCTTGGCTATTTCTGCGATTGGATTGACTGTAGAGATGATAGAAATGAAATAATAGTTCGATCATTCGTAACTTCTCTGTCAATCCTTGTTTCGTAAATAGCCAAAGTAGTCCGAATGGGAACTCTCGACATGCATTCAAGATATGATCCGTACGACTGACCTCGAAGTTGCGAGCTCATATGTACTTAGCACCGGACATCACAAGGTGCAGGAATGAATTTGCCCTTATGCTAGAAACCTGCCTGTGATAATCTAGATTAGCGGACTATGGATTCTGATAAAAGAGATTTATAATGATTTCCAGAGTCTACTTTAGATTAAGAGTGATTTAATTAATTGGCTTACACAAAAAGTAATGATTACAATTTTTAAATAATGCATTAACACGTTGAGACCTACATGGAAGACCGGCTTATTGCCAAAAATAATTCACATATTGTATAAAAAAAGCGAATAAAATTAAAATAAATTTGAATCGCTCGTTGTGATTTTTTGTAGCTTTAGGATGCAAAGTGAAAAAGACCTCTCATGTCGATTTGGAAATAAAGTGTGAGTGTCAACTTCAAAATACAAAAGTTAAAACTGAAATAATTTTTAAAACCCAAATTAGTTACGATGCTGTTTGAATGTGTATAGGCTTTTTTTTATATTTTTTTTATATATTTTATTTATTTATTTTCCTATTCTACGCACATATCTTAGGCGCACGTGCTTTTGTAAAACGGGGCCCTGTGAGGAAAAGTAACAGTGCAGGTTATTCTACCAAAGTTTAAACGCAATATCTCTGCAACCAGGCAGCCTATTTGAGTGAAATATTGTTTGTGATTTTTGATAAACATGTTTTTAATATAAAACGATTTCAAATTGGATTGGGCGATTTTCGTATACTTTATAGTTTAGTATTTAGATATGTCATATTAATTTCTATATCTTTTTCTTGTTTAACTCTTAATACACACATGTAACTTATCCTTGTCCTTCCCATTATCAAGCTGCAATACAGCTATCTCTCGATAATTGATCGTGAGAGAGAGAGAGAGAGAGAGAGAGAGAGAGAGAGTATACCGTATATACTCGCGTATACTCCAATACAAACTGCATATACCCAGATCTACCATCGCATACTGCGCCAGCAGATCTGATCTATGCAGTTTGTAAGGACTAATCAGTAGAACAAACAACATAGACCCTGATCTGCCGGCGCATTATGCGCCGCAGATCAGGGTCTATGTTGTTTGCATTTGGACTATGTTTATACGCGAGTATATACGGTAGTTGTTTTTCTCTTTTCTACGCCGAAAGAACGAAAAACTCTTTTGTTTTAGTGTCCCTTTTCAATTATTTGCTGACTCATCAAATGAAGAAGAGGAAGACACACGATCAAGAACTTGAACAAAATGAGGTTAACTTACTTTGAAAGTTAAAACAAACGCAGTCAATTATGAAGATTTATCCCAGATAATTTATCAATGGAGTTAATTCAATGATAGAAGCCGGCGACATGTTTAATAAAATGTTAAGGAATGAACAATTGTTTTAAATATTTCAATTATCAGAAGATCTCAGATGTTGATGGATGTGGAAACTAAATACTTTCGTGAGATATTTGAGATATGTTGCACGAGCTCTTTAAACAATCGACAGTTGACCTCAACGTTAAAGAGCTAGATTCCTGGTAGAACTATAAGAGTTATTTAAAAGTAGAGAGCGACCTTTCATACCTGTCGCGAGCCAACTGCTATCGCATTATATTGGGCAAGGTGTTGCTAATATGATACCAGGAATGGCATTTACTTCTCTATTGTTTTCAAGCTGTTTGTCACATCATTCGATCATCACTTCGTGAGGTTGAAACAAAGCTACTTCTCAAAACAGGTATTTCATAGATGAGATATAATTTCGATATAATCAGCATTGTTAATACATGGCAAACAAAGCATGCGGAGATACTTGCACACACTGCTAACACAAAATCCCCATGAGCATACATTATTGTATGGCCTATAACGATAGATAGATTCCATTCAAATGTTTATCGTCAAATCTAATCTGAAAACGGTTTTACAAATCACCAAATGATAGTAAACGCATTAGCCAGAACTCCTTTAGGGTCAACCAAAACCTGACCTTAAGAGAAGTAAAAGCAAGTGCAGTGGCGGCGCGAGGGTTTAAGGCGCCCAGGGGCAAAGTGCTTTAATGGCGCCCCTACCGAGGCAACCGGGGGCAATGTTGTTTAGTGGCGCCCCTTCTTTGCCACAGAGAACAGTTTTTATGTCAGTTGCAAACCCCCCAACCCCCAACTCCCATCTAAGCCCTAAAACCGGGGGCTGAGGGGGGGGGGGGGCAAAAAAGAAAAGCTCCCGACGGCACCCCCGTCGCCCGGCGCCCATCGACAATTGCCCACCCGCCCGTCGCACCGCCACTGAGCAAGTGCTTCGTGACCTGAATAATCTGGGTTCCTTTGCTTTCCTTAGAGCATAACATATTAATTTTGTACAATATCTACCTTATTTTAAGTTTCATACTCCTATGTACAGTTATTGGTGTTATGTGGCAACGAGCACTAGTCCTGTCCGTAAAATATATTTCACTTGTACCCGTGATTCATGTGATGCCTTTTCTTTCTTGTCATCCTTGTGTGTTATACATTGTCGTAAAGAAAACCAATATAAAATTGTTTCACACACACACACACACACACACACAAGCACACACACACACACACACACACACACACACACACACACACACACACACACACACACATATATATATATATATATATATATATATATATATATATATATATATATATATATATATATATATATATATATATATATATATACAATATATACAAACCTTAATGGTGAGGTGTTGATTTCAGAGTAGTAAATGATAGAGGGGTGGGCGGGGTATATCGTACGTATAGTTAGATAATTCAAGCAGAAGTCATGCGATCGACAAAAACCTGTGTATGAAAGCTGGAAATCGTAAAGGGACGAGAGATGAATGGTATTGGTTACATATGTTGTCAATGAAACAGAACAATATCTAAAAAGATTTGATTCACGAGTTTCACTCATGAAAGGCAGGACAAAAATTTTTGATGCTATGACAAGTTATCTCCCTTACATGGCGTCATGATCAATGTTTATTCAAAATAGCCGAGTTTGCGGGTTGATGTGACCATTTTTTTTTTTTGTTTTTTTTTTGTTTTTTTTTTGTTTTGTTTTTAGTAAAACGCAAGACGCGGTGAAATCAGTACGAGTACCGCCCACCGCATAGTGAGCATTAACTTGTGTATGTATTCAGAACACAATGTTAGTTCCTGTGTACTCCAATAGTGTTAGAGTGTCGATGATTCAAATATGCCCGAATTGTAAGTTCTCCCCCTTTTGTATTCTTTTAATTTTTTTTATTTCACTCGTGTACTCTGTAACCTTATTCTATGCAACCTTCACATCAAATTACATCCTCACATCTGTAGCAATAAATTGCAATTGCAATCTAACGTTAATAAAGTTTCTCTTCCGTTCAAAATGTATTTATTATACAAAACTCGAGTCGAGTCACGTGTTTAGGTATGAAACCATGTGATAGACTTCTTCCTTTTTGTTTTGTTTTTCATGCGTTACCTTTATCTGTTATTTTATATACATTTTACTGTGTTTTAACATCTTTCTGTTTTATATTTTGTCTTGTTGTACTTCACGTTCAAATGTTTTGGAAGGGTTTATTTTTCACAATTTTTATGCAATTCATTTTTACATTTTTCGAACTTTACCTTTAGTTGTCACTACATAGCCACTTTTGTGCTGAAGTGCCGTAAAACACTACTACATGTTTGTCCGTTTGTCTTCATATCGACATGTACTATTGCCTGAATGTGCAAAAGTATCATGATTAAGAGAGATTTGTTTCCGTAGGAGAGGAAGAAAGTGTTGTGCAAGTGGATTATATCGAACAGTAAATTTATTAATACTTATAAAAAATTTAAAAAAACGGCTATTCCCAACGTCGTTCCATCTTTCTGCATGTCTTGGTTGATTCATTATTTCGGTGATTTTTAACAGTTAAGTATTAAAGTAAAACCTAATTAATTTTGTTCTAGCTGAGAATAATAGGAAATATTTAAAAACTAAGACACAGTTCTGTATCATGTCCCCAGTACTGTATATTATATACCATATAATACTTTTCCTATTTGATATTAATATTTCTCTGTGTTGTATGAATATGTAAACTCATTTCAAATACAGTTAATAAACTCCATAGATTCTCACGCAGGGGATCAATTTTATTTATTGTGACAAGTCAAAGTGCATTCTCTGATTATTCTACCGTCAAGGCATTTGATATATTTTGCCTTTCTATTTCGTTTATGTTTACTCTAAATTAGCTTTGGTCTGTTCACCTCAGTATCAATTATTCCTTATAATATTTAATTTTAAAGCACCAGAAGCGTGTGCCAGGCATACATAACTTTCCAAAGAATAAATGTGCCCAATTTTTGTTTAGATTTTTGACAGCTCTCCAAAGAAATCATCTAATTAGCATTAATATTTATGTCAACTTAACTGTTAACACGGGAGTCATACATTATACCGCCTGATCGAAAGAACACCACAAATATCAATACTATCGTTGTTAATATTTTATTAAATATTCGTGGTTGAATTGCTTAAATACAAGCTGTCAGCATTACCTAAATGTATTCCTAGTGTTGTAACGGATAGAAGCGTAATATTCTATTCATTGGTAACGAACAAAAATACATGTATTGGTCACATCTGTCATCACGTCCTTGTCGTTCCAGAGCAAATCACATCGATAAACTGGCACCGGGCAGTCCTCCAAAACTGTACTGTCTAAAGAAGAAGAAGAAGAAGATGATGATGATGATGATGATGATTATATGAAGAAGAATTTGTAAACAATTTCTGCTAAGATGAAAAGCGTCAATACGTTGAATGTTGCTCAAAATCTATATAATTTTCTGTTTCTCTATAAGCTCCCTGTGTGCCCGATCCCTGTGTGCCCCATCCCTGTGTGCCCAATCTCTGTGTGCCCTATCCCTGTGTAGATTCATGAAATTTAAAACTCTTATAATACATTTTTCTCTTTGATTGAATAATGATTCGGATGCTGGCGTGTACTTTGTTACTGCGAACCATATTTCTCGAAACTGTTGTATTAATAATAATAATAATAATAATAATAATAATAATAATAATAATAACAACAACAACAACAACAACAACAAAAACAAGAACAATAACAATAACAATCACAACGAATAATAATAATAATAATAATAACATACAATTAAGAACAGCAATAAAATGTCATTGAAATATCCAGATATACTTGAAAGCGTGCTCCATCAAAATGTGTACGACCAGAGATAGAAGCTCTCTCTCTCTCTCTCTCTCTCTCTCTCTCTCTCTCTCTCTCTCTCTCTCTCTCTCTCTCTCTCCCTCATATATATATATATATATATATATATATATATATATATATATATATATATATATATATATGGGGGGGGGGGGTTGGGGGGGTGTCTTCTTTTCTTTTCTAAAAGCAATATTTTCAATCAGATAAAATTCTGTGCAAATCATAAGTGACATTATTCTGGGAATATGCCGAAAAAGTATAAAGTACTGAAATTGCGTATTACAGAGGTATTTCTTTCAAGAATTCGGACCCTTTGGACTTGAACCAAAATTTAATGGAATGTGATCGACCCTGTACTATCGTCTTTGTATATGCTAATGAATAGAGACTTCATATGAGTAAGTATCTTTATCTCTACGTAGACCTCAAATAACCTCTCTGATATTAAAAAGACCAGTACATTTGCATTCTGGGAGATTTTATACCGAATTGTTTGTTTTATTATAATAATAATTCGATACATCAATTTCACATATGTCAGAATACAACTTTAAGGGTTATTAACAAGTCTTAAAGATGTATATATGGCCTATTATACTTGAATGAAATACGATCGTCTGTCTAATGAAACCATTATCATAATTGTCGTCTGCCTGAGATGTCGGGAAGCGCTAAAAGCAGTATCACCACAAGCTGGTATTAAAATCGATTTACCGTTTATACTCGTGTATAAAACGATACAAACTGCAAACTGTATAGACCCAGATCTGCTGTCGCATAATGCGCCGGCAGTTCTGTGTCTATGCAGTTTGTAAGAACTAATAAGTAGAACAAACAACATAGACCCTGATCTGCCGGCGCATTATGCGACGGCAGATCAGGGTCTATGTTGTTTGCATTTGGACCCTGATTATAGGCGAGTATATACGGTAGGTTTTATCATTTCATGGGATTGAAAGGCACTGACAAAATCTGATTGTACCATTTTGAACTCAGAATGATCAAAATAAAAGCACTGGGCCGAAATCATAAATGAGATAGTGATGTAATCAGCCAGAGCATTGCTATTTTTATTGTCTGGAAGACAGAGGGTAAAAATCTGAGATATCTACACAATGTTTACACCATTGAAGAAGAAATTATTATAAAATGTTTCCTTTTTTCTGTTGGCCGACAAATATCATTAAAACCTCTAATGCATTTTGTATGTAACTTCCGATATTAATACATCATTCAGTTGTATAGAACCGCACATCTGAAATTCTTCTACTCGCAGCATTCTTTCAATTCATTAACGGTTGAAAAATATATCACTATAATTTAACAAACAAACAAAACAAACAAAAAAAACAAAAGAAATCGCCACAAAAATAATGAAGCCGAACATAGCAGAAAAACTTGACAGTATAAATCAAATTGTTCATTGCGTTGACAGTGTTTTAGAAATATTTCAACTATCGTTGATAATTATTAAAATATTTCAGGCAAGAGCTTTAACAATAATGCCAATAATAATTCTGTAATATCATCGTCTACTTCTTTGACTTGTGAGAAGAAAAGAGTTGATAATATTAGAACATATTTGTACACAAAAACATCTGTTGGAAATGTTAGAACATATATGTACACAAAAACATCTGTTGGAAATGTAAGAACATATATGTACACAAAAACATCTGTTGGAAATGTAAGAACATATATGTACACAAAAACATCTGTTGGAAAAGTTATAACATACATGTACACAAAAACATCTGTTGGAAATGTTAGAACATATATGTACACAAAAACATCTGTTGGAAATGTTAGAACATATATGTACACAAAAACATCTGTTGGAAATGTTAGAACATATATGTACACAAAAACATCTGTTGGAAATGTTAGAAGCTGTCTTTTTTATCTTTATGATAGTAATGCTTTTACACACGTTAGAGTTTTATTGTCATCCATACATCCATGTAACTTTTCTTACTTTGCAGCGTAATTCATACAAGAAGGTACCTGTTACATAATCATTTTTAAAACTGTCCTCGAAGTTGACACTCTTGCAGCCATTGCTGTTATCAGTTTTAGGTTTCAAATAGAAGGGGAAACTGTGAACATGCACGGAAAGAACGACTAACGTTTTATTTTTGTTTAACGATCATATGTTCATTTTATTCATATGTTCATTGTATTATTATTATTATTATTATTATTATTATTATTATTATTATTATTATTATTATTATAGATGATCTCAATTGGAGGAGACCACATGATGTTCAGTCGATAGAAGCCTGATGGTTTATTTACATCGGCCGTGATCAGAACATCTGTTTATGGGTTTTCTTTGTGAAACTAGATATTTTATAAAATAAATAGTAAAATATATATTTTTTTATTTTAATATAGGTAAAATACAAATTTCAATCAATATTATCCTAATTTGCAGAGAAAAACACTGTAGGTCATATTACATCATATATATATATATATATATATATATATATATATATATATATATATATATATATATATATATATATATATATATATATATATATATCTTTCGACTGCTTTTATCCCTAAAAACTTGCAGATTAATTAATTTTCTGAGTTCACAATGTTTGCTGTCAAACTTTAAAAGGTACCATACTCTTTTTGTCTGTTTTAGCATTTAGGATTACCTTGTGGCTACAAACAAACTGAGAAGGTAGAAGGAGGAGGAGAAGGGGGAGGAAGAGACACATGAAGAGGAGTTGGAATGCTATTTATCCGTATATATATATATCTATCTTTCTGTCTCTCTGTCCGTCTGTATGTCTATCTATCTATCTGTCCGTCTGTCGGTATGGCAGTATGTGTGTGTATAATATGTCTTTGCAAATCCATGTCTAGTCATTGTAAATTTCTCCCACACAAATGTGCCACATCAGTGTCACGGAGGGCACAGCAATGTCCAGTGTGGCCACCCGATCCGTCTATTGTTTCAGCCTACAAACCTGAAATTGTTGAAATCGTTAAAGCCTTCATCCCTCATCAACGTAAACTTTTGGATCGAGTGGAGTGGCAGATCAGTATCAAGGAGGGCATAGCCATGTCCAATGTGCCACATCAATATAAAGGAGGGCGTAGCCATGTCCAATGTGCCACATCAATATAAAGGAGGGCGTAGAAATGTCAAATGTGCCACATCAGTATCAAGGAGGGCATAGCCATATCCAATGTGCCACATCAATATAAAGGAGGGCGTAGCCATGTCCAATGTGCCACATCAGTATCAAGGAGGGCGTATCCATGTCCAATGTGCCACATCAATATAAAGGAGGGCGTATCCATGTCCAATGTGCCACATCAATATAAAGGAGGGCGTAACCATGTCCAATGTGCCACATCAGTATAAAGGAGGGCGTAGCCATGTCCAATGTGTCACATCAGTATAGTACTAATGAAAGGCATATCTTATATTATCACCTTTCTTCACAAATGAAAGTGATTTAAAACCCAATATGGAGAGTATTTAATGCATTATATATACATATACGATATAAATCAAGTTTTATTAGTACCAAACAGCCAGACATTCGGCATCATGTTTGTACTTTAATAGTTGCATTACTGTATAACATGTTTTGCCTGGAAGTGAAATGTCGAGACGATTAAAACACAATGGGTTGTATACAGTTTCCTTAATCTAATAAGGATCACCACTTTTATTCACACATCACTTGTAGCCTGTCATATTTAATTTCTGACAAACTTTTTATTTTGTATGTAGGTGGGTCTTATTTTTTTCTTGAAGATTTATTCCTCTAATGCGATCTGGCTGTATATGCTATAATAATTGTCGACATTTATTTCTTATCTAACAATAAGTTGTAATGTTTCTTAAAATTAAGACCAATGATCTAATTCTGCCTTCGAACTTATGTTACTAATTTCCAAGAATTAAATATAGATAATGACAACGTGTAATTGTTATTATGTTAGTGATTGACGTACGACAGTGGATCTATATACCTTTCAAGTATTCACTAACAACATGGACATGTTTCTTGCCATTCGGAGTCCTCGGTGTGCAATAAACTGTATATCATACATGTGGAAATGGTTTTGCCCTGGTAATTATTATTTTATGTAATGGCAAATCTTTGTACCTTGGCACTGTTAAGATCTGTGGATAGCCTGGTAGGCATACTTTACTTGAAAACATCCTTTAACTCAAGCACTGAAAATATATTCAAACTCGTCAAATTTACTTCCAACATGCTTACGGTCCATTGAGTCGGCGAAAACTCTATCAAACGTTAACGCCGAAATGAAAAGAAATGACATCATAAAAATGCAAGCTTTCAGCTTCTTCTCAAAGTAAAACTATGCACGGTAGGCATGAAAGCAATGCAAATGATGCCAGTGTTTTATTCTAGACACACCCACCCACCTAAAAAACAGTAATCTATAAACTTGACTTTGTAAAACGTTTCCAAAACACGCATTTTTTCCGCCACTAGTAATTGTCATATTATTTCGCGTCCTATTTGTGCTAGATACTTCAATCACAACGGGTGTCAGAAATGTCAGCTTTGTCTTTCTGAAAGAAAAAGAAGCAAACAGTAACTTCAAGAATTTAGTCATTTTGAGACTGTGGTATCATAAGATTTTGAAGATGTAAATTCCGTAATGGAAAACAAAAAGAAAGTCTGTCGAAGTGAGTCTGTCGAAGTGTAAATTCGTAGTAAATGTGACTATGCCGTAATGTTACCCTCCTCATCATTTATATTGTCAAAAACAAATTAAATTTATTTGTCCTCAACAAAGACAAAGCCAGAGAAGAATTTGACGATGATTATTCCTACGAATTACAGATTTCCAGCACCAAATTGTCCTGACTGTAAAGTTCATTATTTACACCTCAACTCTTTTTTTTTCTTCTTTTAAAGATATCTTCATTTAATTATTCTTAACAAGATATCGTCCTAGTAAAGAAAACCAGCATCTTCTTTCCCTGCTTTCACTGCTTTCCATCTGATACCTCTCTTTGTCAACGGGTTATGTACATACAAAAACCCTGACATTATCACAAAGACTTTATCCTCCTTCTCGAAAATATGTTTCCTTAGTTGTTTTTGTTTTTTTTTTCTTTTTGTTGATGTTTTAAATTGATCAGCGGAAAAATTATCTTATTACCAAGCCTTTGAAAAGAACAAATAATGTCAGCCTCTATTGTTGACGCTATTCGATGTTTCTTATCTTTGCTAGGCACGAGTTTTTGTTAGTCTTCACCACGTGATCCATAACATAATAACAAGAGATACATTCATCTTAATACTGAAACTTAAGTTGCCATGGGGACATTCAGTGCTTTCACATTCAGAAAAGAAATCGCCATTTACAGAAGGTATGGTGATGCATGACCATCTGGAAGAATGTTTTTATTTCTTAAAAGAAAAAGGTACCTTCCTTATTGGACTGTCTGTCTCAGCTTCATACAAGAAAGATTGACTTTGATGGGAGAATGGTGTACCCGAAAGTATGATGTAAAGACAACAGTGTGCCGAACAATATTGAACTGTCTTTCTTTGCTTAATACAAGGGAAAGGTTGACTATAATCGGAGAATAGTGTATCCGTCATCCACGATGTAAAGAGAAATGCGTACAGATAAGAATATATTTTCATCGATGATATCACGTCCCATTTCCGCTACCTGTGCATGAGTAGTTAAGGGGTGGGGTGGGGGTGATCGATGAAATTGTGCAAAACAAACAGCCGGTTTAAAACAAAATGCGTGATCCCAAAAAGAACATTAATTTGCTTCAAATAATTGAGTTTATCTGCTCCTTGGACGTTCTTCTCAAGTCAAACGTGGGTTTCATTGGGCCAGCGCAAATACATCGAGCACTTTATAGTTTTTAGTGAAGGGGGGGGGGGGAGGGGGGAATACATGATTTGTGAAAATGTTTTTTTTGAGTGTTAGGAGCTAAAATTAGGGGCGATATGTGAGCAAAAGAGAGCTCTCAAACATACTGTTGTTAGATTTATCAAGCGATCATAATTACTTTGGAAACATAGGCCAGATACTCTTAGGTCGGCAGCAACATCGGACTGCATTGTATCACATTCACGAAATTCCTAGTGACCGCTGAACAATCCTATCAAGCTATCGCTAAATTGTACATTCTCCTTGGAGGGTACTACCAACTATTGACAAAAGTAGGTCATATAGACTTACTTTTGAAGTTCAAACGATCATATACACTTTTGTGTATACAGTCATGAAATCTGACTGGTTTGTCCACATTTGAAATCAGCACAGGCAGTTGGTACATGGATGTAGATGTGACATACATGTACTTTTCATGCTTAGTTTAATATTTTCATTTTTTTGTTTAAATTTCTTTGCATGAAATATAGTTTTCTAAACACTGTTGCATGTATGGTCATGAAACTTGATGTGTGCATTCACCTGTATCTCTTGTGTAAGCATCCGTAAACAGTAAATTGTAGTTGTAATGTCCTACTGTTCTTGCTAAAGTGGTTATGTTAAGGTTTGAGTTTATGTACCGATCAAGCTCTATTGACCTGTGTTGATTGCTGACCAAAGGATTATCGCATCAGCCAAAAGCCTATGTTGTCTAAACATTTATAAGCAGTGATTAACATACAGGGCAGTGGCTGTTCTGTCCTCTACAAACCCTGGAATGCATTTGATAACCAGGCTTATTTTGTACCATGAAAGGTGTTGTTTTTCATTGATGAAAGAATAAAAGGTGGCAAAAGCTCCCCTGTTTAATGATCTGCTTTTTAGTCATATTGATGTGCTTGTTAGTCATAATGATATGCTTGTTAGTCATAATGTTAGTCATAATGATGTGGTTGTTAGTCATAATAATATGCTTGTTAGTCATAATGTTAGTCATATTGATGTGCTTGTTAGTCATAATGATGTGCTTGTTAGTCATAATGATGTGCTTGTTAGTCATAATGATATGTTTGTTAGTCATAATGATGTGCTTGTTAGTCATAATGATATGCTTGTTAGTCATAATGATGTGCTTGTTAGTCATAATGATATGCTTGTTAGTCATAATGATATGCTTGTTAGTCATATGATATGCTTGTTAGTCATAATGATATGCTTGTTAGTCATAATGATGTGCTTGTTAGTCATATGATATGCTTGTTAGTCATAATGATGTGCTTGTTGGTCATATTGATGTGCTTGTTATTCATATTAATAGTAAGATTGATTTTCGATTAATATTTTTCTCCGATCTTGACTGATGAGTGTGTTAATAACAGTATAACATCATCATTTAATTTCTTTTAATCCGATTCTAGTGTGAAACCCATCGATTTACACCGAGCAATAATATGGTACGGTGCGCGTACAGTTTGATGGTACAGTGTTTTACATACCAGGATAAATCTAATTAGGGCTTTCATGATTGACGTAGATGACGTCACAACCCTACCGCAGTGGACCGCCAAAAGTGTAGGAACTGTGAAGGACATGGATAAACTAAGGTCAATAATAAAACAAAATTGAGCAAATTTTCACATATAGTTTATCATGCTGTCAAATAAAAATGCTTTAGCGTTGTTTTAATCCATTAGAAAAGCGGACTATTTCATTAGTTTTTATAAATTTAAGCAACAATAACTCTTGTCTACACTGAGTCTAATCCTGCCAACAAAGTTCGGATCTGAATGAGTAGTCACGTGACTATGTTACGTTTTGCTTGAAAGAGCTAATTGACGGCGGAAATGAGAGGTGTTCACCTATTCGATACTAACTATCGGTTGATGCTGTTGAACATGGGTGACGTCATAACATGGTGACGAGTAGGGGTGCTGTTGAACACCGGATCAATATTTTCGGTTATTCATGTGTCATTTTCGCCCGTTTATTATTTTGTTATTTAAGAGGTATTGTTATGTATGATGTTTATATAATATTATAAATATTTTAGGAAATTATAAATGTTTCTTCACTTTAATATTTGCTTAAATCTTTATGTTTATTAGGAAAAACATGTATAACTAGTGTCCTTGAATTAGGTTGTTTTGATCAATATGTTTTCTCAATTTGAAGGTCAAGGTTGATTTTTGTTTACAGTTAAAATTCCATTAAGATGACACACATTCTAGAACATTCTGTCATATGACCAATCTAGAACATTCTGTCATGTGACCAATCTTTATATATATCATGTTTGGTGGACATTTTGTTCAGTTTTGACATTACCATCAGTCTTGTAAAGAGCTATTACAGTTGTGAAAATTTATTCCAAATTCTAAGAGAGGAATTATTTTAAATATTCATTGGATTATAACAGTGCTCATAAACTTTTGGATTTTGGATTTTTAATTGACAATTTTGGAATTTAAGTGAACTTTTTCAGATATTTTGGAATACTTCATTTTGACATCAGCACATCAAGATTTCTAGTACATCAGGACTTTGGAGACCATTAGCACATCATATCATTCAAGGACACAGCCGTGAATTCTTAACATTCTATATTTAGGACTTGTGATTAGAACAATCATTCTTATTGGATTATTAGGATTTCAAAACACATTACTGTAAGTGACTTTTTGATTTTTCATTTTAATTATCTAGTAATAAATTGCTTGTTGATTTTTACTTGATTTGTTGGTTTCACTTTCTTTCTGTTACATTTTTTTTAGACCATAGAGTCGTAACAGAAATTGGGGGCTCGTCGTCCGGGATTGAATTTCTTTAAAGCATATTAGAGATATTAAATTTATCTTTGAAATTCATATTGATTTTGTCTTGGAATTTTTTTTTGTTTTTGTCTTTGGCAAAGATTTTTTTTAGAGAAATTTGTTTTGTGTGAAACCAACAAGCATTTACTATGGCATCTAATGTTCAGAATTTCATTTCAAAACCTATCCAGGAGGGGATAGAGTGCATGAGAAATTTAATTGAAGAGTTAGAGAGGTGCATCCATAGTGATGTTAAAACCTATCTTGACGAGCAGAATGTGGAAACTTTGGAAAATGCTGCTCGTATGGCTGATGATTATTCCTTGACTCACAAAATTTCATTTGGCAATAAGTCGTCCTCTCAGCAGTTTTCTGGTAAAAAACCATTTCAATCTCATTCGAGTACTTCCAAATTTCACAACAGCACAACTGTTAGGAATCAAACATCTGATAAGACTGATCAGAAATCCTTATCTCTTCCTACGTGCACTTATTGTAAAACGAAAGGGCACGTTATTTCTGATTGCTTCAAGTTGAAAAATAAGCAACAGAGTAAAGACAGAGCTTTTCCAAATGCTCTTATTTCTACGAGGTCAAGGTCATGGTCTTGTATTGAAAGCAATACATTTGTTGGGTCAAACAAACCCCAGTCTGATTCTATTTTAGAGGCTTATGAACCATTCATGTCAGAAGGTTCTATATCACTTATTGGTGATTCTGCCAAACCTATCCCAATTAAAATATTAAGGGACACTGGAGCTTCTCAGAGTCTTTTATTATCAGGTACTTTGCCTTTGTCTGAGGAGTCTTCTTCAAGTGAAAGTGTTCTTGTTCAGGGAGTAGAGTGCGGCTTTGTAAATGTTCCTCTTCATTGTGTAAATTTGGCATCAGACTTAGTTTCTGGACCTGTGACTGTTGGGGCAGTGACTTCTTTACCCATAGAGGGTGTTCATTTATTACTAGGCGGTGACCTAGCTGGAGATAAGGTTGTGGTTAATCCACTTGTAACTGACAAGCCTTGTTTGGATCAGAAAGTTGATCCTGTCGAAACTGAAATCCCTGATTTGTACCCTGCTTGTGCAGTTACTAGAGCTATGGCAAAAAGAGCTCTTGAGAGTGATGTTGATCAGGATATTATTCCTTTAGCTGACACATGTATTGGTCAGTCTTTTGATGAGGTCACTTTTTCCTCAGGTATTGATCAATCAAATGGTATTGATCACAGTGATCCTCTTTTGGCAACTCATTCTCTTTGTTCTAATCAGGATGACAAACGACAATCCCTTGTCGTTGAACAGGAGCAAGATCCCGAGATATCTTGTTTGTTTCAGAGGGCTATTAGTGAAACTGAAGCCACACAAGTTCCAGTGTGTTACTTTGTGAAAAATGGGGTTCTTATGAGGAAATGGAGACCACCTGATGTACCCGCTGGTGAGGAGTGGTCAGTGAGCTATCAAATTGTTGTTCCTAAGTCATATCGACAGGAAATTCTTAATTTAGCCCATGAAACTCCTTTGGCTGGTCATTTAGGAGTCCGTAAGACTTATCACAAGATCTTGAATCATTTTTATTGGCCGAAACTCAAAAGTGATGTTTCTAAATACTGCAGATCTTATCACACTTGTCAAATGGTAGGAAAACCCAATCAGAAGATACCTAAGGCTCATCGGCAACCTATTCCTGCATTTGAT
The DNA here is from genome assembly GCA_029931535.1 of Margaritifera margaritifera. Taxonomy (NCBI): domain Eukaryota; kingdom Metazoa; phylum Mollusca; class Bivalvia; order Unionida; family Margaritiferidae; genus Margaritifera; species Margaritifera margaritifera. Next base: position 1,060,801 of record JAQPZY010001377.1, on the reverse strand, counting down.
GAACCATTTAGTAGAATAATAGTAGACTGTGTTGGTCCTTTACCTAAAACCAAGTCAGGCAACCAATACTTGTTGACCATCATGTGTGCATCTACAAGATTTCCAGAAGCAATTCCTCTGAGAAATATAAAAACTAAAACTATTGTGAAAGCTTTGGTGAAGTTTTTTACACTTGTTGGCCTTCCCAAATCTGTCCAGTCAGATCAAGGGTCAAATTTTATGTCTGGAATTTTCCAACAAGTTATGCATGAATTAGGCATCCAACAGTTTAAATCTTCTGCCTATCACCCTGAAAGTCAAGGTGCTTTGGAAAGATTTCATCAAACTTTGAAGAATATGATTCGATCATATTGCTTTGATACAGAAAAGGATTGGGATGAGGGTGTTCATTTGTTGTTGTTTGCTGTTAGGGAATCAGTTCAAGAGTCGTTGGGTTTTAGTCCCTTTGAACTAGTTTTTGGTCATACTGTCCGTGGACCATTGAAATTATTGAAAGAGAAACTTCTTTCAAATGAAGATTCAAAGATTAATCTTCTTGATTATGTCTCTGATTTCAAATACAAGTTGTCAAAGGCCTGTGAAGTAGCAAGAACTAATCTTCACACTACTCAGTCAAAAATGAAATTAAGGTATGACAGAAATTCACAGGAAAGAAGTTTTAAACCTGGTGACAAAGTTCTGGCTCTCTTTCCCATACCTCAGAATCCTCTTCAGGCTAAATTTTATGGTCCTTATACCGTTGAAAAGAAAGTAAATGACTTAAATTATATCATTAACACTCCTGGGAGACGGAAACAGAAACAACTTTGTCATATAAATATGTTAAAGGAATATTTTGACAGAGATAGCTCAGCTAATTATTCTGTTAATTTAGTTGTACCTGTCCCACACAGTGAAGATATCAACGATGGAATACGATCAGACTATAGTGACTCTGGTATAACCAATCTTCGGAATTCAGAAATATTGAACAACCTAGACCAGAAACTTTCACATCTACAACAACAGGAAAGAAATGAACTAAAACAGCTATTACATGACTATGAGCACTTGTTTCCTGATGTTCCAACACGAATTAGTAAAATTTATCATGACGTTGACATTGTAGATTATGCGCCTGTGAAACAGCATCCTTATAGGATGAATCCTCTCAAACAGAACTATCTGAAGAAAGAAATTCAGTATTTACTGGAGAATGATTTCATAGAACCAAGTAAAAGTAACTGGAGTTCACCATGTATTCTTGTTCCCAAGCCAGATAATACATTCCGTATGTGTACTGACTATAGAAAAGTCAACAGTGTCACCAAAACTGATTCATTTCCAATCCCAAGAATGGACAATTGCATTGATAAAATTGGAAATGCGGAATATGTCACCAAGTTTGACCTTTTAAAAGGATTCTGGCAAATTCCACTGACGGAAAGGGCAAAAGAAATTTCAGCATTTGTAACTCCAGATGGACTTTATCAATATAAAGTCATGCCGTTTGGAATGAAAAATTCGCCTGCAACGTTTCAACGTCTGATGAACATGATAACATTTGGTCTTGATAATTGTGACGCTTATATCGATGACGTCATTATCTACAACAACACCTGGGAAGATCATTTGGAAACCATTCGAAAATTCTTCGATCGACTCAGTGATGCGAATCTGACAATTAATTTGAGCAAAAGTGAGTTTTGCCATGCTTGTGTCACATTTTTAGGACATATTGTGGGACAAGGTCAAGTTAAACCTATAGAAGCTAAGGTTAAAGCTATCTCTGAATTTCAAGTTCCAATTTGTAAAAAGCAACTGATGCGATTTCTAGGTATGGCTGGATATTATCGGAAATTTTGTTCCAATTTTCCCCAAATTGCTGAACCTTTGACAAGTTTATTGAGTAAGAAAGCCAAACTTTATTGGTCTGACAAGTGTCAGGAATCTTTTGACAAGTTAAAGGCCATGCTTAAGAATGCACCAGTTCTTTCTGCACCAAATTTTAGCCAATCATTTAAATTATCTGTTGATGCAAGTGATGTAGGGGTTGGTGGAGTATTGATTCAGGAAGACAAAAGTGGTGTGGATCACCTTGTGTGTTATTTTTCTAAAAAACTAAACAAGCACCAGAAAAATTATTCCACAATTGAGAAGGAATGTTTGGCTTTGATATTGGCTTTACAGCATTTTGAAGTGTATGTCACCTCAGCTCTTTCTCCAATAATTGTGTACAGTGATCACAATCCCCTTACTTTCATCAACAAAATGAAAGATAAAAATCGGATTGTTGAGATGGAGTTTGATATTGCAAGAATATAACATTGACATTAAACACATCAGGGCAAAAAAAAAATGTGATTGCAGATGCACTATCACGTGCCTAGAAATGTAATATTGCTTGATGTAATTAAGTCCAGTATCATAAAACATGTTCTTATGTAATTTTGGTTATTATAGTATTAGATGTATATTCAAAAGAAAGCTTTATTATATAAATCTTTCTTTTTCTTTATGAGGGGAGGTGTTATGTATGATGTTTATATAATATTATAAATATTTTAGGAAATTATAAATGTTTCTTCACTTTAATATTTGCTTAAATCTTTATGTTTATTAGGAAAAACATGTATAACTAGTGTCCTTGAATTAGGTTGTTTTGATCAATATGTTTTCTCAATTTGAAGGTCAAGGTTGATTTTTGTTTACAGTTAAAATTCCATTAAGATGACACACATTCTAGAACATTCTGTCATGTGACCAATCTAGAACATTCTGTCATGTGACCAATCTTTATATATATCATGTTTGGTGGACATTTTGTTCAGTTTTGACATTACCATCAGTCTTGTAAAGAGCTATTACAGTTGTGAAAATTCATTCCAAATTCTAAGAGAGGAATTATTTTAAATATTCATTGGATTATAACAGTGCTCATAAACTTTTGGATTTTGGATTTTTAATTGACAATTTTGGAATTTATGTGAACTTTTTCAGATATTTTGGAATACTTCATTTTGACATCAGCACATCAAGATTTCTAGTACATCAGGACTTTGGAGACCATTAGCACATCATAACATTCAAGGACACAGCCGTGAATTCTTAACATTCTATATTTAGGACTTGTGATTAGAACAATCATTCTTATTGGATTATTAGGATTTCAAAACACATTACTGTAAGTGACTTTTTGATTTTTCATTTTAATTATCTAGTAATAAATTGCTTGTTGATTTTTACTTGATTTGTTGGTTTCACTTTCTTTCTGTTACATTTTTTTTAGACCATAGAGTCGTAACAGTATAACTTTATTTTTTGGACGCTAGAGATTCTAGAAATGGCTGGAAATAATGATTATGTCACGCGTAATGTTGTTGTTACAGGAGAGATTCGTATAACAAACGCACAACCTGGCAGTAGAGGCACCATGCCCAGTCCAGAAGCGCAAGAGAGTGCCCACAAATTTACCAGGTGGGACACAACATTTTATATTTGATACTTTTGGCAGAAATAATACTCTTCAACAATTTAAAACTGTTAATATTTATGACAAATTGTAATGAATCTTTATTTGTTTGCAAGAAAATAAAAATGTCACTGAAAGGATCTCCATTGTTGAGCGTGAAGCCCGTGTAGACAGTGAGCTGGCTGGCATTAACTCACACAGAATCACAACACTTGACAACAAGTCTATTGACCTCAAAGTGCACCAAAGGCGTAACAATCTGATATGTTGGGAAATACCAGAGGTCGTAAATAAGGACTGTTTGGCGATGCAGCCACTCTGCACCATCGCCGCTAAGTAAGCGCCTCTGCTGTATGGCGATTTACTATACAATTTTGGATATTATCCTTTCTCCGACCAGCTCGACAGTCACGTAAGTATATTAAGAGTATAACAAAATAGTTCCAAACACTTGACCCCTTTACTTTGTTTGTTGTGATGACTTGCTAAGGTCAATCTAATTTATGTCTTGATTGTAATTTGAATTACGTAAAATTCTTTGTAAAAATGTGTTAACATGTGTTATGCAAAACGTAAAATTGACCATGCTTATTGGAGTATCTCCCGTTGTCAAATCTTCAGTTTCGGCGCGTTATCAAGCTTTTCAATTTCGGAGGTAAGTAAATATTACATGTAAAAAAAACACGGAACTTATGAAGTTTGGCGTTGCTGCATGATTTCCTGGATGACAATTTTACCCTTGATCCTGACGCTACATACATACGCAGGTCTTCGTCGTATTGGGAGAAGACCACAGGGTAATAGACAAGACTCTAACACCCGATTTGCTAAAGTGAGACATATTCCAATCAAAGCTGATCTTTGTGACTACCAAGATGTTGAACTCATAGTGTCCAGCACATTGAAATTGAACTCTATCCAGTTCGGTATTAGTCGCGATTACCCGCGAGAAATTGAGAAAGCCCGAAAATCTCTATTTTCCGACATGAACACTTTGAGGACAAAGTATCCCAAACGAAAGGTCAGTATCAGTCCCGGCCAAGTTAGTCGTAAAACGAAAATCTTTCAGAAGACATTTCCCACGACTAGTATAGAATTATTTGCTGCAAAGATTGAACCAGAAGGCGAATATGAGGGAGAACCCCCGTAGTCCCACATCATATCTTCGAGGCAGGATGGAACACAAAGAGCATTCAGACGCACAGAGCTCTTGTGTAATGGAATCTGATACCGAGAAAAGTGGCGACGACGAGCAGAAAGAACATATTGTTAACGAGACAATCTTTCCTGAGTTAGTCAAACCTGATGACATTGGCAATAATGATATCTATGCACACAAGACAATGGCAATAATGATATCTATCACACAAGACAATGGCAATAATGATATCTATGCACACAAGACAACGGCAATAATGATATCTATGCACACAAGACAATGGCAATAATGATATATATGCACACAAGACAATGGCAATAATGATATATATGCACACAAGACAAGTCCTCCTGCTGATGTGTTTGATACGACCGATGTTGTTTTGCAACATCCAGTGAGTCGTCTAATTAGATAGTCTCTATTCTATAACGAGTATCTACCGATAGATCATCCAATGATTCTGTTGGAAATCCCAGTTTGGACTCTGACGGAGATCTATCTCAGTTCGAACACGGAATAGGAGTGAGCGGGGTGTCCAGATGGTGATGACAGTGTTAAAAATAATACAGTGCAATCAAAATCTACTAAAACTAAAAACTGACATGACTCTAAATGTAAATTAAAATCCATTTTCTAAATTTCTTTTGTATCCTGAATTTTGTCAACTGATCCAATGCTATGAAATTGTTGGTGTTTGTGAAACAAAACCTAACAATTTTTATAGTTTTGATTTGGACGGATATATATTTTTGTCAAGAAATCGTAAGCAGAGATATTTCCGCAAGAGCGGCGCGAATGGTGTATTTGTGACGAATGCCATATCTAATTCGATTAAATTCTGAATATATTTTGTAGCTCAAAGTAAGCAGACTTAGTTCTCAAACTGTTTAAGATATTTATTTTGGAGTTGTTTGTGTTCTCCTGTCAGATTCATGGTTCAATACAAAAGATGAATTTGATCTGTACGTATCAGTATGGCTAGCATGTATATTAGTAATAAATACGTATTTTTAATAGGTGGTTTTAATGCCAGCACCCATAACATAGATGAATTTTGACAGCTGATTATTTCCTTGTCGGGTATTTTGATTTCTAGTACAATTTAGTTGATTTTAAGTATCCCATTATTTCTTGATAAACACAAATTACCTCGGAATGTTAAAACATGGACGTTGTTACAAACAACGAGGGCAAAATACTCATAGATGAATGCAGAAATAATAATATTATTATATTGAACGGATGATATGGTAATGATATGACTGTCGGTGCAACGACTTAAGAAATACTTTTGTCATTAAATTATTCAATTGTTTCTTGTTATGCCTTGAAATATGTCAATGATTTTAGCATATTTGCACTTGATCCATAGACGGTTATTCTCTGTTGGTTAATTATCTGACTTACTTTTCGGTGCAAGTCAAATCCAATAAAAATTCACCAAGAATGGAAATTTAGCTCACAAACCGTGATGGCAGGGAAATGGGAAAGCTGACTTCATTAATAATATTGATAGAAGTAAAGTCCAAGAAATATTATGGCAAATTTTGGATGCACGGAGCAAGATAGAATCTATAAATAGGAATCATATTAACGATATATATTTATCAATATCTTCAATTTTTCACGATCCTTCCTCAAATACTTTTGCAAGGGGTTACTGTAACAACAAAATAAATAAATAAATAAATAAATAAATAAATAAATAAATAAATATAATAATAATAATAATAATAAAAAGGAATGAAAATAATGCACGTTGGTTCGGAACTAAATGTCACAATGCCCTTAGAAATATCATCTATCTAGAAACGTACATAAGGAAAATCCAGCACAAATTACTAAGACGTGTATACAAAAGAAAAATAAATTTCTATATAAATAAGTAGAAACAAAATCTATACAAAATAGGTTTCTAAAGCTAAAATGGAAAACAAATAAAAGGATTATTGGAAACTTGTTAATAGATTGGGGGGAAAGAAAGATGAAACAACTATCAAGATTGGAGACCATTATGACTTTTAGAAACCGAAATATCTCTAGCTGGGATGAAAACTATGAAAATGAAGATGGTATAAATTTGACAATAAATGACGATGATGAAGTTCTTAATTCAGCCATTACTGAGTTGGAAATTCTTCCATGCATCAAGTGCCTCAAAAGTAATAAAACATGGTTGGGTATTTATCGAAGTGTAAATTTTACTAATCCCACACAAAGTCATTGGAAATGTTAGTATCCATATAGTAAAACATTTTCGATACATACTATTAACCTATTCTTCGTGAATGAAACCCAAATAAATTACCATAGGCTCCAGTAACTGACTGAGGTTACTGTAACAAAGTATCTGAGGTTGCATGACTTGCTTCCAGGTTTTATTTCGTGTTAAAACTCGTTTTCGTAAAATATTGAGCAATTCATTTAAGAGTTTAGTGTTGTTTGTCTGCGTTTATCGTGGTATAAACTATAATTTGCCGAATAAAAAACGAAGTGAGTTGTGTAAACTGAGTCGTTCGACAACTGACCTTTATACCACAATAAACTGGGAAAAAACAATACATTTATATCATTCCAATCCTGAACTAATTTACTTTTGTCATTTTTTTAAATTTTAAAAAATCTGTTTTCTTCAAATCCTTGTCACTTAAGAATATGATTCCTTTTCTGAATCGGCTATTTTTAACATCGAAGAAATTCCACATCATTATACCAATCGATTTTCCTAAAAAAGAAATCCTAGCCACGTTGTCAATCTTCAAATTCAGCAATTAAAAAAGAAAAAAATTGAGAAGAGTTTCACTGTAAGCTGTTCTTTCGAAATACGAACTTGTGATTATTTCTTTTTAGGGTCCTTCTCTGATCAATCCAAACCTTGGGAAATGTCAAATTTTGGTCAGAATTGAATTTCTTCTTGATATGTATTTAGATAAAGCATTTTCATCGATGAAATTCTAAACATAATTCTAAACATCACTGCCTCAGTAACTTGACCGGTAATGTGTGATGCACAGAGAGAGAGAGAGGAATGATAGAGGGAACATATTACAAAGTATATGGGACGCTCCTAATGGTAGTGTTATGATAATTATCTTTAAAAAAAAATGAAGGTCTTCAAAATTAACATGATGTCACGTCAGCGAAGCTGATTTTGTGAGTTTATTAGCCTGCAACTTCAAACGCCACCCTCTCTCTCTCTCTCTCTCTCTCTCTCTCACACACACACACACACACACACACAAATACACAAATATGAACACAACACACACACATTTAGCTAAGAATGATATATTTGTAGCCATAGAAATACTGAAAGACTTCAGATAGTCCGCAATGAATGGCCTTGACAGCGCAAAATTCGTCATGAGTCCGCACTGAATAGCCTTGACAGCGCAAAGCTCCTCATCTCCCAGTTCAGACTGAACAAAGTTAAATGTGCTCTGTCTCTGTCCTCAATGCATGTTTGATGTCATTTACTGATTGTGGTGGATCTTGAAGACTTAAAGCTTTTATTGTATTAATTTAAAATATGAGGAAAAAAAAGACGAATTTACTTGTTTCCCTTAACAACCACGATGACCGCCATTTTCTTTGTGGAAATTTTCACTTAGTCGGTTGCTCGACCCTATTTTTAGCACTAAAAAGTAGTTCATCGAACAGTTTGTTTATTAACAGCTGATCATGGTTACATGATGGCGTTTTGGCCAATGAAATTGCCCGTTGCATGAAATATTAATATTAACTGCAATTATATGAGAAAATGAAGACCACTAACTAGGTCACAATGTCTGATTTACACTGTAATTATCCACTGGAATTTTATTTATACCTCCTCAAAAATTCATGAATTAGATCTTGGTTTAAATCCGAGTTGTGTGTGTGTCTGTGTCTGTATGTATGTGTGTGTGTGTGGCTATTTTCTTTAATGTTGTTTTGAAATAAACAAAATGAAGGAAAATAGCAAAGAAATCGAAACCAACTTTGTATTGATTTTACCCCATATTTTGTTCAAAGGGGCTCGCTAAGCGTTTTGAAATAATACAAACATTGCTCTTGATATCCTATGTATTTCAGATCATTAAGGAATAATGTCTGTGCAAGTTTCATTTTCTCTCAAACTCCCTACAGACCATTCATCTTATCATTTCTTTTACGTTTAATGTCCCAAAGTTTTTTTTTTTATGTTACCTTGGCGAAATCGAGATTAAATGATGGCCATTTGGTTTGAGTTGCTTGCCTACAAAACACGTCTATTAAATGTGCACTCGAAATCTATTACCAAATTAAAGATCTCTATTAGCCATTATTGTGTATACCCCAAGGAATTTATCCGGTTTTCCTGTGACATCTTTAATGGGAAATTCTTGATCTATTTTGTAATACTGCTGCATGTGTGAAATTCAGAAACACCATATAGCGTGCTGGTCGGAATGAAGTTGGATTGAGATCTTAGGTCAAATAGTTTCATTTGTTTGTAGAGTGATCAACCTCCCTTGAGACCAAAGTGAGCACCAACTCTGCGATTAACATGCGGTGTCGACGTTATACCTAAGCAGTTGAAGCTGATGTAAAATTGATCTTCGGGAAAAGATAATGACTTTATAACGTGACAAAATCAACCCCATTTAAGTTTTCCCTTCTTAGCGAAAAAGTAGTTATACCTCACCGAAGTACAAATAGAGCCTAAACTTGATTAGATATAGAGCGCTATGAATCAACCATCCGATTTTTGATGATTTCATTAGCTGTTGACACTTTGTTATCTTGAAGTAATGTACATAGCGTCAGTGGCGTAGCGAGGCAAAGTGCCGCCCAGGGCCATCTACCAAAATTACGCTCCCACTCCATTCGTATTATTTATGATATATACGGTACTCTTACCAAATTGCCGCCCCCTAGAAAGTGCCGCCCGTGGCCACCGCCCCTTCTCGCCCCCCCCCCCCTCGCTACGCCACTGCATAGCGTTTTAAGGTATTGCTGAAAAATCATACATTTCACTTAGGTGTCAAGTTTCTGCGACGATGGGACTATGGCACAGCATGGAAAAAGAAATATATTAAGTAGCCATTGTCCATGGATTGTTGCAAAGCACAGATAGTAATAAGTATGACGTTGCAAAGTACTGACATATAGTTAAGGGCTGCAAAGAATAAGCAATTTGTATCTGCAATGGATTAGAAGTGAGTTTAACAATACATTACTACAAAGTTTTGACATTTGAATGCTAAGAATTGACGGTAAGTTGACGGTAGCCATGTATTGGCAGCTAGTTGACCCCTACAAACAAAAATATGATTTAATCTCTGAAAGTAATGTCGGTAAATAGACCTTTGCAAGAAACTGGCAGAAGTTTAGCCACTGGCAAGATGTGGCAGAGGTTAACCGCTTTAAAGAAGTGGTGCTCGGGTGAAGGTTGCGCAGGATTGACGAGTAGTGCAGAAAAAAAGGCCCTTAAAAGGCATGGATAGAGCGGTGGTTAAGCCAGATTTTTTGCACATGTGTGATTCCAGGATCGATTACTGCATCAGCATCTGCATTAGTTGTTGGTGGCCCATCTATGGTAGCTGTTTCTCCTATTATTCAGCTTCTTCCATATTGTAAATCAACTACTGACAGCACATTAGCCGTCATGAGTACAGGTAAAGCAACTACTGCCAGCACATTAGCCGTCATGAGTATAGGAAAATCAACGACTGATTGCACATTGGCCGTCATGAGTATAGGAAAATCAACTATTGATTGCACATTAGCCTTCATGAGTATAGGAAAATCAACGACTGATTGCACATTGGCCGTAATGAGTATAGGAAAATCAACTACTGCCAGCACATTAGCCGTCATGAGTATAGGAAAATCAACTATTGATTGCACATTAGCCGTCATGAGTACAGGTAAATCAACTACTGCCAGCACATTAGCCGTCATGAGTACAGGTAAAGCAACTACTGCCAGCACATTAGCCGTCATGAGTATAGGAAAATCAACGACTGATTGTACATTGGCCGTCAGGAGTATAGGAAAATCAACGACTGATTGTACATTGGCCGTCAGGAGTATAGAAAAATCAACGACTGATTGTACATTGGCCGTCATGAGTATAGGAAAATCAACGACTGATTGTACATTGGCCGTCAGGAGTATAGGAAAATCAACGACTGATTGCACATTGGCCGTAATGAGTATAGGAAAATCAACGACTGATTGTACATTGGCTGTCATGAGTATAGGAAAATCAACGACTGATTGTACATTGGCCGTCAGGAGTATAGGAAAATCAACGACTGATTGTACATTGGCCGTCAGGAGTATAGGAAAATCAACGACTGATTGTACATTGGCCGTCAGGAGTATAGGAAAATCAACGACTGATTGTACATTGGCAGTCATGAGTATAGAAAAATCAACTATTGATTACACATTAGCCGTCATGAGTATAGGTAAATCAACTACTACCTGCACATTAGCCGTCAGATTATATGTAATATAAGTAGTCTGAACTTACTGTTGACTGGAAATTACTGGCAAAAAAGTGACCGCCACATGGTATTGACAAACAGTTTTCATTTTGTAAAATGTTTCCAAATATTAATAATAAATTCACCATTGTAAAATATTCGAAACAAAATATGAGATATCTGGAATATTTTCCCTAGTCATGTCTTAATTGTTTCAGAGGAGACTTTGGATCTGTAACAAATTAATTTTACATGAATTTTACAATTCTTGCATTTTCGTTATCGTTCCTATTGTATACCTGTAGTAGTTTTCAGTCCCTAGCTTTATCCTTATAAAGTTTTTCAGAGAGAAAGAGGGACATGTATAATAAAAAAAGAAAATATAATAGACAGGAAGTTTTATTTATGTAGAGGTTTATTTGTTCCGAAATTAAAGCAAACACAGACAGTTTTAAAGATTGAAGACAGATATAATATTTTGTTGAAACAGTAAAAAGACAGCAGTTCTGGATATGTAAAAATAATGTAAATTATCGCGTCTTCTAAAATTTTCAAGGCTGTGGAAACTGAATACTCTTGCATGCCACATAAGAACTACGGCACACAATCATTTTAACAATAACAAAATGACCTCATCAACCTTTTAGATCTAGATATGGTTTGAAACAAAAGACTGTTACATAGCGACTGTTTTATTCGAGTTGCGATCAGGAAGCTATGGCATCAGTTTGCTCAATGTGTCGCTAATTGGATACCAGGAAAGTCATATACACTTAAATTCTTTTGAAGCATTTTGCCTCATCATTTGATTAACACCAAGTGTACTTCGTAAAAATGATGATCCTCAAGACATACATTTCACATACATAATAATCTAGTAGGTATTGCTTACAAACGCCATGATTTTAGTAAACTTTATTTGCAGTGTACCCATTACTAGTATCTAGTAATTCATATTACACCGTACAATCTCTTACGTCGACAGGAAGAAAAAAAAACATAAAAAACCCATATAAATAGTGATATATGCGCATGCTTTATCTTGCATGGTCGGGTGATCCACGTGATCTAAATATCGCGGCCTACAATTTTCTTGAGTGAAGTCAAAGATTTACGTGATACAGACAGTCTATGTAGGGAAAAGGCTGATTGAGATCGAATACTGGTGTCGCGAGATTAGGCGATCATGTGAGTAAGAAATGCTGCATGGAAAAGTAGACTGTTCGTAAATACTTGATAGTCGATTAATTTTTCGGCTTATTAAAGCTACAAATTTTGTGTTAATTTCTATATCTGAAACGTTACATATTCTACATATTTATACGAGGAAAGAAGGGCCTGATACAACGTCGAGGAATTTTGCTAGCCCCTGTTTAAAGCCACTAACTCATGCCTTTACCATCTAGTTTCGGTGGATTCCATATTTTCGGTACAAAACACGCTCTGACCTCACACCCTAACACAAATGTCAAAATCTCTTAAAAGGGGGAAAGGTTAGAGGAAACTCGGACTAAGATGTTGGTGTTTCTTTAGCTAATTACCCGTCCAGACGATTATTCCGGAAATCGAACCCGGCTTGTAAGAAGGCTAGTACTTTTAAAAGTTGTTTTTAGGTTTTTTATATTCATATGTGCAGAAAAATATTCACTTAGATCGCAATATTCGCCCTTCTTAAATTATAAATTTAAAAAGTCCAGTATCTAAATAAAGTGGAATGATAACCTTTAGGTGGCAGTAAGTAATATACCAATCCGATATATATATATATATATATATATATATATATATATATATATATATATATATATATATATATATATAACACATCACAATATGAATGTCTTTTAAGCGACTCCTTGCTTAGAAATTATCAGATACATTTAGGTGGAAGAAATGCTACAGGGATTGGCTGTGTATAAAAGGCATTTTGCTTTAGGAAAAGAAGTAGAAAAAGGTTGGATTACATATGATGACAATGAATACATCTTATTGTATGGTTCTTTTGATTTATTACCTGTTCACACCTGGACATCGATACGGGAATTTTTCAATAAAGGTTTACCTCCCTTATGCCAGGACTACTGCAGCGTGACCATATTTGTAAAACAGGGCCACTCTTCGCGAAATGAATTTCATCCTTCAGCACTCATATATAACAATGGTGCTGCAACGTCATTTTATTTCGCACAGCATTGTAATAAATCGTGGCACCTGATATCACTAAATACTGCCCAGTGCAATGACAGACTGAACTAGTTTTGTGTAAAATTTGTACTGTACTCGTGGTACGAGTTTTGGCGAATACATGGAAACCACCGGCACGACTTTTATCTTTTGATAAATTTTGTTTGATTGTAGATCAAATTAATAAATAGGTGTTGCCATTTTGTCTTGAAACAGCGTGTTTAGATTAAGCTTGATATGAGCAGGACATAAGAGAATTTGTTGTGTTTTGAAGAGAAAGATAATATTATGTTTGATGATTCGAATAAAGTAAATGTACCGTCAATACTCGCATATAACTTGATAACAACTGCAAACTGCATATACCCAGATCTGCCGTCCCATAATGTGCCGGCAGATCTGTGTCTATGCAGTTTCTAAGGACTAATCAGTAGAACAAACAACATAGACCCTGATCTGCCGGCACATTATGCGACAGCAGATCAGGGTCTATGTTGTTTGTATTTGGATTGAACTTATACGCGAGTACAAATGGTATATATGCATGTAGGCATTCTCTTTTCTTTATAACACATCCCTCTCTTAAGTAGGCAAAATATATGATCTTGGAATATGCTAAGCTAATATTGCCACAGGAAATGATTAACATTTTGCCCCCGATATTTAAAATATGGATGTTCTTATGGAGGCTGTGATACAACTATATTTGTCATTATTTTCTTAATGATAAATGAATAATAAATCAAATATAAACCATATTAAAATTCTTTAAGGTCACAAATTCTTGTTTACGTCCATAAATGCCATAGTTTATAATGCCATTTTAAAATAATGTCACTCACTAACAGCTACGTTTGCAAAATCTGGAATTCATCGACAAATGATTTTAAATTATTCCTTGATATCTTGTATTTGATTCTTTTGACGAAAAAGCTACTGCCTCAAGGCAACTACAGTATAAATAACTGAAATAAACGTAAATACATTTTTTTTTTATACAAAATTCCATTAAGTCGTCTGTTTATTTCCATAGAGCCGCGGTGGCTGAGTGGTTAGCGTACCAGACTCCCGACCGACAGGATGTGGAATCGAATCCTATCATATGATCAGCCAGGGTCGACTAACGTGGTGTGTCCTTCGGCAAGAGACTTTACTCTACTTGCCTCGACGCTAAATAACCATCATCTGTTGCTGTGCCGTAAAACACAAACCAAACTAAAACCAAACTGCTTATTTCTTCCAAAGAGTTGACAATTCCACATAAAGAAGACCCTAAAAATATCCTAGGGTATAAGGAATCTGTACTAACCCAAATTTGTAAGCTGAATGTTCAGTACCAATTCCATCGTCTCAGACACATTATATCGACAAATATTATGACATGACAAAGTTTTATATCAGATAATTTGAGATGTTTAGTGAAACCAGGTGCAAAAAAAGACCTGAATATTTAATTATCGTCTGCCATGGTAGCATGAAAAAGTGAAACAAGGTTCGAATTTATGAGACAGTAAACTTTTCATTACGTTTATTATTACATAAGTTAAAAATTCAAGTACCATCGTCCGTAATAAGTCTAAAGAAAGAAGCGTTACAATTAAAATTATGTTTTTATATTTAGAAATTGATGTCGCTGTTATCACTTCGAAATGAAAACAATTTTCAGAGAAACAAAAAACAATTCTTTTGAACGTATGATTACTGATTTCCTGAATCTACGCAAGAAACCTTTGAAAAAATTTGTTCTATTCTTGCTTCTTCGTGTATTTAGTGAACTCTAGTGGTATTAAAGAAAAATAAGAACAAGGAAGAGGAGGAAAATAAGGAGGATGAAAAAGAAGAGAACAGGAGAGATCCACTGTAATATTTTATGCTGTATATCTGTCTGTCTGTCTTCCTGTTTGTTTATCTCTGTATAGAGCCTTCCATTGTCCAACCGTAGGTTTGTCGTCATCTGTATTTGTCTTTTTCTTGAGTGTTTGTTTATATATGCCACTTACATTTTATATAAAACCTTGTCTTGAAGGAAGTAAATTAGTAAGAACAAAATACACATCGTTTACATTGGACTAAATAGCCCATACATTTACCTAATATCACTGGTATGCACCGCAATCACGAAAATCATTTTTTTTTTGTTCCTTCCAAACCTGCACCTAGAAAATGAAGCGTACTTATCATTATGCCATGTAATTTTAATTGAAAATGAAGCGTACTTAACATTATGCCATGCAATTTTAATTGAAAATGAAGCGTACTTAACATTATGCCATGTAATTTTAATTGAAAATAAAGCGTACTTAACATTATGCCATGCAATTTTAATTGAAAATGAAGCGTACTTAACATTATGCCATGTAATTTTAATTGAAAATGAAGCGTACTTAACATTATGCCATGTAATTTTAATTGAAAATGATATTAAAATTAAGTTAAGAACATATCAACGTATTATAAAGCACATACAATTAATGACCGAACGTTTCCTAATAGCATGCCGCCAGATATTAGACTATGTTGGGCTTGGCAATCCAAACTGCGTTGTCAGCACCGGAATGGTCTGCAGGATTTTGCCAGGAAGTGAATTATTGAGCGCATTAATACACTACGGGTGGTAGAGAACTGTTCCTAATGTAATATAGCATATGGTCTTATCCAGGCGTCCCTTTTAATCTATCATATTTAATATTAGTTTAAGATTTATTTATTTCCGTTTCAACACTGCTGTATCTACCCCTACTTTGGTTGACATGTAGTTGTTATCCAAGTTAAAGTAAGTAGCCCCTTACAAGTAAGGTTGATGATATAATTTTTCATCGACGGTCATTGTGTAATTTTGTAATTTTCAAAGACTAAACGGCTATGTCGAATAAAGGTAATATGCGTATATATATATATATATATATATATATATATATATATATATATATATATATATATATATATATATATATATATATATATATAAGGATTGAATAACAATTGGGTATGTATATCTTAAAACAAACAACTGATACACATCAGAATGATTCCTATAATTCTGCTTCCTAACAGGCCTAATGCAACGGATTTTATAAACACGTGCTTTTGGCAGGGTAATTATTATATTTCTTTAATATGGGTTTATGAGTACATATTTCATTTCCTATGGTCGGCAATTTTGTAATAAAGTTATACATATAGCAAATACTTTGTCTCTAAAAATTAAATAAAATAGCACACTGTAAATTTATTTCTTAAAATGTTCCCCCGATGCACTGAAGATCCTTTAAAATCAAACCGCATCAATCACAAGTACAAGAAAATACCCCCCAAAACCAATGCAGTATTTAAGTCCTTCATATTGTTAGACTCGATGCACACTTTTTCGATAATGAATATCATGCAGATGACGCTAGAGAGAGACGTTCCAATAGTTCCTATCTGTTTTGATATGGTGGTAGCCTATTGGGATAGTTCGAAATACATGTATTTGTTTGCAACAAACATTGGCTGCAATTAGGAAATTGTAATTATTTGTATGGAGTTATCATGCATGGCATGTTTAATTTCATTAATTCTACAGATTTATACATACCAGGATGCCTATACTAATATGATTTTAGATTTTAATATGTTTTAAACTTTCCTCAGTTTTTTACATTCCCAAAGATAGCGGTACTCATCTCCTGTGTCTGAGCGATACAAGTGACAAACATGATCTTTATGTTTCCATCTCTCCGATTCGACTGGTAACGTATGATTCCATATTCTAAATGCCACTCAAGAATTTCGAATGTATTGTAGGGCATTCAAATTTTTTTTTTCTTCGATTGAATATTTATTTTCAAAAACTTTTAAAAGCATATGTCATCGACATTCTGTAAATTGCAAAACCCATCTTGAATAAACTGATCTCTAACTTTTCTGTGACTGCACTTATGAGCCATTTAGAAAAATCACAAGATGGTGTATAATAAAGTAATACAACATGAACATAAACAATAATTCATATAGGAATCAACTATTTGTCTCTTCCCACCTCATTAGAACTTTCTGAATAAATATGTGTGATTAGAGTTTGTCCTATGGTTCGGTTTTCAGTTAATTTTGAAAGTAAAATATCCAACGTTGCAGGCATAAATCGCGAAAATTATAATATGACACCCCTGTTACGACATTAACACATTTAATTGTTACATAAATACACAAATGCGCAATTGTTCGATATGTGCTAAATGTATTTAACAATTAGGAGAGCTGTTTGCTGTCTGACAATGATTTCTCAGATCGATCAAAGTAAAAATTCAACCGTATTTCAAACGAGACACAAAAATGAGTCGAAATCATGAGAAATGATTGTTTCGTTTGTTGTTTTACGGTAGACTGGGTAGAGCAGCATACGTAGGTCATTGAGAGGATTAAGTGCGTTGCCCAAGGAAGCACAACGGTATCCGACCTGTGCTGATCAGAGGCCGGCCCGCTAACCAATGACCACAGGGGCTCCCTCCGTTAGTCGTCTATAGCGACATGCGGGAGGGCGCATCACACGAACAGATTATAGAATTAGTCATCTTATAAACATCGAGGTAAATATATCGAATAACCAGACATGATAATAAGTCATTACAATAAATTCTTATTGATAACTGATACGAAACGGCTATTATCTCGTGGCAATTTTTTAAAAAGTCCTATCTTAGTGTATATTGATTACCGCGGTCTGTCCTTGATTGTAATGTCATGTGGTTTTCAGTTTCATGTTGATTGCTAAGTGTCAAAACTTGCAAGTATGAGTCACTAAAATGACAATATTATCACTTCTTTATGACTTAACGAATACTATAATTATATAAATGTACAATTGTACGATACTATGTATTGAATGTATTGAATGACAATGAGAGTTATTCGTCATCAGATAAGGGGTTTTGCAAATCGTTCAAAGTAAACAAAATCAAAATACTTTACATATTTGGTTTCACAATAGTTGGTTCCAAATGTTGATCTTACATCTTAAGTTGTTACTATATGAAGACTTCGAATAAAGAGTATTTGGACTAGGTATTTTCAAATTTATATCAATAAATAAAGAAAGTACGAAGTTTATCATAGTGAATATATTACTTCCCCAGTCCTTTGACAGTGGAATAATCGTAACACACTGACACACACATGTATAATATATAAGCTAAATTACATGTTGTAAAAACTGCCATTTTATGTCATGTTGTAAGAGTTTTGGTTCATTTATACACAGAGGCGGCGCGAGGGGGGTCGGGGGTGCCATTGCCCCCAAGCGCCGGGCGAAGGGGGGGGGGGGCGCCGTCTTGGGCTTTTTTATTGCCAATTTTTATTGCCACCACCCCACCACCATCCATCTAATCCCCGGTTTCAGGGCTAGGATAGGGGTTGGGGTTAGAGGTGGAATAAAAGCTGTTCTCTGTGGCAAAGTAGGGGCACCACTAAAGAGCATTTCCGCTGATGTTTATTCATATCGTTAGAGCCGTAACATTTCTTCTTCTTCTTCTTCTTCTTCTTCTGCGATTATCACCACCACCGCAAAACAAAACAAAACACAAACAAATACACCTCACTGTGTACATTTAACTTAGATATGTCCGTAATAAAGTGAAGGTACAGCTGTTAAATATATTTATTGTAATCGCCATTCTATAAATATAATGTATATGCTCATAATCAAACGGATGATACGAAGTAAATTTGGATGTAATCGCCATAAATGAAGGTCTTTGGTCTGTTAATTGTAATATGTATATGTATATATATATATATATATATATATATATATATATATATATATATATATATATATATATATATATATATATATACTTATTTCTACCACTTTTGACAAAAGCTGCCATCTTACAATTTCAACATATAATTAATAGTTTTTTTTTCGTTTACACATGATCCCTCTATGCATGAGCTGTCTTTTTAAATACGTACTATTTGCTTTTTAAATACGTACTATTTGCTTTTAAATATGTACTATTTCTTTTTAAATACATACTATTTGCTTTTAAATATGTACTATTTGCTTTTTGAAATACATACTATTTCTTTTTAAATACGTACTATTTGCTTTTTAAATACGTACTATTTGCTTTTAAATATGTACTATTTCTTTTTAAATACATACTATTTGCTTTTAAATATGTACTATTTGCTTTTTTAAATACATACTATTTCTTTTTAAATACGTACTATTTGCTTTTTAAATACGAACCATTTGCTTTTTAAATACGTACTATTTGCTTTTTAAATACATACTATTTCTTTTTAAATACGTACTATTTGCTTTTTAAATACGTACTATTTGCTTTTTAAATACGTACTATTTGCTTTTTTAAATACACACTATTTCTTTTTAAATACGTACTATTTGCTTTTTAAATACGTACTATTTGCTTTTAAATATGTACTATTTGCTTTTTAAATACATACTATTTCTTTTTAAATACGTACTATTTGCTTTTTAGATACGTACTATTTGCTTTTTAAATACGTACTATTTGCTTTTAAATATGTACTATTTGCTTTTTAAAGACATACTATTTCTTTTTAAATACGTACTATTTGCTTTTTAAATACGTACTATTTGCTTTTTAAATACGTACTATTTGCTTTTTAAATACGTACTATTTGCTTTTAAATACATACTATTTGCTTTTTAAATACATACTATCTGCTTTTTAAATACGTACTATTTGCTTTTTAAATACGTACTATTTGCTTTTAAATACATACTATTTGCTTTTTAAATACGTACTATTTGCTTTTAAATACATACTATTTGCTTTTTAAATACATACTATTTGCTTTTTAAATACGTACTATTTGCTTTTAAAATACGTACTATTTGCTTTTTAAATACGTACTATTTGCTTTTTAAACACATACTATTTGCTTTTTAAATACGTACTATTTGCTTTTTAAATACATACTATTTGCTTTTTTAAATACATACTACTTGCTTTTTAAATACATACTATGTCTTTTTAAATACGTACTATTTGCTTTTTAAATACGTACTATTTGCTTTTTAAATACCTACTATTTGCTTTTTTAAATACATACTATTTGCTTTTTAAATACATACTATTTGCTTTTTTAAATACATACTATTTGCTTTTTAAATACATACTATTTGCTTTTTTAAATACGTACTATTTGCTTTTTAAATACGTACTATTTACGGTTTAAATACGTACTATTTGCTTTTTAAATAGATACTATTTGCTTTTTAAATACGTACTATTTGCTTTTTAAATACATACTATTTGCTTTTTTAAATACGTACTATTTGCTTTTTAAATACATACTATTTGCTTTTTAAATACATACTATTTGCTTTTTAAATACCTACTATTTGCTTTTTTAAATACATACTATTTGCTTTTTAAATACATACTATTTGCTTTTTTAAATACATACTATTTGCTTTTTAAATACATACTATTTGCTTTTTTAAATACGTACTATTTTCTTTTTAAATACGTACTATTTACGGTTTAAATACGTACTATTTGCTTTTTAAATACATACTATTTGCTTTTAAATACATACTATTTGCTTTTAAATACATACTATTTGCTTTTAAATACGTACTATTTGCTTTTAAATACATACTATTTGCTTTTTAAATACATACTATTTGCTTTTTAAATACATACTATTTGCTTTTTAAATACGTACTATTTGCTTTTTAAATACACACTATTTGCTTTTTAAATACATACTATTTGCTTTTTAAATACGTACTATTAGCTTTTAAATACATACTATTTCTTTTTAAATACGTACTATTTGCTTTTTAAATACATACTATTTGCTTTTTAAATGCATACTATTTGCTTTTAAAATACGTACTATTTGCTTTTTAAATACGTACTATTTGCTTTTAAATACGTACTATTTGCTTTTTAAATACGTATTATCTGCAGAGAAACATCAAAAGGATGACCAGATGAAGATTTTTCAAGCAGAAAACATTAATAAGTTTGTAAACTGTTGTAAATAAAGTGTTTAAATGTCTGAGAGTACCAATAATTACGGATTTCCTCAACAATTTTCATTTTTAAATCTGGTATAATGGCTGTAACTCTGGGGCAAAGATTGGTGTCTTTGGATTTTTTTTTTCCACTTCATAGCTTTTTCCTTTTTAGTCAGTGAGTGATGTTCATTAATAAACAAATGTGTGGCCAAGTACCCAAGTACGTCAGTATACTACACTTCATTTCTATTATATATATATATATATATATATATATATATATATATATATATATATATATATATATATATATATATATATATATATATATATATACACATATATATGTATATATATATATATATATATACACATATATATGTATGTATGTATGTATGCATGTAATATCGCTCAAAGATGTGATATAGTACGTCTAATGAATCACTTACTTTAATGATAGATATCAAATATCAAATTTATGTCACATAACAAAAAATGATTCAACTCATACAAATTAAGTATTAAATATGATACACAACATTTACAAATGCAGCGGCCTAAAGTCAAGTCAGTCATTAGGATATAAATTACTGAGGTGAAAATAATTGTATGTATTACAAATTATAGGAGCTCTTTAAAAAATATGATCCTCCTTCGAAACAACTTCAAAAAGAAATTAAGAATTAAAATAGTTGATAAAGTGCCTCTATTTTAATTCTTTAGTTCAATAACGTCAAACCCGCATATCTATTTGTGTACCAACAACCCATAGCAGCAATGATGCCTCACCTTAGAAAGTTACAACTTTGCTCTTACATGCGACAAGAAATATGGAAAGATAGATATCAGGCAAGGAGGTGTTTAATTTTCGGGGAGCGTTGTGATTTAATTTAATATAATTCAAGTTTTAATGATTAAATTTGTTTAAAATGTACAGCTCTGTCGCGTACCTTTCAATGGGGTTTCGTTTCTCTTTGCAAATTATTTCCTTGCAACACAACTTATATCATTTTGTATGCACGAGGACTTGTACAGATGTTAGCATCATTCATGTCGAGCAATTAAAGTTTTTAAAATGCTGCAAAAATTTGCAACGGTAAAATTACCATGGTGTTTATTCTCTCAAAAGAATTACCAAGGTCCGGTTTCACTAAACATCGTGACTATGTCCTCTGCCTCAAATATTTTGAGATTTTCCCCAAATCCTGTTTCACAAAAAATTAATGAGAAACATTTCAACTCAAATTTGATAACTGTCTTCAAATATACGAGGTTAGGGCTACGCCCTTCAAGTGGAAATTCTCAAATAATGCGCAAGGAATCGCTTAGCAAGAAGTTATTTTAGGGACAGAGGTTACCCCATTTGACAGCCCTTTGTTTGCTCGCTATAGGTTTACCAAACCGACTATTTTATTCATTGTGAATACTAACAGGAGTTTGCGCGTGGATCTATGGAGATTATCCGCTTTTCAACCTCCAACGTAGAGAATCTTCCGATGTGGTCGCTTATGATTGTAATAAATGATCTGTCCTTTGTTAAGGATCACAAAGTATTGATTTAAGGGCGGCATATGAAAAAAAAAAAAAAAAACTCAGTTCGGCAAAAAACTCAAGGATTTGACGTTTAGGATGTCCTCAAACTGAAGATTTAAGTGAAACGGGGCTCAGCTCCTTGACTTACTGAGGGTGGATTAAAAGCATACCATTCGCATAAACGGAAGAAGGAACGATGTGAAATTATTGAAGCCCATATAAAAGGAGTCTGCTTTTAGCAATTCTTCCAGCCGTTTGAAATAATGTATTTTTTGGATTCAGCAGAACATAACATTCACGGTGCAATTTGAAAACAACTATAATTAAGTTGAGAGTATTCCTTCATTGAAACTTACAAGCTCTTTGCCCAGACCTGAATTATCAAGTAAATTTGTTAACAATTGTTATTTGCAACTACCATATTTGAGTATTGTTCTTAAGAACCCATAACTCATTAGAGTTTTTATAAAGAAATTCCTTTTTTTTTCTCCTTTTCATGTGAATCAGATTTTACTGCTAACTTTTTCTAATTTCAAGATGAAACAGTTATCATTGTTAATTGGGTATTATTTTGTTCATTTGAATTTGTGCTAAAAAGAAATCGACATGACCATTGTCAATTGGGTTGTTTCGCTTTAATCTTACATTTTCACATTATTTACCTCTCACTGATACGAATCGACCCTTTTATTGCCAAAGAATCTCTGTGTAACCACTTCTTTGAGTGATTCTCAAATAACTGGAAAAAATGAAGTCTTTGTGTATATTCATAGCTCCAGTGATAAACTTGCTATAGTTTTACCTTCAAAATACTCCCAACTGATTATCTTTTCTATCTTCAATTAAATATTGGCTCTTGATTGGCTCTTGATTTTTCAAAATGATACTTTGCTCGGAGCAAATAATTTGGTTACTTAGCACTGAGAACGATTAAAATGATACTACCGTCAGTACTCTCGTATAAATCAGATCCAAATGCAATCAACATAGACCCTGATCTGCCGTCGCAGAATGCGCCGGCAGACCAGGGTCTATGTTGTTTGTTCTACTGATTAGTCCTTACAAACTGCATAGACCCAGATCTGCCGGCGTATTATGCGACGGCAGATCTGGGTCTATGCAGTTTGCAGTTGTTATCAACTTATACGCGAGTATAGACGGTGTCTATCAACGTGTGATCATCGACGTTATCGACTTCATTTCCGTCTTTTTTGGACGGCAGGAACCATCAACTATTTACCATTAGCGTAACGTCTAGGACAAAAAGTAATTATTACTTTTGTCAGTGAAATTAATACCGATTAAATGTGGTTCTTTACCAGCTCACCTCATAACCATCAGAGTAAGCGGTTGGACACACGTGCAAAATATTATTGATAGCACACAATAATATTGAAGAGTTATGGAAAGGCTGTTTGTCTGACATGAAAATGATAGTGGCTCATATCTCCGATCATTTCGATATTGTTTTATGCTCAGCAATGACACATTCTATGGCCTTATCATTGTGCAGGAATCGGAACAAAAGTTCATACGCATGTCAGTAGAAAATCATACAGACGAATCGAACACGAATGTCTAGATAGACGCAAATGTATTGAGGAACGCGATGCCAAAAGAAAGGGAGATCGGACTTGATTTGGCAAATGTTACCGGTCAAAACATTTCAAATAGCGTTTAATGAAGCTTTTGTGTGTCTCCAAATGCCAAGCCAATACCTCTTTTGTATTTCAGACAGGTGAACATTAACTACGGTCATGGGGGTTCTCCATAATGGGTTTAACATAATTATCAAAGTATCACTTTCTCTTACATAGCATATTTTCGATTTTTCTACGTGAAATATATTCACCACTTGTTCTGATAACCGCATCAAAGTATCATTGACTTATTAATTAATTCTAGAGGTATGTCATGAATGATTAACAATAAATGGGAAAAATCCTTGATACCGCATTCAATATTTTATGATATATGCTACCAACTCTGTCCTCCATGATGTCGACTGTTGTTAATTACATTTACCTACAGATATTTATTGAGTTAAAACACTTAAGTATCGAGAATTGAAATGGCATGCCTGACCGGCTTCGCCACTCAAAATAATACTGCGTTTTTCACCCACGGGATAAAATATGTCCGTTATTTACTCGGAGCAATCTAATATCCTTTCTATATCTACTAAAAAAAACATATATCCTCTATATATATTCAGCGAAACAAGGTTTTAAAAGCTTTTAGTTCCAAATTTTGGTCAAGGAAACTGGTGCAAACTAGGCCAAATAAACACATTACTTTATTATAATTTTGAAGGTGGAAAAAAGATATGGAAGATTTTGCTTACTATGCTAATTCCGATTACCCTTTTAACGTAACATCATTTATTCTACTTTCCTATAAAGTGAGAGTTATTGATATTAAATTGCCTTTTTTTTTTAAATGTAAGATTCAGTACTGCACAAAAATGGATACAGAACTTCTTAAATAACAAAGTGAACCACATTCAATATTGAAAGGAATTTCATATAAACCGTAAAGGTAGGTAAAATAATCTAAATTTAGCCATTTGGTGGTTGGGTTAAAGTCATGCTTTCCAATATTTTAATGTATTTAAAACATATTTTCTTGTCATGAATTTGAAGGAGTTATCAACGTATACCATTGTTAGAGAAGCATTCATAATGTTTAGAGGGAATTTCCGATTTACATTCAGACTGAAATGTTATTTCATTTTTATTTTTTTAAAATCAGAATCGCAATATTTGGAATATATAAAAAATGTACTACCGTAAGCTTGATCTGTGAGATTTCCCTGAATAACAATCCTAATTGGGTAAATGATGTAAAAATCTTACGCTTCATTTCTTAAGGATGCTCGTTTTTATAAAATAAACACTTACTTCAGAGCTCCTAATGACGTGGTCATTATATTATGACATCACATTGATGATGTCATTTGCTACCCAAGAATCGCATCACTTTGAACTCTGGGAGAGAATGGACGTAAAATGACGTTGATTCGACTTCTGGCTCTTATTAAATAATTAAAAAGAATAATTCTACAATTTTAATACTCGCAATCACGTTCATGTGAAATAAAATAATAAAGTCAATGAAAAGTATTCGAGACCATGTAAAATCATTAGTGATTTATGGCTATATAAATAAAAACATTTTAATTTTTTAAAAAAATACTCCAACATCTAACAAGCGAACATAGTTAAGGCTGTGTGTGTATGTATGTATGTATGTATGTATGTATGTATGTATGTATGTATGTATGTATGTATGTATGTATGTATGTATGTATGTATGTATGTATGTATGTATGTATGTATGTATGTATGTGTGTGTGTGTGTGTGTGTATATATATATATATATATATATATATATATATATATATATATATATATATATATATATATATATATATATATATATAAGAAACGCTGATTAGCACTTCATCGATGTTATGAGTGGTCGTACAGATTGGTACACCGTTGCAATGAAATTTAATTTAAAAAAGTATTAGATCATTTAAGTTTGGTTTGATTGGTTTGATGCAAATCATAGGAGCTGTGGTGGCTTAGTGGATAGCGTGCCAGATTCGCTACCAGAAGAGTATGTATTGTCCTAACGTACATGCTCAGATTCGCTACCAGAAGAGTATGTATTGTCCTAACGTACATGCACAGCTCAAAGAATTAAATTACAAGTGTTTATAAGGTGAAATTGCATAAGACCTTGAAAACGTAAACAATTTCAAATTAAACCACAACGACAATACCAAGTATGCTTGAAATATTGATGGATTGTGTGTCACATTTTTTCCGTGGAGTAAACCCGTTGCGCGTATTTCGAGAATCGTCTTTAAAATATGAATTTTATTCTCTTCGGCAGGAAGCCAGTAAAAATCCGCAGCTTTTTTTTCTTCGAATTTTGATCCAATAGCATTAAATACCGCTAAACAACGGCTTTAAACTATGTTATGATTATACAATTCCATTTCGAAATATATAAGAAGGGTGGGATTTATTTGAATGGGTATACTGAGCGGTTCAGTAATTATGAGCTAATTGATAATTTACTAATTAACTCAAAAGAACGATATTTATTTGCTTATATTTCCCTGAATCGATTCCTGAACAGAGGAATTTTTCGTATCTTACTTTCCTTAATAAAATCCACATTATCATTTTGTAGCTTCACCAAATAAAAAAAAAAATCCTGAAAAGAATCAGTGTAAAATCTACGATTTGTGACATCCCGAAGAAAACAGTTCCCTTGATAGAAACAAATAAATGTATAACATGTTGCATATTGTCACAATGAAACAGTGGACAAACATTGGATAACACTTTAATAACTTTTCTCCGGCTCTCTGCTCCCAATATTTTTTTTTCTGTGCAAGTGATTGCCAGGAGATCGAACTGGATAGGAACTTGCAAGTGAGAAACGATTTAACAAAACAAGCCCAGCATGGTCAAACTGTACACTTTCATTTCGATTAGGTGTTTTCTAAATCATTATTTGCTTGCAGCTTTTAAGGGATCTTTTTGAAAACAAAATATAAATCTATACAAATTGATTACTGTAAAAGTATTGTTCTAAAAGATTCAATAAGGTGAGTATTTGTAATTTAACAAAATATCAATCTATACAAATTGATTACTGTAAAAGTATTGTTCTAAAAGATTCAATAAGGTGAGTATTTGTGATTTAACAAAATATCAATCTATACAAATTGATTACTGTAAAAGTATTGTTCTCAAAGATTCAATAAGGTGAGTGTTTGTGATTTAACAAAATATCAATCTATGCAAATTGATTACTGTAAAAGTATTGTTCTCAAAGATTCAATAAGGTGAGTATTTGTGATTTAACAAAATTGTTGCAAAAGTTACAGATATAATGTCTGAACATGATAATATTTCATGGAAGAATTTAAAAAAATACAAAAGACTAAACATGAAGGCTTCTTCCCAACCAATATAATATGATTCTCATTTATTGTCTCTGTAACAATTATTTCTGATCTCTAGAAAAAAAAAGAAAAGAAATGAAATATAAATTGTTTATAATCGCAGAATATGTGACATGCCTGCATGCTACTCTCATGTGCATACATATAAAAATGAAGAATAAATTAATCAATAATAGATAGATAGATAGATAGATAGATAGATAGATAGATAGATAGATAGATACAAACATACATACATACATACATACATACATACATACATACATACATACATACATACATACATACATACATACATACATACATACATACATACATACATACATACATACATACATACATACATACATACATAAATATACATACATAAATACATACATGAATGAAATCATACATAGATACATACATAGATACATAGATACATACATACATACATACATACATACATACATACATACATACATACATACATACATACATACATACATACATACATACATACATACATACATAGCATTTTTAATAACTATTAATTTTTTAATATGAAAATACTAACATCCTGGCATGACCGTCACGGACATACGCCGAATTCCGTACAATCTTAATTATACATAAATATCGTGTTCTTGTCCTAATTCTAACAAATTTTAAAACCTTTCCGAGTGAGTCACTGTTAACTGCTATAGAAGCTCGAGGATAAAAGAATGATTTGTCTGTTATTGTTTACTTTTCTATACATAACCTTTGTACTCCAAATCATTGACGACTAAAAAGCTATAATTGCGATACAGCGACTGACAGTCGACAATTATTATGTCGTAATTAACTTCATTAACATCTAATTACCATTCCTGGAGTGTGTTTGTCATGTATACATTGTCCAAATATGATTAAACCCGCTTTGTGTGATATAAAGTGAAAAGGAAAACAATTAGGTCTCATGCTAGGATAACATCTCTCGCTTACTGAAAATATCACACTAGATTCGTCTGCAAGAGTGAAAGCAAATTTGATAATAAACCTAAATATTGTTTGGTGTGGATTATGGTTACCCAACATTTACGTCTGTGTCAAATTTGATAACAATTGTCTTCTGAAATGACTGATTATGTTATCTTGATGGGCTATTTGTCATTTTGATGGGCTATATGTTATCTTTATGTCCAACAAAATATTGTTGTTTCTTTTTCGACCTGGTTGGTTTAACTACTGACGAGACCGCTCCTTTTGTTTTCGTTGATTTTGCGTGTATTTTCTTTTTCTTCATTCTTGTTGCAACAATAGGATCCAAAAGGTAAGAAACTGGTGAATTTTGTTATTATTCTGTAGAAGAAGTTAGCCTTTATCACCAAGTTAGTCAGAGACATGGCCATTGAGAATATTAACTCGCCCTGAAAAATAAAGAGATGGTCTGCACTTTTGTTGACTGAGTTAAGAGGAGATACACTGTTTTGCCAAAGATCTCGTGCTCTACATGACTTGAGCCAATCTATTTAGTCGTAGCTACTCAGGTAAGAGATGCATTAGCGTAATTTATGGAAATTTAAATATTTCCCTTAGAGTATCTTGGTGACTTTTGATATTTTTCAGGATACCAATGTTTCTATTGAATTTAAATCAGTTTTATCGTCCAATCAATCACAGTTAATATAGTTCATCCGCAGGGATTTTTAATTAATAACATACTTAATACCTTTATTCTATGAATCGGAGAAACTTAAC
Source organism: Margaritifera margaritifera (assembly GCA_029931535.1). Taxonomy (NCBI): domain Eukaryota; kingdom Metazoa; phylum Mollusca; class Bivalvia; order Unionida; family Margaritiferidae; genus Margaritifera; species Margaritifera margaritifera. The sequence continues at coordinate 1,031,313 of JAQPZY010001377.1, read as the reverse complement.
AAAAATGATAAAGAGGGCGAAAAACTTTAAAAGAACCACACAGTGTATTCCGCTGCCTAAAAAAAATAAGATCCGAGGGGATGTGAGGTTCCACAAGGTGAGGAAGTATATGTTACATTCTAAAAACACACATATATATAATAGACTTTTTTCCATGCGTAAATACAGGATGTATTCCATCCTGTGGTAAAAATAAATTATATTTTAACCGGTGGCAAAACCAGGTGTTAAAATATATCGTTATTTTTCTACCATAAAATCAAATATATCAGGTATTAACGTATGAAAAGTAAAAAAAGACAAATTTAATCATACAATCTTGCTCCTCAATCGAATCTATGATAGTTTTATGCGTGACACTTATTATCTACGAGAAGTTAAAAACCAGATAACGTCACAGTTTTGTGGGGTTTCGTTACTCCTCTCCTTGTACAGCAGTAGCGTACTGACGGGGGGGGGGGGGGTCGGACGGGGCGGTTGCCCCGGGCGCCAGAGGTCTTGGGGCGCCAAAACAGCTGATACAAATTCGGGCCTCGTATTCTGGCCCTTTGGGCCATCATCGTCGCCCCGGGCGCCATTTACCCTTAGTACGCCACTGTGTACAGGGTCAGGCTTGTCGCGGGTCACCGGCATTTACAAGACTGAGCAGCTTTATTGGAACATCGTGACGCCAAAACAAAGATGTCAGCAGCTATTTTGTAATTGCTAAAACTGGAAATCCATTAAATTCTATTTCAGGTCGTTTTGATGTCAATTTAAGGCATTTCAATTACTGAAGAGGTTGATGGTTTTCTCCAGATATTCAATTTTTAAATCCTCCATAACCACTCTAAGCCACTACATGCACATTTCTAATCAGAATAATCTGAAAACTGTGGTAAATGTTTTGTCAGGAGAAGTGAAACAAAACTATTATTAAGTCATTTAAAAAATTCGGTCAAATTTACAGATTTATTGTGGTTGACATATTACTGATTAGTCCTTACAAACTGATTGACATATTACTGATTAGTCCTTACTACTGATTAGTCCTTACAAACTGCATAGACCCAGATCTGCCGACGCATAATGCGCCGGCAGATCTGGGTCTATGCAGTTTGCAGTTGGTATATGCTTATACGCGAGTATATACGGTACATTTTTTTTATCTCATCATGCACTGAAGTCCCTATTTCTCGGATTGTTTTTCTTTTTTTCTTAAAATCAATAGGACGACGCTTTTAATATTTTAACCGATAAAATCATCATAAATTTCTGAAGTCCCTATTTCTCAGGTTGTTTTTCTTTCTTTTTTAAAATCAAAAGGACGACGCTTTTAATATTTTAGCTGATAAAATCATTAGAAATTTCCCAGTTTGAAAATACCGCTGCTCAATTATATGTGAATGTCTCTTTGTGGCATTTACACAGTTATTCTTTTTGGAACTTTAGATGACAGAAGAAAGATAGAACGTCAAAGTTAAGAATTTACTTGTCATTTCTTGCACGGAAAGGCGGAACTATTATTTTTGTAAAACCACGATGCAAAAAAAAAAAAAAAAAGAAAGATTGTTGAGAAAGCAGAATAATTTCCTGCAGGTCCATATTGCTTTTCTCACCCCATTTGAAAAGGTGCAACCAGCATTGAAAAGGATCGAAAGATTTCTTACGATGAACACGTGCATTTTAAGAAATAGTTGTGCTAGTTTTGTTTTCGCCCCTAAATCCCCATATATCAATCAACTTCTGTCACTATCGCTTTCATGTCCCATTAGTGATTAGACGTCCTAATAATATATAAACAATTATTTTTGGAAAGGTCAAACTATGTTGACATTTATTAAATTACTAAATTCCACGAAATCTGCTGAGCTTAGAAATTTGGGAAAATATATCCGTAGAGCACTAATTGAACGTAATAATATGATGAATACTGCTTAAAATTACATAAAGTTACATGATTTAATTAATTTGTTATTAACTATTATTATTTTTTTGCTCATACGTTCGATGTAACTTTCTGACCCTTCTCATGTCCATTTCATTGTTAAACACATGCATTACTAACTGTTTTATTTCATATATAATGTTCTTATTTATTTTACTAGGAAACGCAGTTTGAATACAACTTATGTACTGATGACACTTTTTGTGTTTTCTCCCGAAAGAGTTTTTATTTAAGTACAAGTATTTGCTTGAACAAACATATTCTGGCGTATCTTATAGGTCGCAAATTAAAATATGTTGTATATTTATGTTGTATCATACTCCATGTATATGTGCATGCTGGCTTATATGTGTATGTGCATATGTGTGTCAATATGTACATATATTATATATATATATATATATATATATATATATATATATATATATATATATATATTGCGGTTGTGACAGTGCGTGGGCATGTATATATATATATATATATATATATATATATATATATATATATATATATATATATATATATATATATATATATATATATATATACGCTCAGTGTATGAAGTTCTACCTACACCGACAAACCGCAAGACATAGGGACTAACTGATGACCCAAGCTGTAAACTTTGTGGGAGACTTGCAAATTTAGAGCACGTGCTGTCATCCTGCAATGTAGCTCTGACAGATGGTCGTTATCGTTGGTGCCATGACCAAGTGCTTGCTGAGATTGCTGCCAGTATGGACATAGCCATTAGAAAGAAACACCAAGTGAAAAGTGGTCCCAACTTCATCAGCTTTGTGAGAAGCGGTGAGACACAAAGGCAAAAGACTGAAGCAAGAGGCATCTTGATAACAGTACAGGATTGGGAAATGCAGGCAGATGTAAAAGGACAGCTGAAGTTCCCAAGAGACATCTGTAACACCAGCTTCAGACCCGATATTGCACTGTGGCCAGGAGGTACCAAGCAGGTGATTTTGTTGGAACTGACAGTGCCATGGGGAGCTAGAATGGAGGAGGCCTATGAGAGGAAATTGGCTAAGTATTAGCCACTCATCTATGATTGCCAGCAGAATGGATGAAAGGCCTGGAATCTACCGATGGAAATAGGATGCCGTGGCTTTGCAACACAGACCTTTTGGCGTGCCTTGGGAGTCATCGGGATTACAGGACCTAGCCGCAGGAATTTAGTAACCAAGGTTGGCAAACAGGCTGAGGAAGCCTAACATTGGATTTGCCGTAAGAGAGAGGAGCGATGGAAAAGCTAATCGGTTCCGGGCTGAGTCTGATCAACTCAGTCGGTGCACCCCTGGAGAGTATTGTGGGTCAGCGCCGAAACACTCTAGGACACAGGATCCCCACCTGATGATGGAACCGGTTGCAGTGCAGAACTGTATTCATATATATATATATATATATATATATATATATATATATATATATATATATATATATATATATATATATATATATGCATGTGTATGTATATATAAGGAAATATCTCTTGTATTGATTGAATGTTTGTACATGTGGTAGATTTGTTTTACTGTATGTATCAAACGTGCCACCATCAGTTTCTGTAACAAACTTAAATGTATATGTATATACTTGCTGCTGGCCAATCGACTGAAATCAAATAAAGATTTTGACATAATGGAATAAAGGCTATGCTCTATCGGGTTGAAATGATGGCCATCTGTTCAGATTTGGAGCACTTCAAAACAAATCTATACGCTTCTTATCCGAAAGCTACTCTTCAATTTCGGAAAACAGTATTAGTCCGATTAGGTTTTATTTGTCTCTTTTCACCTTTTTTTTAACCTTTTGTTTTCTTCTTTCAAGCTTTCAGTCTTGCTCAGCTTTGGGCTTTTCGCTGTAATTTGTAGTAATGTTAGCTGTACTTACAATAATGTTTCTAACTTAGTTTTTAGTTTTATAATTTTTTTTATATGCGTCTAATTTAGCTTGAATTTTAGATTTGTAGGTGTTAAAAAAATGTATGTATGTATGTATGTATGTATGTATGTATGTATGTATGTATGTATGTATGTATGTATGTATGTATGTATGTATGTATGTATGTATGTATGTATATATGATGTGCCAATGGTCTTCAAAGTCCTGATGTACTAGTAGTCTTTAATGTGCTGATGTCAAAATGAAGTACTCCAAAATATCTCTGAATAAATTCACATAAATTCCAAAATCATCAATTAAAAATCCAAAATCCAAAAGTCTATGAGCACTGCTACAATTCAATGAATATTTAAAATAATTCCTCTCTTAGAATTTTTAATTACTTTTCACAACTGTAATAGCTCTTTACAAGACTGATAGTAATGTCGAAACTGAAAAACTGTCCACTAAACATGGTATATATAAAGATTGGTCACATGACAGAATGTTCCAGAATATGTGTCATCTTAATGGAATTTTACTTGTATGGAGATGACTTTTTACACATAACTCTAAGGATTTTCCAGTTTTGTCTGTAAACAAAATCAACCTTGACCTCAAATTCAGTAAACATTTTGTTTATCAAAATTATCCTTTAGCTCAAATCTGAAGTAAACAACCTAATTCAAGGACACTAGTTAAACATATTTTTCCTGATAAACAATATTAAGATTTAAGCAAATATTAAAGTCAAGAAACATTTATCATTTCCTAAAATATCTATAATATTATATAAACATCATACATAAGATTATGTTAATTATATTCATACTGTATCTATGTTTTCTGGTGTTCATACAATTATGTAATTATATATGTATTTGTATCCATGTATTCTAGGTGTATGTTATTATATGGGTCTTAAAATGAGTGTTCTAATGTCTTTTTAAATACTTGCTTTAAATATGTATGTCATGTATCAATGTAATGGTAATGTCTCTATGCTTTATGTGTGATATGTATCAGTGTAATGGTAATGTCTCTATGCTTTATGTGTGATATGTATAAGTGTAATGGTAATGTATCTGTTCTTTATGTGTTATATGTATCAGTGTAATGGTGATGTCTCTATGCTTTATGTGTGATATGTATCAGTGTAATGGTAATGTCTATGCTTTATGTGTGATATGTATCAATGTAATGGTAATGTATCTGTTCTTTATGTGTGATATGTATCAGTGTAATGGTGATGTCTGTATGCTTTATGTGTGATATGTATCAGTGTAATGGTAATATCTCTATGCTTTATGTGTGATATGTATCTCTATCTGTACATTTTTATTTTATTGTTTGTCGGAGTAATAGCTATTCAGAACTAATGTTATTTATTGTATTATCCGACTTTAAATAAAAATTGCTTATGTCTTATTAGGTGCAAGAGGTTAGGACTGAATACAATTCATTCGTATTGCGCATAAATCTAAAGTACAAAACTGATATTCACAAACAATGAGGAGAAATAGCTTAGTTCTTAGAGTTTATCAATTCAATCACTGTGTTCAAATTAGAAAATACTTATTTCCCTGGAAGACCTGTAGGACAAACGATAATAAATCTAAAAAAACATTATTAAAAATGTTGGTCACTCAATACACAGAGGATATCTACTTTTTTTTTTATTTGAGTAGATATAAGGAAACATTTCACGAGTGAAGTGGGAAACATTGTATTGTCACGAGTGGCTCGTGACAATACAAAATGTTTCCACTTCATGAGTGAAATATTTCCTTATGTCTACTAGAAAAAATGTAGATTTTCTTTTTATTATATATTTTTCAGACAAAACCCATTGATTTCCATGGATTTTTTTCTCCATTCTGTGCCAATGTTATTAACGGCTGCATTACTACATCTATAACAAGAAGTTACGAAATTTTACAATAATTTTAGGACAGCGATCTTTTACAAATTTAGCTTTTACATATAATGCTTACAATATGTATGTCAAATTAATGACTATTTTCAAACAAAAATGAAGATACTTTTATTTTTGTTAACACATTTCTTGTGCGGGTTGATACAGTGAACATTGTTGGGGTGGGGATACTGTAGAAACATCACAGAGCGGTCGCATCTGACAGATTTCAGAGGGTAACATCTTTAAACAAAACATTTTAATGATTGTGAGTTTACTCGTATGGATTTGTTTTTTTTATATCTTGTTTTTCTGCATTCAAACGTAAATTGTTGGCTTTGCCAAGCTTGCTGTCTAGTTCGGTAACAGACGCTGCACCCAAATTTCGATTGTCACTTAATTTCAATTTGCAGTCAACACTTATAAATGTCCGATTTCTCTGTCGTTTTCAAACATGATTGTGATTCTGTTAAGAGTTAGAATTGCTACTTTGAAAAAAATGTATTACTATATTTTATCAAGAGTTTTTTTTTTCCTTAAAATGTGTCTGTATGGGTGACACAGAATATTGAATAACAACAGTTCGTGAAAGTTCAGTCACTGATAATTTGCAGGATTCATTTGGAAAACTAATTTAAAAAAGTTAATACTTGAAGCCGGCTCTTTTATTGTTTGGAGTTCGTTTTTAGGCATATTTTGATTGCGCCTCCTTGTTGATTAAAGAAATGTATACTAGAGGGTCTGCACTTTAAGGTATTGACACATTTTAAGATCTGTTCATTTTCATGGAGAGAGAGAGAGAGAGAGAGAGAGAGAGAGAGAGAGAGAGAGAGAGAGAGAGAGAGAGAGAGAGAGAGAGAGGGAGGGAGGGAGCAGAAGAAGAAGAAGAAGAAAAATTTGAATTGGCCTAAATACGGAAATACAGATTTGAATAACACACATAAGGGTGGATATATTTTCTAAATGGGAAAAGAAAGTAATTCCAAAAGTGATATCACACTGTGGCGATAAAAGTGATATCACACTGTGGCGATATAATTGTTATCCCACTGATATATTTCAATATCTTATTATGAAATATATAAGAAATCATTTATATCTAACATGTAGTTTTATTGTTTATAAAATGCGTATATACGGAAATAAAAAAATCCAAACTTTATGTATGAATGTATCCTCAGTTTACAAAATTCTCCTTAAGTGAAATTACAATGAACGGCATAGCCATAAATACCAGTATAAGCCTGGTGAAAATTTGTCCAAACGAAGTCTATTTAAAAAAAAATAAAAAATACGCAGTCAGTTATGAATATCAATTGTAAAATCGTAACTTAAGCAACTCTATCGAAACAAGTATAGTTATTATATATTGTGATACTTTTGCAATTAACAATTGTTCTGAATATTGTCACTATCAGGTTATCTACAATTTTGAAGAATGTGAAAATTTAATACTTTCAAAAGAGATATATGAACTTTGTTGCACCCTACTTGCCAGAGAGACCAGTATGCTGAATCAGTTGAAAACACATACTATCCTGGTTTAACAAAGGATGTTATCTACAACTAGATGGCGACGTTTTATGTAACCAGTCATGAGTCGGGTGTTATCGCATCAGATTACTCAAAATAATGTTTCCACAAAGGGCCATGAAACGCTAAAACGAGAAAATATGTGACACTGTACACCACTGCACATCTCGAACCGCAGAGAGAATATGAACTATTGTTGTGTGTTTGTTTGTTTTTTTTTTGTTTTTGGCGGGGGGGGGGGGGGGGTAATGTCCCCGTTTTGGTGAATCAAATCCATCCATCGAGCATGCCTTTCAAGTACTTTTGTCTTGTTTTCCACCTGCCATAGCACATAATGTGTAAACAAAAAATCTGTAAAATGGATATGATTATCTATCTATCTATATATCTATCTATCTATCTATCTATCTATCTATCTATCTATCTATCTATCTATCTATCTATCTATCTATCTATCTATCTATCTATCTATTTAAGTGGCAGCAAAAAGAGAGATGTTTAGTCTTAGGGAAAGCACAATTGATTTCGAGAATCAGGAAACAGTTAATTCATTTAGACATCATACATTTGGTAAGAATAAATCTGAACTTCTATTTATTTGCTCAGTGAGATCAATTACACTAAGCAGTGATTCTTTTTAATTGTTTCAGGAAGCTTTGGTCAAATTATTTCATAAATCGTACTTACCTATGCATTTTCAACTGTCTTTAAGTTATATGTGTTTCTATTCAAATTTGACGTTTCGGTCTGGACAAAAATGCCTTAAACATTCTAAGTTGTGTAAAATATAATTTTGTTTTGAATATGATGTTAGTTTATAAGTTTTAGTAGAAGCGTTCACTCAGTCTGGTACATATTAATGTACTCTCTCTCTCTCTCTCACACACACACACAAGATCTAATGTTTCATAGCTCATATACTACATGTTGATCGTTTCTCAATACGACCAATTAATTAAAATGCATCATTTTTAATTTTAACTATATACGTATTAGAATACTCTTCATTATAGTGTTTGACCTGCTTGGTGTTCAAATCTTTTTTGTGTTGAAAATCCCACACCAAAATATTAACCAGGAACCAGTAACTTGTGCCAGGTTCATACACAATTCTGTGCAAGTTATCGGACCCAAGTTGTGAACTTCTTTGAAAATAGTTAACCTTTCACATTTGTAAAATAAAACCGAGCCATCACACGAATCATGTGAAGGAACCCACATCATCGAAATCAAATCAATGGTGTGAATATCAAGAAAAGTATCGACACAATTTTGTTTTTCAAAGGTGCCATAAGAATGTATTGGTTTAAGATTACCTATTTATAATATATATATATATATATATATATATATATATATATATATATATATATATATATATATATATATATATATATATATATATATATATATATTATTTTTTTGCCCCGTCCTTATTTACAGATATAAGAGTATGTCTCTATGATCTTCATATGTACATGTATAAAAGGGTCGTTTCCAACGGTCATGTCTTGTCTTCTTTTTTTTTTCGAGAAGCAATGAAAGGCGGTTAAGATTTAATTTTAGTTTTGTTTAAATCGAAGAAAAGCAAAAAGCTGATATCGAGAACGATTCCTGATAAAATATCATAGAAGTAAAACGGTAGAACATATGTGTAATATTAACTGTGAAATACAACAAATGGCTGATGTAATAAATTAAACATAACCACAGCGTGGGTGAAAGAGATAATAAATTCCTGTATAAAAACAAGTAAGTTTCTTTTTCCTTGTACTAATAACTTGTGCCTTATTTTATGGCACAGAGGACCGATACACAATGTATTATGGAGTACTTTGGTATGGTATTTTATGAATTCGATATGATTTCGTAATAGTCCAAAATAACTTTACACCCAACTATATTCAATTTATAATTTTAAAAGATAACAAGTCTAAGATAAATGTTGATAGAGCTATTAATGATTTGTTGTAATCAATTGAAAACTGACCGTCTGGCTTATATCATTCCTTTTACTAACTATCGTCGTCTACTGATTGCGGGAAGTTTCAACAATGTTATTGCAAAATAGCAGACATACAAATTTAATTGCGGTGTATCATTTCAAAGGAATAAATGACATCGTTATAGTGTGAACGCATCTTATTTTAACTTAAATTTTCAAATAAAAACAGTAGTATAAATCCATTATTGTAATACTGATAGTACGTCTATTTTTTGACTAATTTCTTATAATAATTTGTTTTCTTCATTAATACAGAATAGTCAACATCTATATAAAGCTATGTAGATAGATTTACGTATAGTATATATAAACTTTAGAACATGAATGCACAGCAGAAATAGTCAGTTAAACAAATTGCTGGGTGTTTCTTGATCTGACATATTTAGTTAATATGTATAAGCATTAAATGCTTTTTGCAACATCATGTAAATTCCACCAACATGACCTGTTCTTTTGACCTTACATTAGAATAATTAGTAGAGCCTAGACCACACGAGGAATAGGTTCGGCATTGTGCATGCTGATCGTGAACAACATAATTCGACTGTGCCATGCACATAAAATGCACGTAGTACCATGTCTACTTTTCGAGTGGACTTGGCCGTCATGAACATTTAAATGAAAGGTCAAACCGAAAGGTTAATATGTCTGACCTATAAGTATCCAATATGATCACTGCCATATTCTTCATTGTTGTAGATATCGTCGTGTTTGTCTTCACTATGGCTTTATCTACCGCTATTATATCATCATCGTCGTCAACGTCGTCATCAAATTTAGCAAGAAAGTTGGCGATATTATATCGAGGTCGATAAAAATAACATCCTGTCTACGCGTTTGACTTGTACCACAGGAACTATGAACAAATTTGGAGCACATATGAAGACTTCCATTTTCTATTTAAGTCGTGGTCTCTGTTATAAATTGATGGATACTTGTAATATTCCCTGATCTATTAAAAGTTCCAAAAAAACAAAAAAAAAATTAAAAAACACAGAAAAAAACAAACTAAAGTTGATTACTACTATCTTACTCATCGCATACACATGGAACGTCAGACTGTTGCCTTGATACCTATTTGATGTAAAATCGGTTAATAATTAGGTGAAACAAAGCAAAGGGTACGTTAAAATTACGTGATTGCTATTAAAATGCTGGCTCTCGCTCGAATCGGTGCAAATTTTCGTGCATTTGTTTTTATTCTGTTGCCTATGATGATAATGAGCAGGAGGAGCAGGAGCAGGAGCAGAAATATTGGATAGGTCTAAATGGTCATTCATTCTCAAATGATCTCAATATTGGCTCAGACATTTTTCAATCAATAACAGACATCCATTTGCATCAGCTTTGTAAGTACCAATAACTCTTAAAGTTCATTGTCGTTTATTTGTCAAATAAAGAGGATTGTATTTGATGAGAATTGTATAGAATTCAAACGTAGAAGTTTTGAATCGATGTTGCACCACCTCGCCTTTGGCTATAACCTGTATTTGTATAGCTTCTCTGTTTTACCATTCGTTACTTTTATTTACCATTGTAATTGATTTTGTCGAAAATTATTTAATATAAGCATACGTGTTGTGTGTGTTTCAATCCTTATGTATCCAAGAATGTCAGGTTATCAAGTAAAATAAAACATATATTAAATAGTTGATTTGCCACTGATGACATCAGAAAATCAATACACTCTCACATCCTATACACTCTTACATTACATTATGTACATTACTTCTGTGAACATCTTTTCCATTAGCAGCAAATTCGACTTGGTACAGAACAGGGAAGAAAACGTTTTGGCAAACTTTACGACTGTCAAATAAGACATAAAGGTGATTTTCAAATTTTGTGACACAAACTAAAACTAAAGTATTTTACTTTTAGGAGTCATTGTACTCTTGAGCCGTACCTACAGGGCCATCTGGTCATAGCGAACACCTGTTTAGAGTGAACATCTGTTCAAAACAGAAACGTATTAAGAGCGAACATCTGATCATACCGGACGTTAAGATTATGAATATGAATGGAAAAATGATTGACATACATTCAGACAGCTTTATTCATTGCGTTCATATTTTTATCAGTATACTGATAACAAAGATACTTTCTACTCTTGTTTTCTTTCCACAAAAATATCAACATTATTTATATATTTTGTTCTCTCTGTCCATCCAGCACACATGCAAACTAGTTTAATATACAGTAAAACATTTCTCCTGAAATAGTCCAAATGAATACTTCGATACGCGATGCTCCCATACCAAAACAAATGAGAACTGAAATACTTAACCAGAAAGTTTGAGATCACAATCATCTAACAGGCAAGTATAGAGGTCCTGCACATTACGAATGCTCTTTGAACTTTTAATATGCAAAATACCTATCATTATTCATCAAGTACTTGTCCAGTCATTTTTATTAAGACATTGGTAAATAATTATACTGATGAAGATCCAAAAATCATACCAAGCAAAGATGAGAAATAGTTGATAGATTTGTAAAAAAAAAAAAGGGAAAAAAATGACAGTTAAAATGAGAATTAAGTTTGGAGACAGCTTTAGACGCATGCGACAGTCCATAGAACAGCTGGCTAAAATTCAAGTAATGACAAATGTACAGAAACACAGCAACTACTTAGAGATATGAAATCTAAATATTTGAGGAAATACATTTACATATATAAATACACGTAGAACTTTGTAAGGTTTAATAAAACAGGTAAACCACCATCATAACAGTTTGACTGAAATCTAAATGACTCCAATATATCAAATGGCGATTTTCAGCATGTTCAAGATACGACAGAACATTTGCATCTTCATACACTTGGAGATCTTCATGACTACTCTGTTATGAAAGATACATTGACGCTATGTGACATTTTATTTCAGGAATTTAGGAATGCATGTATGAAGCAAAATTACAAAGTAGACACTACTCACTGTTACGATGCTCCTGGATTAGCACATAAAACAAGATTGAAGCTACAAGCTGGTCTGGTAAGATTAGTTCCTTTTTTTTTTTTTTTTTACATCGTCATTATTACAATTATCAATCATGACAAGGTATTGGTTCTTTCGTAAACATCAACGAGTATCTCTAACCATTTAACTGATTTATCTCCAACCACTTATCTAATTTATCTCTAACCACTTATCTTATTTATCTCTAACCACTTATTTCATTTATCTCAAACCACATATATAATTTATCTCAGACAACTTATCTAATTTATCTCTAACCACTTATCTATTTTATCTATAACCACTTATCTAATTTATCTCTAACCATTTTTTTATTTACCACGAACCACGTATATAATTTATCACAAACCATTTATCTAATTTATCTCAAACCACTTATCTAATTTATCTCAAACCACGTATTTAATTTATCCTTAGGATCTATAACGATCACATGTTCATCTTTGAGAAAATACTTTGTATTGTATGTCTTGTTGAACAGAAAAGATAGACAGATGATAACGATGTAATTGAAAATGTTTCTGTATTCTGTCTTTATCAGATTAAGTGCACACATCGCTTTACCACAATTAGTCACTCCAGAAATTATCAATTTATGAGGTCCTTTTGGTACAATTACCAATACCTAAAATATGATTGGCTATTAGGAATATTTACTTGGGATCCAGATGCTAAATAAATAAGCATAATGTGAGCATCTTCATTTTCTTTTCTGTTGATTTGCAGGTGGATATGTTATTGAACAAATTTATAACCACAACTATTCACTCTGTTATCGTGTGTACTTCTTAAATCTAGCCATACAGAATGTTTATCAGTGTAAAGTAAAAATTGTTAACACTTACGTTATTAATTTATGTGTGCATTTGTTGTTCACAGAAGAAGTACTTAGTGGCTTATGTAAACTGTTGCCCCGATTAAAGTTCTTGAAAATAAACCCATTTCTAGCCGACCTTCTATTGTCACTAAGATTTTTTTTGTCTGTTGTATAGTTGGAAAACGTATTGGCTGCTATTCCATTTATATCCTTGTCATTTAACGATTTTATACCAAAATAATTGTATCATATTTCAGACAAATTATTTAAAGTTCGTAATCTTAGTTAAAACCCTCTATGACCACAGAGGCTTTTGCGAGTGTAATTTTAAATCTGAAATCATGTGGAAGGGCACACGAATAGAGTGGACAATGATCTGTTAGTATCTGAAAGTTAAATGGTATTCTAAACTTCTTTCCATACACATCAAACTATTTAGTACCAGTATTTTGTGCATTACCTGTCTCTGATCGTAACTTTCTCAATTTATCATTCATGATACCTTATTTGATCCTATTTGTTTGGTAGAAGTCATTAGGTGTAGGTTGCCTTGGTTTTACGAGTTATTGCAAATCTTATCATAAAGTATGCAACAAATATTTGTCTTTTCTTCATCAAAGTATATCTTTTCAGGCTCTCTCTCTCTCTTTAAAGATTTCTCTAAACATCGTGTATGTGATCTCCCTTGTTTTCACTTTTGTATCCCAAGGGATAATTTTGAGAAGACATCTATCACTGTGTAAATGTGCTTGTATCAATTGTATTATTTTTAACATGCTTGCATGTCAACTATGTCTGTCTGCCACTGATTATCCACGTGATTAATATAAACCATTCTATATGGAATTACTTTCTCGATTGGTTTTGTAATGTGCAAGTAGTTTGTTGGAGTAATCATTTTTGTTTTCTTCAATTCAATGTATTTTAATTTCTTTTTTCTGTTTAATTTGTTCCCAAGTATATTGATATTTATGTAAGCAACTGGATTTTCAGGATCGCAGTAAAGATTTTTAAATACTGTTATTTTTCTTGCTCTGCAGAGTCACTGAAGTCAAACATTTAAAACGGTATAAAAACATACGGATCATACATTACGCATTATCAACTGGGTTATCAGCAAGCCAACAGGATCTCCATCTTAAACGGGTACTTTCATTTTCAACAATTTGCAACATTTCTTCAATCCTTTCTAACGTATGAATGAGCTCAGATTCATGTAAAATTTGGCTATTCCTTTGGCGTAATCTTAAACAGCTGCTTCATTTACTGAGTTACCATCTGTTTTTTTAAATCTAACTTTTTTGTTTCATAAACCTATCTTTTTTTTTTTTCGAATCATTGTACATCCACCTTGTAAAGTTTACAAGATCTTCAAATTGTATTGTAACTTTAGCCTTATAAACATTTGCGTATTTAGCAGTAATAAAAAGGTATTTTATTCCTTTTTCGTACTGCACTGTTTTAATATATCATAGATTAAAAACTGTTGCTGCTAATTTCAATGTTATTATCGTTAAATTAAATCTCTACATTTGCATCTTTTCTAAAGCATTGCAGGATATCTCTTTGATGTCTGAAATCAGCAAATCAACTTTTTTTCTTGAATGTCATTTTGAAACACTACTAGCTTTGATCACATTTTAATCCCACCCAGACTTGTAAAGACATGTAAAGAAAAATACATTATCTCTTGATAACAACATTATTGCTTTCATGTTAAAGTCACGACAAATTTATTTCACCTCTTTAAATACTGTTGAATTCAGTACAATTACCTTTTTGCCTTTATTCACGATAAGTATAAAATTTGAAATTATTGGTGTTGGATGGACAGAGAAAAAAAAGATATAAATAATGTTTGCTTTTCATGAAAGGACAGCAATAACAAAGAGCTTATTTGTCATTAGTGCTCCAATTAAACTATTAACACAATAAATAGAGTAATCTGCATTTATGTCAATCATTTTGTCATTCATATTTATTATATATTTGTCCGCTATGATCAGGTGTTCACTCTAAACACATGTCCCATATGAGCGGATATCCCAGTAGGCATGGTTCATAAGCATAATGACTCTAGTTTCTGATGCAATATTTCGAAAGCACCCATAATTCTCATTTACAAGCATAAAGCTAGACAAAGGTTACTCACCTGTTTTTTTGTACTACAACTGGAAAAGATCTTCCAGCAGTGTGTGTTTCTGACACAAAGCATAAGGTTGTATAGAACATGGGAGTGTATTGATTTATCTGACGTAATCAGTGGGACATTAATTATGGGATATACATTCTATTTTACTTGATAACCTAATGTTTTTGGGACAAATAGGTTATAAAATTTGCACTATATGTCTGTTTATATTGGCTGATTTATGAAAAAATCAACTACAATGGTATGAAATCGCGATTTAAAGACGTGTAATAAAACAATGGCCAGATAACGTATTGTCTCGCGAGAGTTATGATTACTTTTGACATGACTCATGATATGTAAAGAAAATGCTTGTCATATTTTGACATTAAATAAGTAATGTAATACGTTATCTTACAATCAAATATTCTAATACAAATAATTGATAAAATGGGGAAAAAAGAATAAATGCTCAAATAAAAATACTTCTGCTTTTAAACTTTCAGTCATCTCCATCGATCACATGCTTTAACTCAAACAACTTTTCTTCTAAATATTTCTTTTTAACATTATGTAATTATAGTTGCATAATTCAGGAAAAAAATTTATTTCTCGTCAACATGTTGCTGATCAGTCCTTTGATCTAACAATGTTAGCAGTAAAGCGTTGAAAGGTACTTTTCCATCCTCAATTATTCCAATATATGTCTATACATGTCTATTTCGATACTCAACACGTTCTTTGGGAAGAAAAAAAAGAAAGAAGAGGAGGAGAATAGGACGAATAGAAATCAGAAGAGCCACCATTTACTATTACTTTGATATCCTTCGTCCTCCATCTGTCTTTCTGTTTGGCAAATTGTATTTACGTCCATGACTAGTCTTTATTCCCTTAATGTGTTTGTTTGTTTTGTCACCATTTTGTTTGAGATCTCCTGCGTTTGTCTATAAGAACCATTTATAGACTAAAACTTTGTATTGAGAAACGTACATGTCTAATTATCAAAACTGTAGTAGATGTAATATACATTGTATTGAGAAACGTACATGTCTAATTATCAAAACTGTAGTACGTGCAATATACAGAGTTCTAAACATTCGAACTCAGTATCAAAGAGAAGCACCGCCATTGAATATCCGCCAATTTATAAATTTGGTTTATGCCAAAATGTGACCTTAGCTATAAAATGCTTTTTCTTCCTTAATTTAAAATGAAAATGACCAAAAATAAAGATAATTATCTTATTATATATTATAATACCACCGTATTACTACAGCATATACAAATAACTAGACAGCTTTCCTAAATACCATCCCATAAAAAAATTGGCCAATCCTAAAGGCTGCTCTGCTCTCTCTCTCTCTCTCTCTCTCTCTCTCTCTCTCTCTCTCTCTCTCTCTCTCTCTCTCTCTCTCTCTCTCTCCTGTAAAAAAGGAACACATATATTTATACTGATCCATAATGTAGTTGAAGCAATTTATATTATTCTACCTTTTTCTTTAGCTGCACTCTGTACCACATTGACGCATTGATTTAAGGAGTACGCCATCTCATAACTGTGGTTTAAAGTAAGAGGTGTTCGTAATATATTTTATATATTCTTTTTGATAGAGCATTGTGAATAGCTAAACTAGAGACCACTACAACATATCATAAAGGTATATACAATGAATAAGACAATCTTTCCTAAGTAGCATCCCGCCGAAGATTTAACCGAATATTGGCACCTTGGCAATCCGATACACGTGTCAGCGCGGAAGTAAAATGTTTAGCGCAGTAATACACAACGGGTGGTATAAACCATTCCTAATCTAATAATGCACACCAGCTTATCCAGACTTCGCTTGTAGCCTGTCATATTTAATTTATGAAACATATTTCTCATGATTAATCTCTCTGCAAAGCAAAGTGGCTGTATTTACCCCTGCCCGAGTCAACACGTCAGATAAATTGAATCGTTCTTTATTAAATTGGTTGGCTTTGAATTTGGTACAGGTGTCAAAGGCCTGACTATGGTGAATATTAAGAAACATAATATGTACTATAGATTAAAACAAGAAATGATGTACATAGGGGTCAGTCTGGTGTATCTTTTAATTGTGTACTGTCTGATACTCGACAAATAATTATGTGCCTTTCCGCGTCCACGTTATTTATATGATTTATGTAGCATTCATGGATATGATTTTCTGCCAGTAATAAGTACGTACCGTAATGAATCTTCATGGTATGGGTTTATGGGCCGCAATGATTTTTTATTGTATGGGTTATGGGCATCGACATGCGCAGTTAAGTTCTTGTCCTCGTTCATTCAGTGGTGTTTTTTCTTTTACAAAGACACTCACTTAGTGAATATATAGGCAAATAACCATTCTATGAATGTCGCCCCAAAATTCTTCAGCATAATGAAGCAGTAAAAGTGCTTTTGAAAACAAACCCGTTATAAAATAAAACCAAATATGCTAAAATGAATTCTTTAAACAATGTTTTTACTTCTAACAAAAGATTTTTAAATGATCAATATATAACCGTAATCATGCAGTTGAACCACAATCATACAAGAAGGCACTCTCAAATCATTATATGCTGTCATTTACATTCTAGAAATCTTCAAGAAGAATTATCTATTAGTTTTTACTCTTTTACCTCCATTTCTTCTTCTTCTTTCTTTTTTTTTCTTTTTTTCCAACAAAAAGCGTTTGAGCCTAAGAACCAAAATGACGCATTTATACCACATAATGTTTTCTCTGTGTGTGTTTGTGTGTGTGCACATTTCAATTTAGATTTCAACTGTTTCTTATTCCAAGAAATGACATTTAAATATACAACCACTTCAGCAAAATTTTAGTATTGGAATTTAGGCTCCTGGGTATTTCGATGTCGTCAAAGAAGAACGAGAACAAAAGATGTCGAAATGCCAGTCATAGAAAATACGGATATGTTGCACTTTTTACGTTTTTACTTGCCTTTATCAAAACAAACGAAATTTATTTCTACAACAGTAACGGCGAAGACGGAATTGACAATTATTACGACGACAACAATTACGATGACGAAGACGATGCACATAAAAAGAGATCATTCATGAAAATTGCAGATTATTGACATAAAACAAATCCTAAATGTTAAGTGTATTGTATGCACAATAAGTCCTACATTGCAAGTGTATTGTGTACACAGTAAGTCCTAAATCTCAAGTGTATTGTGTACACAATAAGTCCTAAATGTCAAGTGTATTGTGTACACAATAAGTCCTACATGTCAAGTGTATTGTGTCACAATAAGTCCTAAATGTCAAGTGTATTGTGTATACAATAAGTCCCAAATGTCAAGTGTATTGTGTCACAATAAGTCCTAAATGTCAAGTGTATTGTGTACACAATAAGTCCTAAATGTCAAGTGTATTGTGTATACAATAAGTCCTAAATGTCAAGTGTATTGTGTACACAATAAGTCCTAAATACCAAGCAAATGCAGTTTTATTCTTAGTGTGTGATGATACTCAGGTTATCGTATTCCACAAATCGGAACACGGTCAGGCCATTGATCGGAAAAACATAGAATTTTTTTTAAGCCATGAGGTGTTCCCATTGTGTATACTGCATTCTTAAAAACCGAAATTGCAGCATGGTACTGTCCCGTTACCCTTGCGAACATTTTAACCGGCACCTGAAACACGCTCCAACCAGAGTGGATTATATATCTGTACTTTGTCGATTCTCTAACATTGTTCACAAAACTGTATCTACTTTATCGAAAATCAGATTACACAGTTTAATCCATTTGTTCCGATTTATCAGTGTAAAGGGCAGTTATTGTTATAGAATCACATTTTAAGTCATTTCAGCATATTACTGGATTTCAAAGTTTAACATCTATTCCAGTTTTAATTGCCCTTGATATACGGCAAAATAAATAGGATCCTTACAGGTAAAGTAGAATTATTACCGAGCGTTAATTGGTGTAGAGGACATTTAGTAATTGCTATCAGATTCATACACAAAAGATTTGTTCCTTTGATTCGCTCACTTTTTAAAGTATGTAAATACAGAGATAAAATTTCACACAGAGATAAAATTAAATCTTAATTCGCATTTAATATTCAACTTAAATTTTGAAATCATAATGTATGCGTTATATATGATAGTATAATACATCAAAAGCCCCATCATATGTATATGTGTATGTATGTATGTATGTATGTATGTATGTATGTATGTATGTATGTATGTATGTATGTATGTATGTATGTATGTATGTATGTATGTATGTATGTATGTATGTATGTATGTATGTATGTATGTATGTATGTTGCATGTATGTATGTATGTATGTATGTATGTATGTATGTATGTATGTATGTATGTATGTATGTATGTATGTATGTATGTATGTATGTATGTATGTATGTATGTATGTATGTATGTATGTATGTATGTATTTTTTATGCATGTATGACTTTCTTTATTCCCAATTTAAAAGTGATCACATTCAGTTATTTTCATTATTTCATAATAGCAATAGAAGAATTCGAGTTATATGAATAAATACACATCACGCTAATAATGCCAATATACATACATGTATGAGTGTGTATATGTATGTACATTGCATGCATGCATGTATATATGTATGCATATATTTACAGATGTATGTTTGCATGCAAGTACACATGTGGCTATCAGTGTCTGTTTGTATTTTGTGTGTCAAATATAATGATTTGAAGATGTTCTGCGAGCAATGCTTTTGTATCTGTTATGATTCACAAAAGTGGATTCGTTCATCGTGATATCAGCCTTCTCCATACAGCATTTGTCTTTAATTATAAATGCACTTCTTTACGTTGTGATTTTCAGTGTTTAGTTGTCGCCCCTTTATAGTTAGTAGTTTTCAGTGTTTAGTTGTTGACCCTTTATAGTTAGGGGTTTTCAGTGTTTAGTTGTCGCCCCTTTATAGTTAGGAGTTTTGCTTACATAGTTTTATCTACGTCAAGAATGACCTTATGCCAACATCAGAGCCTTCAAGAGAATTTATTTACACTCGGCAGTCAATTTCCAAAAATACAGAGAAGAATTAAATCAAGACTTTAATGTGCTTTATAATTAAATCAAGACTGCAACGTGCAGACTAGGGAAAATTCTTATATCAAAATACATTTTGACGCGTTCAGATTTGTTCACGCCAAAAAGTCAGTCAGTGATAGAAGAATTAGCTATTACTCGACGGGCTTTTGGACGATTCAAGCTTAGTCTATCTTATTATCACATTTTGTCCTTGGTTTTATATCGTGTGGTTTTCA
Source organism: Margaritifera margaritifera (assembly GCA_029931535.1). Classification (NCBI taxonomy): domain Eukaryota; kingdom Metazoa; phylum Mollusca; class Bivalvia; order Unionida; family Margaritiferidae; genus Margaritifera; species Margaritifera margaritifera. Next base: position 1,010,812 of record JAQPZY010001377.1, on the reverse strand, counting down.
GTTTCATTTTAATGGCAAGGTGCTAACATTTGCAAGCATGAAACATAGATTGTAATAAATCAACAAATAATCAGACCTTGATGAGTCTAATAAATATGATAATTATATCTGTACATATGATTCCATTCATGGAGTATTCTAAACAACAGAGTGAGCGATTTGTCCTCCGAATAGAATTTTCCAAATCGTTAATCATTGCATATTAGTGTTAAAATAGATATTTTCCCAAAATTCATATCAAATTGTGCTGAAATATGAGGTTTGAATACAAACCTACATATCATTTATAGTATATACATTTTTTTAAAAAACTATTAAAATTATCACGTTGCAGGTATTATATTCGAGTCCTTTGGCCTCAAATGACGTGTATGTATGTATGTATGTATGTATGTATGTATGTATGTATGTATGTATGTATGTATGTATGTATGTATGTATGTATGTATGTATGTATGTATGTATGTATGTATGTGTACAAATAATCTTACGAGGAGTACCAGGATGACTAACTTTTCTGTGATTACCAAGTCGTATTTGATGTTGAATATTTTTGGCGTTATACTTTTATGAAGCTGAAAACACTATCATAAACAGTAGAAGTGGGCGCCATTTTCAAACTTAGCATCTGAATGATACATCATCAAGCGATATCATGAATGTTTTCTTCTCCTTCGCAGTCACTATTTCCACTACTGCACCGCCACAGTAGAAAACCATACAACCCATATTACGTGTTACTTCATAATGTGAATATACGTAGTAAATTTATATTTAGTTGTGATAAAGAAAAGCGTTCAGGTTCTCTACAAGAATTCAAACTGTTAAAAAAGTAAATCGCAAATCTTGACGGTCAAATATTGCATAGAAGTATGGGCAGTTTGGCAGTGTGATAGAGATTTGCTTCCACCATCTTCATACCCTCCCCCTCCACCAAACACACACACACACACACACACACACACTCTCTCTCTCTCTCTCTCTCTCTCTCTCTCTCTCTCTCTCTCTCTCTCTCTCTCTCTCTCTCTCTCTCTCTCTCAGAGCTACAAAATATAGGCCATGATTGAAATGTATCTATTTGAACCTTGTCGCTGGACTGACACTACTTCTACTTCAAAAAGCTCCCCTCTATTTTGTACTCTCTCCACATAATTAATTTGTTCAACCTGGAAATGATACCCTTATCTACTATAAGGTAATTACACAGGTCCACTCCTTAATGATACCCTTATCTACTATAAGGTAATTACACAGGTCCACTCCTTAAAAATTCGTACTGTCTGTAGATTTAAACGAAAACAATCAGCAAATGTGGATTTCAAACTGAAAACATTGATATGGTCGTGAAGCGTCACAAATAAATCCAATATTCGTTAGAAAGTACGACGGTCCTATTAATTCCATGATCTTCCTAACAATGTACATATCTCAATTTCATATAATTGCTGTACCTTGGTAGTGAAGATTACTATCACTTTATTCATTTTTCGTTTAATCGTTTCCTTTCTTCGAGGCAGTCTGTGATTTCCACAAAGGAGCAAGTGTGTTCTACACGTTGGTGCGTGGTAAAATGGACTATGTGTCATCTGCTGTTCGACCTGCATCAAAATCTTTTCCCCTAACTCAAAATTAACTCGGGTTAAATTTAAGGGTGTAATCATCAATCCTCTATTTTTTTTACAATAAACATGAAAACGTCAAGTTACTTAACAATGGAAAACTGAGCTCAAACGATAAAAATTTGAAATGCTATAATTATTAGTTGCAAACAGTGTCAATTAAGTTAAATCAGTTAAGAAATAGATTGTCAATATTAAATCAAATAATTGCGTGAAATATGCACTTTACAAAAATGTAGCATTGCAATAAAAAAATCAAAAAAAAAAACTTCGGATATTTGAAACAAAACTAACAGTCGGATTTTGTTCTCACGCACTGACTCACCAAAGACTTACCTACTGTTCGTACTTTATTTCCTAGTTTCTGCTTGAGAATAAAATTATAACCATATCTTGGTGGAGCATTAATGATGTGTACTTGAGTCCTTCCTTACACGATTAGCATTTTTTCACATTATTTTGATTTACCAGTTACCGCCCTCTTAAACCGAAAACACTGTAGAAACTAAAATGACTACATCCTTTCTTGCCGCCAAGTCTAATAAGTTTCTTTAATTTATAAAGTACAGTTGAAACTTTTTCATTCTTATATTTATATTTCAAAGTTAGTTTTGATTTATGAAAAAAAGTGATTTTTATTTTGTACTAGCCAGTATTAGATGAAATAGTATATGAACACTATTTTTCCAACGACTTAAGGTAATGTTAGCGCGAGGACGTAATAGGAACCCATAAAATATACTCTGCAACGGACGAGGAGCTAAGAAAATACAAATTTTGAGCAACATTTGATGTTTTTCATAAAGAGAAAGCAAATTTGAAACAAAAATAACCGTAAAAAAGAAAAAAACAACAAAAAGAAGAAGACGAAAGGAAATAAAAGACGAATAATACACAAAGACAAGACAACATATATATAAATATGCCCTATGGGACATTACAAGTGGGCAAAAATGAGAAGAGTAAAAGGGAATCATCTGAGACTAAACTGGTTTGACCTTATTTACAGCATTCGTTTGCTTAAACAATTGAATGAAAAATAAGAAGGATGTTTCAATAGACATGACAAGAGTTTTATTGGATACACAATTAAAAATATTAACAGAAAAAAAGGTTTTGTGTAAAAGTCTTAACTTTAAAGGCCTAATTTGACTGCAACTTTAATCAAAATCTGAATTATTTAGTACCGTAATCAGTTCAGCGCCGAATTCAATGTGTATACCTTTATGCTTAGCGAGAAAGAAAAAAAATCGGAAATATGTAAATTAAATAACTAAAAAACTAAATAAATAAAGAAAGCACTGTTAAATCTGAACAATATTTGCGCATATAATATAAAACTTTTCTTTATTGTTTGACAAAGTTTCAAATCCGGCATAGAAATCCGAGAATGGACTATGTTTAGCATACTTCGAGCAACGTCGTCTCTATCTCGGAAACCTTATGTGGATCAATCACCATTAACTCGGACATAAAGTATTACAGTGTATGAAGTGTAAATCCTGAAAGACAGAATTCTTTAATGAAAATTATATGATTGCATTTATTAAATGTTGTTAAGAACCTGCTCGATGACAATTTTATTCATATGCTTTTCAAACTGAAATGAAATTAAAATTTCAGAACAGAACGATGAAAAAGGAGTTTAGGGTTTTATTTCACGTGTGCAAGAACCCACTTAGAATTAGATAATGCCCTTTGCGAATAAACGCAATATAAGATCCCGCAATATGAAACAATGTCCTCGTCCAAATCATTGCTTTCTTGTTGCACTTATCAATTCCTATTATGCACAATTAGTCTGTATTAAATTTTCTTTTCATTCTTAATATGGTTATCACGTGAGTTACGTGATTGGTGAAAGCATATATGTACAAACATTACAGTCAGACTCTACAATGAAGAATACCCATTAACTTCTGCAACTTTTTTACATCAGCATGAAGAGGAAATGATAAGAAAACTGTAAAGTTTCAAAGGCCATGAAAAATTATAAAGATTAAAGTTCCTTGAGGTACGACTTTTGTGCACAAGATTACCTTGACGTTCAACTTTTGTTCACAAGACTGACTTGAGATTCAACTTTTGTTCACAAGAATGACTTGAGATACTGCTTGTCCTTACAAGAATTAATTGAGATACAACTTTTGTTCACAATAATTACTGGAGATACAACATATGTGCACACAATTTACTTCACGTTCAACTTTTCTTCACAAGAATGACTTGAGATACAACTTTTGGTCACAAGAATGACTTGAGATACAAATTTTGTTCACAAGAATTACTTGAGGTACAACTTATGTTCACAAGAATGACGTGAGATACAACTTGTGTTCACAAGAATGACTTGAGATACAACTTTTTCACAAGAATTACTTGAGATACAACTTTTGTTCACAAGAATGACTTGAGGTACTACATTTGTTCACAAGAATGACTTGACGTACAACTTTTGTTCACAATAATGACTTGAGGTACTACATTTGTTCACAAGAATGACTTGACGTACAACTTTTGTTCACAATAATTACTTGAGGTACAACATTTGTTCACAAAAGTGAGTGGCTACCTGCTCAGGTAACAAATTTGACAGTATCAGTATGTGATGATTTTTATTTTTGCATCTTTCCAACTATTTCATATAATAAATAACCATATCACAAATGCAATCAGCCTCATTTTTCCCCAAAAGAGTTTATTTTTTTATCATAGCTTCTATGGCTCTAAAGGGCTGATCAGATAAAGAAATGGGCACCGACAAATCATATTTTGAAAGATTATATTTTAACACAAAACTAAATAAGTTTATACAAGACCTGTTACATTCTTTATATCCAGCCACTCATAGGTTGAACTTTAACTATATTTTCCAACGTCCTTTTCTTTTGTGTTTCCTAAATATGTCTTAGATAAATTGCATTCCAAGGAATAATCTTAACTTTTGTTTAATACAGCTTTATTTCTTTTAATCGCTAGAGCTGAGTTCATACCGTATAACGGGCATGTTAACCACTTCTAATTCTTTGCTGAGTGTCACGTGTCTACCTTCCTTTAAAAAATACGCGAAAAATTTAAATGTTTTACATACATTTTACCTCTTCCATTAAACCGCAAAAATATAAACAGGCTAAAATAAATCCTTCGTTTCGTACTGCAAGTCAGTAATGAACCACTTAAATGAATATAACCCGGTAAACGATACTTACAAATCTGGCATTTAATTTTAAATTAAAATTGCAGATTGTCGATTTCAAAATAATTAATCGCTCGGATTTAAGAAAATACTGTGAAAGTTTTTTCAGCAAAAATTGGAGTCCGAGTTACACTTTTGTGTTCAGACTGTTTCGCGACTAAAGTCTAGGTACATTATCCAAGTGATGACTCATCATACAGAATTGTATACTTTTGCCGTGAAATTAAATTTCCAAGGCATGTCATATCAATTAAAATGATTTGATGATTCTAATCCAGCATGTTGTCATAATGAATAAACTGTCTCGATCTTGCATTATCTGGGCTATATCTTCAATTTGCACAAAGATTACGGACAATTACGAATTTCTTTTTTGGCCAAGTTAGCAAACCGCGTTTAGAAACTTATCTCCGAGATCGCATCAACCCACCATTAGTAAGCTATTAGTGCTTTGCAGAAGCTCTGCAATTATCCGTTTATTTACGTGTATAACCCGGTATGATATTGAAAACAGCGAGAAAGTTTTTGAAACAAAAACACAAGTTTTGAAACAACATCAACTGAACAATGGTTGGTATGGTAGGATCGAATTGACCCATTTTGCAGCCCACGTGATTTGTGCTGCAGCTATTGAGGAATAAGAATTCAAGCGCGCGTGGTATTTAGGACCAGCAAGAAAAGAACGCTGAGATATTGGCATTAATGTTTCCAATAACTTATGACAAAATTATTACCATTATCTGATTGGTCCCAAAATGCATATCCACTCAGTACTCACTACTGGGCATTCCTAAAATTTTTGCCTTTGCCACCTCAAAAAATATTTGGTGAAATGAAATCCATAATAATGTATTGAATAGTATAGGATCTGTTTCCTATTATTTTCTTCTAAATATTTTTAAAACTATCAAGTATGTTGTTTGGTTTGGTATTCGGTTAATTAATGGTTGCTGCATTGATCCTTAATTCCTTTCAAACTTCAAGGAGCAAATCACACATCAACACTTGCTGGCACCGTGGTGGCAGTGACACCATGAAGTATGACCGTGGTGGCAGTGACACCACATGAAGTATGGATTCCAAAGGGTCAAGTATGTTCTTTGGTTTGGTATTCCAAAGGGTCCAAAGGGTCAAGTATGTTATTCGGTTAATTAATGGTTGCTGCATTGATCCGGTATGGCTTTCAGAACGTTGAGGATAGACTATACATAAATAGTATGTTTAGTTGAAATAGAGATTGTGAAATATTCCCCCAAAAGATCAAATTGACGATATGGATGATTATAAATCTATCATGAATCTATTAATCAATTGCAATCAGTCTTAATATTCAATTTTAAGTTCGTTTCAATTTAGTAAGTTTGAAAGTAGGAATGATAGGGCAAATTTGTTTCTAAACTTTCCATTTTAATCCTTATTACGGCAACAACTAGGAATACAGCCGTCTGGTTAATAGTTTGATAATGTCTGTAACAGGTGATATATGGGCAATTAAAACAAATACAATGGTGTTATGATGCATATGCCTTGGACGGCGAGTCAATTTTATATATTGCTTAAAATGAATTAATGATAAACTAATGTAACTGAAACCGAGACCCCCTTTCAAATGATTCCCAGAAAGTTCACCCTTAGATTTGGCGTCTGAGAGGGGACAATCTAGGACTTGTCAGAAAATCAATGCTGGATACGTCGCTGTCAAAACGATTCTCACCATTAAGTATTACACGGAAAAAATATCATTATAAAACTAAATCAACTGAACTACCGTATATACTCGCGTATAATCTTTATCCAAATGCAAACAACATAGACCCAGATCTGCCGTCGCATAATGCACCGGCAGATCAGGGTCTATGTTGTTTGTTCTACTGATTACTCCTTACAAATTGCATAGACCCAGACCTGCCGGCGCATTATGCGACGGCAGATCTGGGTCTATGCAGTTTGCAATTGGTATGGGATTATACGCGGGTATATACGGTACAAAAATTTGAAAAGCTTAACAAAAATGAAGATTGGACCTATTTTCATAGTAAAAACGAGTTCGACATCAAATAAGGAGAGCGATAAAGTTGTGTCAAATAGGATACTTTTGTCTCAAATAGGATACTTTTGTCTCAAATAGGATACTTTCTTTTCATGTAGACATTATTCCATTCTGATTTGTTCATTTAACCCCTTTTCACTGTTTCTTTTTAACCCCAGCCGTTTTTAGCTCACTAATTTGTATCGTAATTGATTTTATGTCCCATCGAATCGAGATGAAATTATGACCATTTGTCTGGAACCGAGTCCCTTCAAAATGCATCCATTTGTCTGGAACCGAGTCCCTACAAAATACGTCCATTAGATGTACATGCGAAATCTATCACCCACATACAAATCTCCATTTGACCATATTATTTTTTATACCATGTCTCTGATAGAAAATTCTCCATCTATTTTGTAATACAGTTCAATGTATGCAATTCATGATTACTGTATTCTATGCTATATTACGCCGAGTTGTTCTAGGGTAAATTATTTTCATGTGTTTGAGGATAGACTCCCTCCTCGAAGTCTAAAAGGAATATCTGGGCAGTTTACATGCATGTACGAGCAGTTGAAGGTCATATTAAAGTTCTGATGTGTCTATAACGTAACAAAAGGAAATCCATTTAAGTTACACTTTCATTTAGAAGAAAGAGTTATCTCCACGATGACGTACCCTAGAGTACAAAACTGATTTGTTATGTATACGATTGCGAATTGGTTCTCAGTTATTTTGGAAAATTTCTATTGGTTACGTTTACGATATTAGGAGTTTAGCTTATGAATATAGAGAGTTGATAAAAGAGCAGTCTGGAACTCGATTATATACGTTTACGATATTAGGAGTTTAGCTTATGAATATAGAGAGTTGATAAAAGAGCAGTCTGGAACTCGATTATTACAGTTCATCGTGGCAATCAATATGCCACAGCTGCTACGTAATAGGCCTACAGATGTGCAACTGGAAAGAAATTATATTTAATTGGGATGCAAAATTTCCAAGGAAGAATAAAATCAAGACTAAAATATTTTTAATTGATTAATTGATGATGTGGTTGCACGCGAAAGGTCAGTATCTATGCTATTTATCAAAACGATCATCGATTTTTTATAATTTTGATAACAATGGGCTATTTGCTTTCCAATACACTTGCAAATCATAGCAAAAAACGAAAAAAATGAAACAAGCATCTTTCATAAAGAATAAAAATCATTAAGTCAGATTTCACTAGCTTTTATACGCTTTGTTCTATCATACACAGCTCTTGTGGTCTTGATACTTGTAGTAAAATGACTTTCATAATGCCGAATCAAAATATATTTAATCTGACCTCTATTCCACTCGAACATCGTCCAATGAGCTCAACGGAACGAGGTACGAGTGGAATAAAGGTCAGGATACTGTACTGAAATATACATTAAGATTATCAAAACGTTTATCGACTAGTACATACTAATGAAGTTCTTTAGCTTTATTCATTGCGTCACAAAAGTGAGTGGTTTCATATTATCAGCAGGGTGGTTTCATGTTATCAGTGGTCCCTTGTTTGAATCGCTCCAAGGTAACAAGCTATTTGTAAAATGTGATTTTAAACTCAAGAAATTTAATTGGAAATGTTCTTTTGTACTCGTATTTCATCCAATCAAATCGATACATTAGGATCTTATGTATATTAACAAATGTCGGTTTAAGATAGTCTAGAACGCTTTTCTTTCTTTTCTGGAAGTATTGACGTTTTTTTATGAGTATAGACAGCAGATGACTGCTGTTAAGTATTGATTGTTGTTAGCTCTTAGAATCCATTTCATCTTCGCTGGATAATGAATTTGACCGCTGAAAAGCAGTGTCAATTTTTCTGACTTTCTCAAATTTTAAAGTATTAGATGAAAAGTAACCACTGTTTTGGTATAACTAATAATTTTACCTCCGTACATTACTGGTTATTGATTACCCTTGTGGATGTATCATCAAGAAGCTCAAATGCATAGCATTGGAAGAAAGCAGATATCGGAAGTATTGCAGCACGTGAATATCTCCAGATGGATGTTGAAAAATATTAGCAATAAAATGACTTTTGCAAATTAGTAATATTGAACGGATCTTTGAAAGCTATTGTCATTAAAGAGACCACTGTATAGACAGGAATTTGAAAGTGGAAAGTTATTTACAGACTGTTGAGAGCTGCAGAATACTGACAGTTCGTTTATAACTGCACAATATTTATAGAAAGTTAAACACTGCAAAGTATTAACAACTTGTTCAACTCACTCGGTGCCTTGATGGCAAGTTAACATCCTCGTGACATTACTAACCTCATAACCGTTGCAGAGTACCGACAGGTGTAAGGTACATATTTTAGCAGCAACTTAAACTTTTGTAAAGTATTGGAAGTTAACATAATACTGTAAAATGTTGGCTGCATGTTAAACATTTAAACATTAGACCAGGTAGTTGATAGTTGCTAACTTTCAGCAATACTTTTACGTTTGCAGTCTATTTGCAAGAGGGATGTCGGCGCGTGATACTTACAGTGAGCTGACTGTTGTATAAAATCAAATGTGTCAGGTTGGGCTACGTCTGCTACCGTAAGTAACAGTAGACGGTATTACCTGTGACTATTGGTCCAGAGTAAACAGCTACACCTGGATCCCTCTGGAAATTCCTCTCTGGCGGATCAGGCGGCCGAGCAGATATGCTCATCCCCCCCCCCCGGGTGTAAAGACCGATGGCAAGAGCTGTGTGGACAGCGCAGGACATCAGCTCAGGTGCAGTAGGACCTGATGGACATCCACTGCATCTGGACTCGTCTCCAGACGTCTCGACATTGTCGTGCCACTGGATTCAGACAGTTATGGACGAGAGAGTGAGGGTGACACTGCGCACTTTTCCCTCACTTAAATCCGACTCACGCGCCAGTCATGACATCATTCCCCTCCCCCACCATGTACCTTTAAGTCCTGTGTCGTTTGGCGACTGGCAAAGCAGCAGGTGTGGATACACTGGGAGCTGTAGCTGCAGACCTGCACACGCGGCTCAGGGCATAGGGTCGCTTTTCACTGCAGTTGTGGAACTCGGGTGCTCCCCCCCCCCCCCCCGCCGTGACTGATCAGCCCTTTTGTTAGGGTAACACTGCTCACCTCCGTAGCATGAGGAAGGGGCTAGAAAAGGTGCCCTAAACATTGCCTGCTTCACCTTAACCCTGGTCACCATACCGCGGCTGACGCGGATCCCAACTTAACTGTTGAAAATCTAATAAGAAGACAACGGAGACGCAAACTCCCCATCGGTGGCTGGAATGTGCGCACGCTAATGGACAATACAGCAGCCGATAAATCAGAAAAGAACAGTTCTAGGTGGTAGAGAACTGGTCAGATTCAACATCCAAATAGCAGCCCTGAGTGCAACTCGCCTAGCTGAGGAAGGCAACTCACCGAAGTAGGAGCCGGCTACACCTTCTTCTGGAGTGGCTGAAGAAAAGAAGAGCATCGTGAAGCTGGTGTTGGGTTTGCCATCAAATCACAGCTATTTTGCAAGCTCACAAATCTGCCAAAAGGGCGTGAATGACATACTAATGCATATGAGACTTCCACTGTCTGGAAAAAGACATGCGACTATCATCAGCCCCTTTTCACCCACCTTGACCAACCCAGATGAGATCAAGGACATATTTAATGAAGACCTGGAGTCTTTTATCGCAGAAGTAGCGAAATTAGACAGGCTCATCATCCTTGGTTACTTTAATAATACAGCTGGCACAGATCACCAGACAAGGCCATGTGTCATTGGCAAAAATGGCTTTGGCAAATGCAAATCCTACTGAGGAAATGCGCTGAACACGACCTTCTAATCACCAACACAGTCTTCCGCCTGCCAAGCCGCAACAATACGTCTTGGATGCACCCACGCTTAAAGCACTGGAGTCTCATTGACTACTTTGTTTTCAGGAGAAGAGACAGGCGGTATATCCGAGTCACGAAAGCCATGAGAAGTGCAGAATGCTAGATTAACCACAGGCTCATAGTCTCCAAACTCAATATCCAGATTCAGCCTAACAGATGACCAGAAGGCAAAAAAGTGCCCAAAAAGCTCAATGTCTCCAAATTGAAACAGGAGAATATAAAACAGGCATTTGTTGAAGAACTGTGCAGCCAACTAGAAACAATTGGTGCGAACTCCTAGAATGTCGAGAAAAACTTGGCATCCTTCAGAGAATTGCTAAAGCAAGTGTGGCATTTGGCAGACTACTCGCAAATGTGTGGGAGCTCAGAGACATCAGACTGCACAGGAAACTGAAGGTTTACAAAGCAATTGTGTTGCCTACCCTGCTGTATGCATGCGAAACCTGGACGGTGTACAGACGCCATGCCAAGAAACTGAATCATTTTCACATGGGCTGCCTGAGAAAACTGATGAGGATAAGATGGCAGGACAGGGTCCCAGACACTGAGTATCTCACACGGGCAGGCATTCATCCACACTCTGCTGATGAAATGACAGATGACATGGGCAGACCACGTTATCCGGATGTCAGAAGAGCGACTACCAAAGAAGATCTTCTACAGTGAGCTGAATGAGGGAAAGGGATCTCAGGGTGGTCAGAAGAAACGCTTCAAAGATTCCTTCAAGTCATCCTTAAAACACGTCAACATTGACCCGGAGTCTGGGGAAGATCTCGCACAGGATCGCTCCACCTGGCGCAGACTCATCCATACTGGAGCTACAGACTTTGAACTGAGCAGAATTGCAGAGGCGGTGCAGAAGCGCGAGCAGCGTAAATCTCAGATCTGCAGCACGTCCTCTATTGATCAAGCAAACCCAAGCGGCATCTCCTGTCTAGTGTACAACAGACAGTTCAGAGCACAAATTAGCCTGATCAGCCAGTCACGTACTGACAGAAACCAAACCAGTTAGTGATGTCATGGTCATCATCGAACTCGAAGGACGAACAACATAAAATCAACAGTAAATTGAGATATTCGGAATAAATCTCCAATAAGATATAACAAAAATTTAAATTTATTTCTCAGTTGAAAACTTTAGAGAGTTTATTTAACCCTTTACACGTTTCTTGCTTACTTGATTTTCTTAATATCTATATGTTACATTTATTTATTTAAATTTTGACAGAGTCGAGATCAGGCAGTAGGTCAGGTTTATATATAACCTCTCTATCTCTCTCTCTCTCTCTCTCTCTCTCTCTCTCTAGCGCATGGTACATTGGATTTTGTACAGAATTTCCCTATAAAAATATAAAATAATATATTAATAATGATAGGTTTATCTTGTTAGAAATGATAATAATTTTTTTTTATCACCCCAGACATATACGGTGCCAAAGTTGGGGAGCCGTGGACTCACCGTTTGCAGCAAAAAAAAAACAAATATTAAAAATCACTTCTATCTAATATGTTGTAAATTATAAAAATCAGTTCATCAAATTTACATCCACTATTGTCTGAGGTCTGAAGAATACAACAACAACAAAATTTAAACCGGATAGGAAGGTAGTAAGCCTAAAGAAAAGATGCAAGAAATACATTAATTTAGTTTATTTTCTATCGAAAATGTGTTGGAGATTATTATTATTATTATTATTATTATTATTATTATTATTATTATTATTATTATTATTATTATTATTACATGCTACCGTTCCACTTCCTCAATTTGTAAAGCGATATCGTATCAAGATATTTAAGGGGGGGGGGGTACGAAGATGTCTTAAATATAGTAGTAATACTCGACTGAGAGTCATAACATTTTTATTTCTTTATCTTTTTTAATTTATTAAATACGCATGCAAAATCTTTCCTCTTCAAGTTTCATTGTATCTCATCAATAATCTTCTGCACCCTACACAATCTCTTTTCCGGGAAGATGTGTGTCTACAAATAAAACACACGCTGTCGGTTACTAACTTCAGACTTTGAGACATTGTGGAATGAGCAACGAAATTATATTTTCCGTCGATAAAGTGATTAGTACTTTTGGAAATAAACAAGTCTTCTGAGTATTTTCATAAGCATTTATCTCGAATATTGCAAGGTGTCGCAACTGACAACAAACAAAAGCCAATACGCTGCAATCAATCCAAAACGATAACAATTCCAGGTGAAACAGATAGATGGCAATTATTCAAAACTCTCCCGAGTCAGGCTTTCGAAGGCGTTGTGAATAGGATAGGGTACGATGAATGTCATTCATAAGTCTAGTGTCACTGCGGTGTCGCTTAGCTCGATTGGTACTTCGTGATTTGGCTCCATTTGTAGAAAACCTTCGATAGAAGCAACATACATTAACAGTTATTTGATGTTATTTATCGGTTGTAGGACTGAATTGAAGTGATCTAGTCTAAAAATATCCAGGCGCAGACGTATTTTAAAGTATTTATAACCCAATTTCGCCGATAGGACAGGCGTGCAATATGTGCATTAATGAAGTAATGGGTACGAGTTATATCAGAAGCTGCTCCTCGCCACTCTGCTCTAACGTTGCTAGCCGTCTAGGACTAGTATTCTAAAACCCATCCCTTTATAAGTATTTCAAGTAGCGGTTAGACTTCCCGACATGTATAAATTAGGGATGCCGGATTGCTTGCGATTGCTGATGGGGCTGACCTTTGTATTCAGACGGGAAATCTGACCTCTCTTCTTTCAAACCATTGCATCGGGTATCTTCTAAAGACAAATAGTCTCGATTACATATAAATCATTTTCAGATTCGACCAGCTATCAGTCAGCGGCTATTAAACATGTTAAACTTTTAATCAGTCTAGCAGCCACACCGTTATTCTCCTCCCCTGCCAGTTATGTACTTAAAAAAATAAGATAATACAAATACTATTATGAATGACGAATATAAGCTTATGATTTCAATCATAATATATCAAGAGTAATAAATGTGGGTGCCATATTTCTTTTATTTATGTGTTTTCACTGACGTCCGCGTGTGGATATTCTTAGATGTACTAAATCAAACAGTTATAAATCTCAATTAACAAAAAATCTATTGCATAGTTTAGCTAAACATACTTTGACAGTTTAAAAGAGAGTGCTGTGTAATAAATACAAAACCGTGAGCGTGTTTTACAGTAATTTTGGGGGAAAACGCGTCTAATATGGCGTATAATACGCCTCGGTGTGACAGCATCGACGTATCCCTACGCCATATTAAGCTCATTCTTTCCGCAGTCTCGGAACAGAGCACGCATATAGTTTTGTGTATTAATCAAATCATTCAACTGAAAGCTATGTGACGGGGAAATGATTGCGTATAAAAGGTGTATAGCGTTCGAGTCGGAAGCGGTTTCGATTGTATATCTTGGCAATAAATGAAAATCCCACTCCAACCATCCAACGAATTTTAAAGCTCTTCACACACAAAATGTGCAAATGTATAATTTTTGAGGCATCAAGGAGTTATCTCCCGTATACCAGTTTTGGGCCCGCGCGACCGTTGTGAAAAGTGGATATAAATTCTCTTGTGTGGATTGCATTCGACACTCATTCTACTGACGTAATATTTGTGTCGCACGATCTACTATTGATATGGCAAGAAAACTCGAGTCTCGACACGAGTGCATAGTCTACCCTCTATTGATGATGAGTATGTTTCCTTTATTTAAAAATAAATATTGTCTCAGTTAAGGGTTGAGATCGCTGTATTTTACAATACCTAATTGATTAATTTTCAAAGTCACAAAAAAGTGTGCCGCTCCCATGTGAACCTCTTAACAATGATCAGGCATAAGTTTTGAATATTCCTGACAAGACGCGACGAATATTAGCTAATTAGCCTTCATGCATGGCTTGATATTACATTGCAATCACGCAAGTCATACAAATATATACTTTATCAGAATGTTGATCACGATTATCATTACCACTGAATGTCTATTTTCCGGACAGATTCAAAACTGTGTAGTTTAACCAAATCTTTCAAAAATTGTTTGAAGTCTAGACTTATGATTAAGTATATTATGGGATAGATATATGAAAGCAGTGCCCTAGGTGTGCGCAAATAAAATGCGGGGTCATTTCCACCTGTCATCAGGTTGTCCTTGCAGATGAAATTAGCCAAAACACTAATCTTGTACAGTCTACATATTTTTGTATAAGTGCAGCTAATTTTTACACTGGCCCATTGGAATGTTTTGGTGCGCGTGGCCTCCTCAAGAAGAATTGAAGATCTAAATGCAGTAAATGTATCAATAAAAGATTAAAGAAGAAGGTTTTAAGCCGGCGAAACACTTTTATGTCTAGATTTAATGGTGTCCTATTTTTTATACGGTTTCACTTTTAAAATACCAGCCAACTTAGTCAGTTTTCAGTGCCTGCTGGAAAGAGCAAATCATTCCCGAGAAGAACGAAACAAAATAAATAAACATGAAAAAGAATAAACTATATAAATCTAGTATATAAATAGTGTAACCTAATTACCTTGTATTGACTGAGTTACAAGGGAACGGAAACGAATGATATTGTTAGGATTCAGATTGTATTATCTGGAGAGAGAGAGAGAGAGAGAGAGAGAGAGAGAGAGAGAGAGAGAGAGAGAGAGAGAGAGAGTGAGAGAGAGAGGGGGGAGGGGCTGAAATCATTGCATTACCACCCATTTTTCATTACTTTTTTCTTGTCTTGAACAAACTTTAAGCAAGCCATCCCCAGCAAAAGTGGGTGGATTTTATTTTATTTTATCTTTCATTGTCAAATTACAAAAAGATAGAATCATTAATGTCAAAGTTGACAAAATATAACTTTGAAGATAACAAACTCTTGAAATATAACAGACATGCATAGGTTATTATCCTAAAACAAAATGTGACCTTGTGACTAGTATCATATTAGAATGGTAACTGTCGTCTGCTACAAATGATGGGACGCCCGTACATCCGTATTTTCAATAATTATCTATTCTAATTTACGACAAACGCAAATATGTCGAAGTCTGGGAATACAGAACACAGAACTTGTTCTTCTGAAAGATTTTTGGTTACTTCTTGCACTTACCTACCTATCCATTCCATTCAGCTTCACTAATTTCCTCTCACTTAAATTATTTCTCTTTAACCCGTACACACACCCTACACAAACACACACACACACACACACACACACACACACTATGACATGCACTTGTCCCTAATTTGAAAGAATCGAGATCAGGTATTTATGGAATGTATAATGAAAAAATAAACCTTGTCGTTGAAATTATTATTAGGTAAAGTTCAACTGCTGTGAACAATAGAAAAAACATTATCTGATTAATTTTCTTGATTTTATAGAAAATCCAGGGGGGAGCTTTTGTTATGGTATACTCATACATTTATCAGATTTAAATACGTATAAAAACAATTGTCTTTTCCGGTCGAAATACAATACTTAGTCAATACGAGCTTAATCATTTCTAAAACTCATAAATTACCGTCCAACGATTCAAAACAATATATTATTTAATACATAAAATGCACCTACATTCTTCAGGACTTTTCATTGTCATGATTATACTTTAATATTTGGACGAATCTTAAATTCACCTGAACATGTTTGATCTACCATGTTTAATCGGTTGGATTATGTATCGAGTTCAGACCAATACACACACGTGTAATAAACTTAATACTGTTAATACCAAGATAAGTACAGGACATGTCAGATCAGCTGAAATTATACTTTTCAAACAATTAAGTAGTAGACCAGACGAATTTACAATTTTCAATGATCCAAGCTTGACAACTGATTTTATTTTTATATTTAAAGAGATAGGCATGGATACAACACATATATAACACAGCAATCGATTGGACTATACTTTTAAAGTAATTATATATGGTTAAATAATGGACATATATTAAAGATCGAATTGAATGGATTATTGCAATACAATTGTAATGTCCATTAACGCGTTAATTGGATTCATGGTAGTTGTTGTTGTTTTAAACCTACGAAAACATATTACCTGATGGACAAGAGTTATAAAGCTAACTAAATGGTGGGGTTTTTTATATGAAATAAAATGTGAAACTTTCTATGGGACATAAATATATAGAACACAATTTCAAAAAAAGACAAAAATTACTTATGTTAGTAGCTAATAAAGTGGTAAATTTAATATCTTGACGTACAAGTTAGTATTTGAATAGGTAGATATATAGATGGATGGATTAATAGACAGATAAATAATAAAATAAAATAAAATATAAAAAATATAAATAATAAATAGGAAATTAATGACCAAACCCGATGGTTTTAAAATATTAATCAGAAACTTGACTGAATGCATGTTTTCCTTTAATACATCTACTCACGTTTCAACCGAACTGTTTGCTGACGAATTTAAGTATTTCTAATAACTATTTTACTTCCTAAATTACTGACTATCTGTCTGACTGACTGGATTGCTGACTTACTTGTTGTTGTGCTTGAGGTTTGGCGAGAAGTAGGGGATGAGCCCTGTAGAACTAGTTCAACTCCCTGGGAGCTACCGTATATCCTCGCGTATATTTCAGGTCAAAATGCAAACAACATAGACCCTGATCTGCCGTCGCAAAATGCGCCGGCAGATCAGGGTCTATGTTTTTGTTGAACTGAATAGTCCTTACAAACTGCTTAGGCCCAGATCTGCCGATGCATTATGCGACGGCATATCTGGGTCTATGCTTTTTATACGGGAGTATATACGGTATATTGTTCATAAACTGTAGCGGTTTCAAAACACTTACCTGCAACACGATTCTAGAGTTTTTTGAAACCAAGTTTCAGACATTGCACAGTATTCTGAATTTAGAGTTTTAAAACACTTCTGAGTGTTACAAACCTTAGTTACAAAACTCTCCCCAATAGATTTAAAAGTTCTCTTGTCTATCCGCATTGAAAGCACTACATGAATGTTTCACAGGATAAAAAAACAAAAACAGATGAGAGACAAAATAATATTTACAATTATGCATACTCAATAGTATCCGTGGAATAAACGTCAAAGTACTTTATGTCTGTTATTGTTGTATTTTCTACCTTCATGTTCATTCTAGGGTATATATTGATAGATATTTACTGTATGCACTCGCTTGTAAATCCAGCCAAGTCCAACTGCAAACTGAACGGACCCAGATCTGCCCTCGCATAATGCGCTGACAGATCTGGGTATGTGCAGTTTGCTAGGAGTAATTAGTAGAGCAAAAAACATACACCCTGATCTGCCCGTGCATTATGCTATGGCAGATCAGGGTGCATGTTGTTTGCAGTTGGCCTTTAGTTATAAGCGAGTATATACGGTACCTAATTACTCTCAATCAATGATATACAGCAACAGTTTAAATTCTGAAAGTAATGTCCATTCATCGACCCCTGAGAGAAGAGAAATAATTTTTGTTACTGTTTTTTCTTCGATTATATTAAATATTAATAAAGCTTATCAGGTTTCATTGATATGCCTGTTGTAGATATAAAACAGACCATTGAGATTAAATCCATCATTGTATGTAAAAGCATTTTATATACATTTATTGATATTCCTTATTTCATTATACCATTAATATGCATTGATATTCCCTATTTCATTATACCATTAATATGCATTGATATTCCCTATTTCATTATACCATTAATATGCATTGATATTCCCTATTTCATTATACCATTAATATGCATTGATATTCCCTATTTCATTATATCATTAATATGCATTGATATTCCCTATTTCATTATACCATTAATATGCATTGATATTCCCTATTTCATTATACCATTAATATGCATTGATATTCTCTATTTCATTATACCATTAATATGCATTATGTGTTAAATAAGTCCCTTGAAACAGGAAAGGAAAGTATTTAATTTAATATTAGTGCAATCTAGACTGTTCTGAAACTACCGTATATACCCGAGTATAATGCTAGTCGAAATGTAAACAACATAGACCCTGATCTGCCGTCGCATAATGCGCCGGCAGATCAGGGTCTATATTGTTTGTTCTACTGATTAGTCCTTACAAACTGCATAGACCCAGATCTGCCGGCGCATTATGCGACGGCAGATCTTGGTCTATGCAGTTTGCAGTTGGTATAAACTTATACGCTAGTACATACGGTAGATTAATTACACTCTTTAATGTTTTTGAAAGATGGTGTGTTTTGAAATTCCTACTCCGGTACCCTTCATATCGCTTTCTCATCTCATCTGTTTATAGTGTTATTCCAAATGGTGTGTGAATGGTTGCCACGTTGCTTATCTTGCTGGTTGCTACTGGCTATATAATTGACTATATAGTGATACATTTGTCACAGTAATATAGTATGCTTGTAAAGAAGCCTCCCACTGCTTTTGTATATAATTTTTTTGCAATCGTGTTAACTTTCTATGTAAACACCTATTATTAGTTTTACGTTGTCTTTTCTCCGTTTTAAATTTCGTATCTTCTGAGAAGCAAATAAAGATTATGATCATGAGGTATGGTCTGTTTTTATTTATTGACAATGATAGTTTTATTCCCTTTTTTGTATATTTACTTTCTTGCTTGCTAGCTAATTTGTTTGTGTACATTGGTGTGTTTTACATTCTAAAACTTTGTTGTGCTCTCCTGTTCATGGCAGTGTCGGTATAAGCTATATAATGATAACTTCTGATAAATGAATCCAGCGGACGTTACATATTTATAGCACACAACTAGACAGGATATTTCTTTCGACATTTTGTGGTTATTTCCACAATGTCAAATGACTTTTAAACTTTACAAGTTATTCATATCATATATATATATATATATATATATATATATATATATATATATATATATATATATATATATATATATATATATTATAAAGTAAACATTTATTTCTGCGGAACTCGGTAAATAAAGTTATTCATACTGAATTGAATATCTTAGGTCATGTAATGTAATTAATGTTGGTTTGAGTTATATGACCATAAATATTTCTTGCGATTTTTATTCCACAAATCAAAATAGGATATTATACAATACCATTTTTATTCATCCCACATTAATCAGAAAGACTGGAAAACTTAGAAAGCGCATATACGCCGCGTTTTTCTGTGAAGCAACACACACATACGGTATCCTCTACTGAAGCTTACCTACGAAGCACGCACATACGGTATCCTCTAGTGAAGCGTACCTACGAAGAACACACATACAGTGTCCTCTAGTGAAGCTTTAAATGCGACAGTTACCTGTTGAGCTATTTTTTATATAGAAAACTGCAATAAGTGCATTTCAGCTTTCTGACAAGTTTTCCAAGTGAAATCATAAAATATACTGAAGTCAAGGTACTACGAATGGTTCTATCCATTATCGTGTGTATAGGGGCCAGACAAAGAACAATATAATGCTAAACGTTGAATAATGTTATATATATATATATATATATATATATATATATATATATATATATATATATATATATATATATATATATATATATATATATATATTAAGACATTAATCTTAGAATATTAAAAGTTAGTATTGCTACCGACCTCAATCACAGAAGTGATGCACACTTTGTCACCGATACTGAATGTATTGATGTTTTCATGCGGTAATACATGCTTATTTTATTTCTCACTGGTAAATATAAACTAAAAGAATTAATGATATGAAATGTAATATCCTCAACATCTAGATTACTTAAATAAAATGTGTTTTTATGCTTGCAAAATAAGTTATTTCTGAATAATTAGTGCTGTCAATATTTGAAATTTCATTTCATGAAAATCTCAAATAAAAATCAGGAAAGAAGAAAGATTTAAAGATGATCCCAACGTACGCCATCTTCATATTTATATCTTACATAGAGTAAAGTTGCAACTGCAGTGTCATACAAACTGATTACATATATATATATATATATATATATATATATATATATATGTAAGGAAATCTAAATTTTAGATGTTTAATGAAAATGGGGATAGCAAAGTTCGGAATCTATGAAGAAGTAATACATTATTTTTGTAAAAAAAGAAACGCCTCAAGCTTAGAAATGTATCTATATCTATGATCATGTGTGGCAACGTAAACATTTCAACATTTAAAATATTTGAAGAGGGAATTTCTAATTTTTCCAACATATCAAAACATATCTAGAATATAACGCTTCAGCCCTATGGATTCACACAATGAAAATCTGAGCCATATTTATATTTAAAAAAAAAAAACGCCCGCCGTGAGGCAGAGCTTGTAATGTTAAGGCCATGTTTGTCCGTCCATCCGTAACCAATTTTGTTTCCGTGCGATAACTTTAGTTATCACATACCTTAACCAGACGTTGCAGGCAAGGTGCCCCATAGGAAACAAAGAAACCTCTTAATATGGGGGGGGGGGGGGTCCAACGGTGTCATATTTCGGTAATTTTAACGGACCAAAGCAATTTGTTTCTGTGCAATAACATATCCTTTGCTTCACATATCTTCACCAAACTTTGCAGATGAGTTGCTCTATAAAATGTAAAGAAGTCTATTGCTTGAGGGTCAAAAGGTCAAACATCAAGGTCTTCGGGATGTGAGAAAGTAAAATGGTTTCCTCTCAATAACTCACATTTTACCAAACATACCATTACAAAACTTTAATAAAATGTTGCGCTTGATGATTCCCAAAAGACAATTGGCTACGTTTACGTCTAAATGTCAAAGGTCAAGGGCGCTGCAATCTGAAAGAAAGAATACATTTTGCATGATTGCATGATAACTCGAGTTTTACTTAATATGACTTTACACAATTTTGCAGGTAGGCTGTCCTGGATGAGACGAAGGAGCACATAATTCCTGATTAAAAGGTCAAGATCAAGGTCACCATGATCCTTAACAAGACAGACGGCTGATTTATTATGTACCGTTTACGGTATTCTTGTTCAATACTTGTCTTCAAGTATACCGCTCAAAAGAAGTTCAAACCCAATTTTAAAAAGTAGTGGTTACCTTCCCCTTACCTCTTATTTTATTTTAATAACACAAACTACTTAGAAGACGATAGCATTACATTAGGATAGTTCTGGGGCAGTGATGTCAACTATGGATAGTGTTGCTTGTGTTTGTGACCAATGTTATATGTTAAAGTACATCAATTCTTTGAATTCAAACAATCATATATAGAATATAGATATACGACATCTAGTGAAAATTGACGATAAAACACAAGAAAAATGGATAGAAGGAGGGAAGGAAAGGAAGATTTACCTGCGATACTGTATGCTGTCTATCTGTCTATCTTTCAAAGTACATGTCTATTATTATCTGTCTATGTCTAGTGTTTCTGTTTGTCTATGTCTACTGTTTCTGTTTGTCTGTCTCTAAGTAAGTCTTTATTTATATTCGTCTTTTTTCGTGTGTTTGTCTGTAAGAGGCAGTAACAATGTATATAAAACGTGGCCAAAAAGAATATGCATCTATCAGAACCTATAATTAAATTTAAATTTTTTCAGAACTTAAAACAAACGTACTTTGTATCACATGGAATGCTCTACTCCCGAACTGCGTTTAAAACAAGTGGTGTGCTTTTCACTGTACTATGTCTTTCTAATCGAAAAAGACATTTAAATTATGTGTACTGCATATTAGCACATTATACAAGCACATACGATTAATAAATCAAGTTTTCTTAAGAACATCCCGCAGAAAATTTGGCTTAATGTTCGCACTTTGGAAATCCATAACACATTTAAGTCTCAGAGCAGTCTGTCATGTCGGCGGGCACATTAATACACGACGCATTAATACACTCCTAATAGAATAACGCACATCAAGTTATCTATATACCACATGTACCCTATCATATTTAATTGATAAAAACCTTTTCTTTTCCATTTTTTCCCTCTGTTGCAATTTGACTGTATATACCCCTACAAAGTAGAAAGTTTCCTTATTTCCAAGCAAGTGAATATACCAATATTCCAGTACCTTAGTACCTAATGGATTGGCGTACGGATTCTTGACTGTTGCGCTAATTTCTACAGACTCTTACCAGATGAGTAGAATATAAGAAATGAAAACAAAGCATTTGTTATGACAAAGATTGTTTCCAACTGAATCTTAGAATCTAAATTTGTGCTGATAGTTAATAAAATAGTCCCTGTCGTTCGACTTCTGCATCATGCAATGAATCGTATGACACACGTGGAAATGGTGTTGCCTCCCGTTTTGCGAATGTCTATAACATGAGCATATGGGGGTCTTTTTGTAATTGCCATATGTGTACCCGTTTAGAATATTGAAAAGAAATTATTGCGTTTCATTCTGCAAATTTCTTTCCAAAAGTCCAGAGACTTGCTTTAATCAGTGACTGTCTTCATGCAATGTTTGAATCAAACAAAATGTGAATACTGGTATATCCAAACACAATCTTTATACTGGTGTATCCAAACACAATCTTTATACTGGTATATCCAAACACAATCTTTAATGTCTTCTTGTTGTAAATATAAGGGTTATATTAGAATGATATATAATTTATTTATCTTTATAGTTGCAGCCTCATTCCCTTTTTATTCTACCACCAACGGTGCCCCGCCACAACATCCATCCATTCCCCCTGTAAATATTACTTCGCAAAGTTCCGTGTCAATGTGATCAAGGAATGTTCTCAGATTTTTTTCCAAAACTTAAATTATTTGGTAAAAATCTACCCCCGTATAAGTACAAGCTGTTGGAGTTGCATTAAGCCTTGTATAAGTAGTGGGTACAAGCTGTTGGAGTTGCATTAAGCCTTGTTAAGGGTAGGAATTTTGGACACTTAGCAAAGTTTCCTTCATTTCGCTTTTCACCATTTGAAATGGTACTATGCTTAACAACACATACCTTTGGTACTCTGCTGATCACGTGTAGGACACACACACATGACTCATGCATACATCTTGAAGCGTGAACCTCGACCAGAATGTATACATCTTGAAGCGTGAGCCTCGACCAGAGTGCATACATCTTGAAGCGTGAACCTCGACCAGAGTGCATACACTTCTAGTGTCTACTGTCAATATAACACATTCTTGCCGAGTGTATCGACTTTCATCATGTGAGACAGAAGCTTTTTGATGTGAACTCAATTAAGAAACTTTATAATGACCATTAGAGAAAATTTTTAACTTTTTGAGGAAATGCGGTCTAGATAACAAGTTGTGACCCTATATTTTATGGATTTTTATATTTTTTACATTTATATATTATTTGTTATATTCATTGTACAGAGTATTAACATCTTTTATCTTCTATCTTTTATCTTGTTATACTACATGTTTACGTTTATTTGAAAAGGTTTATATTATCAGACATTTTTTTGCAATTCTTTATCTGTACATTTTAACAACTTACCTTTCAATCAAACCATATAGCCAGTACTGTGCTGACGTGCCGTTTAACTCAATACATACATACATACATACATACATACATACGTACATACATACATACATACATACATACATACATACATACATACATACATACATACATACATACATACATACATACATACATACATACATACATACATACATACATACATGCATGCATGCATACATACTAAAAACAGTCTCATCAGTTTCATGTTAAGAAAATAGAATTACCGATTGGCCATAGTACATGGTACATTCAGATCCGAATAAAGCCAAGATTAAAAAATGCAGAATTCGTACCATTTTATTCATGAAATGTTGTACTTTCTCCAAAAAAATGATTTGTTGCAGTTAAAAATGACATCCATAATCCAATGAGGCAAACTGAACCTTCAACTTCGTCAATTCTTATTGTCTGCAGATTAACACCCAAAACAACACCAAACGACACTTTCAAATTCTCAACAATGATAATCATGGATTCGGCGCAAATATAGCGTACATTTTGTATGAGCGTACAATACACCTATTAATTTTTGTAACCAGTACCTTGTGTATTTCACATAATTGCTGTAAGTTAGAAGTAAGATAGTTCTCTTCTGATTCTTTTCTCATTAAGTCATTATTTCTCTTTGAAGTCAGTTAATGGTTTCCGCAAATGAACAAGTGTGTGGTCGCCTGAAGTCAAACCGGTCATATTGTATGCCCTATTCTATCTCTATTCAATTTGTATCCTGACTCGGATGAACAGGCACACAAAGGAATGGTTGAGAGATGTAGCATATATCATTAATTACTTGGGTTAAATGAAAAATATTAAAAGTAAAGTCAATTGACACTGAAACTGATTACTAAGCTAAAAACGTGTAATATTATACACACAATAGTAAAGAGTATATGGATTGATGTTAAATAAGAATTGGCATTAATTACCAATTTTGATACCAACCATAGCGTATATTGCCAATTGCAGGCGAAAAATTGATTAATATTCTATTATAATGGCTCGAATACTGCATACGCATTTGTTTAATGATGACTCAAGGACAGCTGCACCAATACTAAATAAAAAATGGTCATTATTTTATTTTTCATAAAATTATGTGAAATAAAACAAGTGAACGGTGGTAAACAACAACGTTCTTTCCATGAAAACTCAATGTCTCATGTTTTATTCGATGCATTGAATTTCTCTGTAGGTTCAAATGTAAATATCGACACGAAAATATTGTCAAATATGTCTAACAATTCCACAAATTTTTCGAACATGTCAAAGAAAGCCTCTAGTGTGTACAGACTTATAATCCTTTGTATAACCTAGAAACATCGTCAGTTGAAAAGAAATCACAAGCCTTGTATTATAGAGAAATATTAAAGAAATCGATGGCGCCGGAATGGTGAGTGAATGGCGATTAATATTAGGCTCGCAATGGTTAATGGTTCCAGGCTGTTGATCGCTTTATGATCCCTTGACTCGGGTCGTCAAGGTCATAAGCCAATGGCGGCTTGTATTACTTCGCTCCTATGAATGTCTTATTTTGGCGGGAATGGCATATTTGTGTAGATACAGGGGTGACCAGACAAATACAATTGATGTAAGGATACAGTGAATACAGGTCTGAACTATCTATATAAAGTCTCTATCTATATTTACATTCGTTACCTGACACTTTGTCAGATTGAAATGAACAAACTTTGCTTATAATTGTTATAAACAGGGAAATTATGTAATAGCTGCGAAAACTAGCAGTACGGATTTGAATTCTGATTGGAATACATGATAACTTTCAAGCTTGTTTAATTATGTATGTCACATTCATATACATGCTATTTTCTATCCTATAATTATAATTATGCATCCTTCCATATATTTTATTTTAGGGACCGGAAAAAGCGCTTTTCTCATAGTTGGAATATATATATATATATATATATATATATATATATATATATATATATATATATATATATATATATATATATATGTGTGTGTATGTATGTATGTATGTATGTATGTATGTATGTATGTATGTATGTATGTATGTATGTATGTATGTATGTTTGTATGTGTGAGAGAGAGAGAGAGAGAGAGAGAGAGAGAAAGAGAGAGAGCTTATTAGCACATGTACCATAAAAGAAAGGAATAAAGAAAGAAACTTCGCAAATGCGACGCATTGCTCTCCATGTGATTATTGAATGATTTTTTAGAAAATACTCAGAAAATACACAAAGAATGAATGACAAACAAGCAACAAGGTTAGGACAGTTGAACTTGTCCAGACATTTGTTAAAAGGATGAGTGTTTCTCAAAACGTCTGTCCATTAATCGCCCCTGTAATAGTTATAAACTGGAAGATGGGTCTCTTACGCGAGAAAAAAAAAAATGTTAAAAGTCTGTGCCATCGAAGATAATAATTGCCAAAAGAAATTGCATTAAAATGTTATATTTTGGAACTTTTCATTATTATTTTTTTTTTTTTTTCATTTTTTTTTTTAAAACTTGTAAAACCAGAAATATATGCAAAGTTGTTTGAGAATGGGGTCCTTTGGATATCACTTTTGCATACCGTTTCCATAACGTTTCTGATCGTTTCAATCGCTGATAGTAACGTTCCCATTTCGTACCACTTCTAATCATCCATCAATCATCTCTTCGTCTCCGTAAGGTTACGTACAGTACCGTTTCGTACCGTTTCAAGATAGTTTCCAAGCGTCCCGGTTTTCTGTTTTCATTCAACTTACAAAGTTAGTCGATTTCTTATAAATTCTATTCAAACTAGCATACGTTTTAACATTGAACACAATCGTTTAAATCGTTTCTATATTACCTTATCAGCGTACCGTTTCGTACCGTATCGTACCGTTCGTACCATACCGTATTGTTCAAAATAGTCTTCCTAATCGTACCATCTCGTCTTCGTACTGTTTCCAACCGATTTCTGTCGAGACAGAAGTATTTTGACGTGGACCGCTTGATGAAACTATATGAGGACGTACCACCAGAGAAAATTTTGAACTTTTTAAGCCAGTGCGCTTTGTACAACAAATTTTGATCGTGTTTTAAGGTATTTTATATGTGTTACCTTTATTTGTTTTTTATACATATTACAGAATTTTAACATTTACAGTTATATTTTATCTTCTTGTGCTTGATTTTACAGGTTTTTGGAAGGGTTTTATCTACCTACATTTTTGGGAAATTCATTTTTACATTTTTCGAACATTTGTTAGCACTACAAAGCCAATGTTGTTCTGAGGTGCTGTAAAACCCTATTACCGCCTATACTCGCGTATAACGAGATACCAACTGCAAACTACATAGACCCAGATCTGCCGTCGCATAATGCACCGGCAGATCTGGGTCTATGCAGTTTATAAGGTCTAATCAGTAGAACAAACAACATAGACCCTGATCTGCCGGTGCATGGAACGTGAAAATGAAGCAAAGTACAATGGCATGGCAAGAGAACTTACAAAGGATTGGAATTCTCAGACATCGTATCAATTGTGGTATGAACAGTAGGACCCAAACTAGGAAACAGTCAGACGACTCTTTGAACAGCACCAAAGACTACTTAAAAAAGCGGCACTTTTCGGAACAGTCAGAGGACTACGGAAGATCTTTGTTACCTAAGGCCACGGGAAGTTATTAGGGTTCTGCAAGAAGAAAAAAAAAAACAACCAGAAATATCATAAGAATTTTGGAAGAAGAAGAAGACGATAATAATAATAATAATAATAATAATAATAATAATAATAATAACCCATGTACAAATTAAACATATTAGCACTCCCAAAAAATGAACGTTTCTAATAATGAATGAGAGAGTTTAAAATTAAGTGCCAGTGATTTCAATTGGTTTAATTGTCACAAGGAAAGTTCGATGGACGAGATGGACGCGTAATGTTTCGCCAAACAGCTGTTATGTCTTCCTCTATTCAGGTTTGAGAAGTTATCACCTTTGTTTTACACTTGCTTTAACAATTGAAATAATTATTACTATCTGTCGGGTTCAATTGGTACTCTTCCAAAACGTTCCATCAAGGAATTCATTGTTTTCTGTTGTTTCGAGATGAAACAGTTATCACATTTCGTTTTACTCGTGTTTCAAGATGAACCAATCATCACTGTCAATAGGTTGTAATTAAAAACCTGTCGAAGACATTGGAACAGACATCAATGAGAGTTTTCAATCGCGTCGTTGGACTTGAATGTATATTATTTCACACATTTGATTTTAGATAGAATGCCTTCGGGTACAAATCAACCATTTTGCTGCCTATATGTCTTCTGCCAGTTCTGTTTGCATCACTAACTACTGCACCGACAGAGCTTTTAGCAATTCATTTTTACTCTTTGATACACGGGCCCTCCTCTCGCCTTCCATATACACTCAAATGTATATTGTACACTCAAATGTATATTGTACATTTAAATGTATATTGTACACTCAAATGTATATTGTACACTCAAATGTATATTGTACACTCAAATGTATATTGTACACTCAAATGTATATTGTACACTCAAATGTATATTGTACACTCAAATGTATATTGTACACTCAAATGTATATGTATATTGTACACTCAAATGTATATGTATATTGTACACTCAAATGTATATTGTACACTCAAATGTATATGTATATTGTACACTCAAATGTATATTGTACACTCAAATGTATATGTATATTGTACACTCAAATGTATATTGTACACTCAAATGTATATGTATATTGTACACTCAAATGTATATTGTACACTCAAATGTATATGTATATTGTACACTCAAATGTATATTGTACACTCAAATGTATATTGTACATTTTAGTTCAGATACGATGCATCAGTATTATACTGATCCGAAACGACGTCAAATTGTTGATTTAGCACTGAGAATTGATAAATTGAACATTACCTATCGTTGTGCCATTACTGCTGCCATTAACCTAATGTTGTCCCACCTTTCTAGACGACAGGAGCTAAGCACTGTTGAGCATTAGCACAATGCACTGGACACAATATTATAATTACTTTTGTCAATGAAACTAATACCCTTTTCGTGAATTTGTCTCCTTTCACCTTACCACACGAAGGAGAGGAGTTGGATATACACTGTTACTGATAGCAATACAAGTGGTATAAATACTTGTTTTGAAGACATTTTCTGACATGAAAAGAAAAGAATGGTTTATCTCTCCGATCAGTTCGATATTGCTTTATACTAAACAATGACCCATACGATATTTCCCACTCACTGCTCAAGGTTCGGAACAGGCGTTCATGAACGTGTCAGTACAAAATCGTATCAATCAAATACATTTGTCTACTTAGTTTAATGAAAATGTATTACGGAACGAAATGCCAAAAACGAAGTGAAATCAGTCGATTTTTAAAAATGAAATGGTCAGAATAATTTTCAATAGCACTGAAACCAGTCTTTGTGCTTTTAGCTGCCAGACAAATATTTTTTACATGTCTATGACAGGTGAATAAGAAATCCAGTCACAGATTCACTGCGTAATGTGTTCAAAATGATTATTAAATAATAACTTACTAATTATTCACACTTTTAGTTTTTCTACTTGAAGTATGTCCAATATTTATCCTGATTATTCATTCTTGAGTTTAGTTTACTTATTCTAATTTTGGGGGTATATTCTATATTATTAACTTCAAATTAGGATATGTTCTATATGACTTAAGTACAAATTGGGGTATGTTCTATATGATGTAAGTACAAATTGGGATATGTTCTATATGACTTAACAACAAACTGGGATATGTTCTATATGACTTAACTACAAATTGGGATATGTTCTATATGATGTAAGTACAAATTGGGGTATGTTCTATTTGATTTAAGTACAAATTGGGGTATGTTCTATATGACTTAACTACAAACTGGGATATGTTCTATATGACTTAAGTACACATTGGGATATGTTCTATATGACTTAAGTACAAATTGGGGTATTTCTATATGACTTAAATACAAATTGGGGTATGTTCTGTATGATGTAACTACAAATTGGGATATGTACTATATGACTTAAGTACAAATTGGGGTATGTTCTATTTGATTTAAGTACAAATTGGGATATGTTCTATATGACTTAACTACAAACTGGGATATGTTCTATATGATTGAACCACAAATTGGAAAAGATCATGATGAAATATTGACTGTATTCAGTAATTTTCAATATAAGTGGCATTCAGTCCATTTTTCGTATGTCAAACCTTAATGAGTTATGATCGACTCCTGAGAATGAAGCTATTATACCCTGCTTCCAGGCTTTATTGTGTCTATTATACCCTGCTTCCAGGCTTTATTGTGTCTATTATACCCTGCTTCCAGGCTTTATTGTGTCTATTATACCCTGCTTCCAGGCTTTATTGTGTCTATTATACCCTGCTTCCAGGCTTTATTGTGTCTATTATACCCTGCTTCCAGGCTTTATTGTGTCTATTATACCCTGCTTCCAGGCTTTATTGTGTCTATTATACCCTACTTCCAGGCTTTATTGTGTCTATTATACCCTGCTTCCAGGCTTTATTGTGTCTATTATACCATGCTTCCAGGCTTTATTGTAACTATTATACCCTGCTTCCAGGCTTTATTGTGTCTATTATACCCTGCTTCCAGGCTTTATTGTGTCTATTATACCTTGCCTCCAGGCTTTATTGTAACTATTATACCCTGCTTCCAGGCTTTATTGTGTCTATTATACCATGCTTCCAGGCTTTATTGTAACTATTATACCCTACTTCCAGGCTTTATTGTGTCTATTATACCCTACTTCCAGGCTTTATTGTGTCTATTATACCATGCTTCCAGGCTTTATTGTAACTATTATACCCTACTTCCAGGCTTTATTGTGTCTATTATACCTTGCTTCCAGGCTTTATTGTAACTATTATACCCTGCTTCCAGGCTTTATTGTGTCTATTATACCTTGCTTCCAGGCTTTATTGTAACTATTATACCCTACTTCCAGGCTTTATTGTGTCTATTATACCTTGCTTCCAGGCTTTATTGTAACTATTATACCCTGCTTCCAGGCTTTATTGTGTCTATTATACCTTGCTTCCAGGCTTTATTGTAACTATTATACCCTGCTTCCAGGCTTTATTGTGTCTATTATACCTTGCTTCCAGGCTTTATTGTAACTATTATACCCTGCTTCCAGGCTTTATTGTGTCTATTATACCCTACTTCCAGGCTTTATTGTGTCTATTAATTGTATTCCCTGAAAGATGATAACCATCTGTACTCGCGTATAAATCGATACCAACTGCAAACTGCATAGACCCAGATCTGCCGTCGCATAAGGCGCCGGTAGATCTGGGTAATGCAGTTTGTAAGGACTAATCAGTAGAACACACAACATAGACCCTGATCTGCCGGCGCATTATGCGACGGCAGCTCAGGGTCTATGATATTTGCATTTAGACCCGATTTATACGCGACTATATACGGTATGTGATAAGGAAGACCAAGAATTCTGTTGTATGAGTCAATGATTTGTTTTTCCAAAACATTTTGCTAATTCTCAGACGCATAAGCCTAAAAACGTACAGTATCTTTGGCTGAAGTTTTCTTTTAAAAAAAATGCGACGGTTCAAATCCATGTTTTAATGGAATTTTTTTTTTAAATTCCCAAAATTTTGGAAGACAATAGTTTTTAAAATTCTTTTATTCATAAGTGCAAGAACCAAAGGCATATAAATAGCAAAGAAATAAAAATAGAGCTGTTTCAAAATTATGAGTTCCAGTATGTCGTGATGGAAATTCGTGACCACAGGGTAAACGAACATTATAAGGGAATTGTGTGTGTGTGTGTATATATATATATATATATATATATATATATATATATATATATATATATATATATATATATATATATATATATATATATATATATATATATATATATATATATACTAAGATGTAGACAAAATATTGGGGTTGATATTATTATTAATTATTATTATAGAATTATAGAAAAACTGGCATCTTTCTTTGAATCGACAAAGCTATTTCATCATCTATGTAACTTTTCTAAGTTTTAAATATTGTTAATGTTGACTCAGAGGCATGAAAAAGACAAAATCTGAAAGATAAATAAATTTAAGAATTTATATTTTGTGCAAGAAAGTAATACAATTTCTAAGGTGCTTTTCCTCGAAAGACCAAACAATTATTGTATTGTAAGGAAGTTTTAATCATAAAATTTGCATAGCTTGCAACACATGTATTCAATGTCATTTTTATAGTATTTGGAGACAAGCAAATGAATATAAATCAAGTCCCTTTATTTTGATTGAACCGTAGCCATAGCTTTCAATGTATCTTTTTTAAAAGGATCTTTGAATTTTGATGATTTTGCATTTAATGCTAGTACACACAGCTCTTTTTTTCTACCGCTATCCTCGGAGCAGAATTAAGATTTCAAACCCATATATTTCCTTTAAATATTTATCTAAATGTGAAATTCACATTTTAAAATTATTGGTTACTGTGATAAGTTAGTTCATTTTGAGATAAAGACAGAATGATATAAAGAGGGGATATTGTGATACCCTCCGCCTGTCCGTCCACCCCGTCCGTTCCCACATATCCTCCTGACCTGCTAAGCGAGATTGACGAAACTTCTTATTATGTTGCCCTGTGGCAACCATGAAGCTTAAAATATGCTGCTACAGCAGGAAGGCTCATCATATATTTGAGTGATTCTGACTCCTGGGTCACTATTTGTCGGGGGGTGGGGGTGGGGGTGGCGGTGAGTATGATTGGGTGGGGGGTTAGGGGTGGAATGTGCATTAAATTGCATAAGAAATTTGCGATGGTGTACCATTTCAGTTGCTCTATTTTAAAATTTTAGTTACACGACGGACTAGAAACGTTCAGTCGCAGCAAATCTTCAAATATGTGGTCAAAAATCACGCATACTCAAAGTTAGACATGATATTTGAATGAGTCATAATATTAGCGTTATGACTCATTCAACATATTAGTGTACTTTTGCCACTAACTTAAACAAAAACTTAAAAATACCACCCAATTTTTTAGTAGGTTACCCCAGACAAGTTTTTACAAATTATATTGTCCCAATCATTCACAACCTGAGTCGTAATCTTTAAATTCACCCCAAGTTTGTCAACAGTCATTGAATTTTTCAGTGTAGGTTTATTAACTGGCCATACTTAGAACGTGAAATCATATATCGAATCTCCTCATAATTGTTAACTTTAAATAATTAGCGCAAGGTATGCAATTACACAGGTAAAACCTCAAAGGAATTGGGAAAAAAAACAAAAAAAACAACAAAAAAAAAACAGCGAGCTTTGAAACTAAAACTTCATTAACATGGTAGGTATTCAAAAAATGTATATGAATTGAACTAATCCTTTCTGCCAACCCCCTCCCTCGGCAACCATCCCCGGGGCGACCACATAAGTGTCATCAGTTGGACAGCATATCAATTTAATTTCCGTATTTTATATAAATTATTCATTCACATCGTTATCTGAAATTTAAAATGATATTGCAAATCAATAAACATAGCAAATGAAGCCAAGAAAACCTACCTTTTTATTTGGTTCTGCAATCTGTTGGAATTTTTGTTTACAAATCACTGTCAAGACATTACCATACTGAGGCATACAGCATCATAACATTCATTAGCTGAACAGAAATTATAGGACATACAACACTGAAACATTCATATGTAAAAGGATCACCGATTTAACTTCCTAACTGTCGTAGCATTAATTTTTGTAAGGTAGAAAACTAATGACCTGGTCTGAACTTTGTATTTTTCCTGTCCAGCTATAGGTAAATCTCATCTACTATCACAAAAGTCCTTGACAAACTCAGGTAAAAAATATGCGAAAAAATTAAAAGTCGCAAAAATACAAATACTTAAATATAGCCAAAATAACAAAATACAACAATAAGTACGAACTTACAACTAGATATATGCATGAAAAAGAAAAGCA
Source organism: Margaritifera margaritifera (assembly GCA_029931535.1). Classification (NCBI taxonomy): domain Eukaryota; kingdom Metazoa; phylum Mollusca; class Bivalvia; order Unionida; family Margaritiferidae; genus Margaritifera; species Margaritifera margaritifera. The sequence continues at coordinate 976,604 of JAQPZY010001377.1, read as the reverse complement.
GCATTATGTTTCATTCTATTTATTCTGACTATTTGCGATCATGAAGAAGTAAAAACTAACAGCATGCAATCAAGTTAAATGTAGTGCTCCTAGAGATAGCGTATTTCACTGTTTCTAGAGATAGCGTATTTCACTGCTCCTTGAGATAGTGTATTTCACTACTCCTAGAGATAGTGTATTTCACTACTCCTAGAGATAGCGTATTTCACTGTTTCTAGAGATAGCGTATTTCACTGTTTCTAGAGATAGCGTATTTCACTGCTCCTTGAGATAGTGTATTTCACTACTCCTAGAGATAGTGTATTTCACTACTCCTAGAGATAGGGTATTTCACTGCTCCTTGAGATAGTGTATTTCACTACTCCTAGAGATAGCGTATTTCACAACTCCTAGAGATAATGTATTTCACTACTCCTAGAGATAGCGTATTTCAATGCTCTTAGAGACAGCGTATTTCACTGCTCCTAGAGATAGTATATTTCACTACTCTATGAATGTCATTACTACGTGCAAGCCAGATTGACATTAGTTCTAGCGTTGCAAGAAAAGGGAATAGCGGGACTTCAAGTTACAAAATTGCTATATGGTAACGATGATATGTCTGAATCTGAATATTCACCAGGCTGTTTTGAAATTTATTACCGATTCAAGCCGCTTTTCGTAAATGTTGAACTGATAGATTATAAGCTGGTTATTGGTCATCGGAATATTGGTATTCATTTTGTTTTTATAGTGCTGAACTCTCTCTCTCTCTCTCTCTCTCTCTCTCTCATATTATCGTTGGAATTTATTGCTTGGTATTTCATCTATACTAGTTGTTCCAGTAAATTTCTCTTTGAATAATAATCTCCCAAGCCCCCAAGTACAAGATTTATCAAACATTTGATTATCAACTTATTTATGTAATAGTGTTATTTCTTCTTATTAATACATTTTAGCACTCATTTGGGCGCAGACAACTAATTCAATTTCCATAGACCGTAACATAAATATATGGCCTAATTAGTATTCTTTTGTGGTAGGATTGGCAAATCACACTTATATCTTATGAATGATCTATACAAGGGAAACTTTTAAAACAATGAAAATTATATGCTGCGCACCTAGTTTTTGACAAACATTCCCTTAAAGGTGCTCACTATAAAAATCGAGCCCGGTGAGATCTCCCCTTTTACATCCAGTAGTACCTGTGCAGTGTCAGCGATGAAATAAAAATGGTTTTAGGTTCAAGCCTACAAATGCGTACAATTTACACAAACGCAGGCTTCTTCTAAAAAATGATGCTATTTTTTTCAGGTAATTATTTTCAGTCAATGAGCGACCTTTATTTTTTTAAATACGATATTTAATATGCCACCACACATAGGCTTTTTCCGTAGATCACAAAATAATTAGTTGCCTGTGACTATTTGCAATTCAGTTTATTCAATTTATGGTCATGATTAAGGTTATGTGAGGTTGTAACAGTTAAGGTTATGAGAGGTTGTGTCAGTTATGGTTATGAGAGGTTGTGTCAGTTACGGTCATGAGAGGTTGTGTCAGTTATGGTCATGAGGTTGTGTCAGTTATGGTTATGAGAGGTTGTGTCAGTTATGATCATGAGAGGTTGTGTCAGTTATGGTCATGAGGTTGTATCAGTTAAGGTTATGAGAGGTTGTGTCAGTTATGGTTATGAGAGGTTGAGTCAGTTATGGTTGAGAGGTTGTGTCAGTTATGGTCATAAGAGGTTGTGTCAGTTATGGCCATGAGTGGTTGGATCAGTTATGGTTATGAGAGGTTGTGTCAGTTATGGTCATGAAAGGTTGTGTCAGTTATGATCATGAGAGGGGTTTTATAAGGCTTATACCCTACTGCCCAATCCTAGTGACATGCATAGTATATTATTAACCTATTTTAGCATTTTGTCTTTTTACGTGTTTGTCTTTGCCAATACGATAATGTTATTATTAATTAAGATAAATTATATAAATGTTTATCTGTGTGTAGCACCTTGCATCAAACTCTGATAATTAGGTTTTTTCACATGCCCCAAAAAGTTGCACAGAAGTAGAAAATTTAGTTTCATTTACTATGAGAAAGATTATTAGCTTAAGCAGGTTATTCCTTTTAATACAAACAGAAATCATATATAGTAAAAAAAAGATTTAAGTAAATTAAACATTAGCTGGATCTCTTAGTGAAACGAGTTCGAATTCCGTTTGAATTTACAATATTTTGATTTAGTTTTAATCAATAATAAATTGATAATGACGGTGTGTCTACCTATCGTAATTATACATACATACATACATACATACATACATACATACATACATACATACATACATACATACATACATACATACATACATACATACATACATACATACATACATACATACATACATACATACATACATACATACATACATACATACATACATACATACATACATACATACATACATACATACATACATACATGCATACTACAAACAATGTATATTATTATTACTGTGAAATTAAACAGATGTTATATTTAGGCATGATTTGAAACATCAACCATGACAACATTTTGTGTACATTTTTAGGAAAAGCATGAAATGGCAATATTTTAACATGCATGTTCTATTATTATTATTATTATTATTATTACCACTACTGCTACAATTGTTATGATTATTATTGTTATTATTATTATTATTATTATTATTATTATTATTATTATTATTATTATTGTTGTTGTTGTTGTTGTTGTATTTTATATTATATTTGATGCATACTCAAGTTACAAAGATTTAGAAAAGATATTTCATCGTAATATTCTTGGTTTGTATACTTTACATTATGAATATAAATGCTGAAAATGTTTAGGCACGCTACATTTTGCACATACTCCTAATGTTTTACTAGTCCTAAAAGTATTTCAATGTTGTCTTACAATGCTTTACAAATTATCATATATTTCAGAGTGAGTCACTTTTCAATAACACACAACATAAAGGTTAAAAGGGTACTTTATTCTCCTTAATTATATTGTAGTTTATTCTTTCAAAGTAAACCTATGACAACTAAATTAGCGAACTATTATCATTGCAATAGACACTGACTAACTATAGTAGGCTATTATTATTTTGTAATTAAACTTCATTAGCATACCAATTCTATATATGGGATGTTCTAGCTAGCTATAAAATCGTCAGAATATAATTGAAGACGCTCTGTGGGGTATAAAATCAGAATTAAAACAATAACATTTCATGTTAAGATAGAATCTCGAGTGTGTAGAGGTTTAACAATGGCATAATTAAAACCGCATGCTATTGTCGTCTGCGTGAGTGAAAGTGATTTTGAAAATGAGACAAATTATTGTTTGGTATATACTATAGCCATCTAATATTTCAAAATGTGTCAAACGTCATTATAATTGTCTTTGAAATTACTTATCATATTGTTTGATGGGCTACAAAGATTATTTGGCGAATGCTTGTCTATATTTGGAAAGCTTGGGAAGAGTGATTAGAGACAAATGACTAGTAACTTTGGTATTATACATGTACGTATCTTCTGCCATTTACACTCATTTCAAACACAAATTGTGTAAAGACATCTGTGTATTGTTCTGTAGAAGAAATTAGTGTCAATCAGCTGGCTTGTAAGACCCATTGCATAATTATTTCACTAATTTGGCCTGAAACAGTAGCGTAGCAAATACATTCTGGGCCCCCATGCAAAGCTTAATTCTGGGTCCCCCTCCCAATAAAAACAAAAGTTGTTTGATGGGAATTTTGGGCCACCACTTGGCCTGACCCCCCGCCCCGCAGTTGTGGGGGTTGCTTGAGCGGTTGATATGCCACTGGCAAGAAATATTGTTGCAGACAATAATCTGAATCTTCGACGTAGAGATAAAATGAAATAGAGTTAGTACAGTCAACAGCACCTACATACCTCCATACGTACGTACATATCTATCTACCTACCTACCCACATACACGAAGGAATCCATTATAATGTGCTACAAACTGAATGCTCTTAAAGGCCTAGATTTAATATGAATATACTATTATATGTTATAAACATCTCTGATGCTAATTGGGAGATGAAAATAATTCATAATTACTTGATCCATGTAACAATTTAAATAAAAATTTAAGGTATAATTGGATGCAAAGTCTCCCTTGAAGCAAAACAGATTCTTCTTCTTCTTCTTTTTCTTCTTTTTATTATTATTATTATTATTATTATTATTTTTATTATTATTATTATTATTATTATTATTATTATTATTATTATTATTATTATTATTGCTATTATAGTACCATTAATAAGACATGTCTTTATTATCGGTAAAGGACTGATTTACTCAGTTATTGTCATAAATATAGCATTAATTTTCTTTGTTTCTTTAATTTTAAATTTTACACACTATCCAAAGGAAAGGGTTTCCTGATAGTTGCATGTCCAGTATTGCAGGCAAATTTAATGAACTGATATATTGTACAGTTGACACTGCAGAAAGAAATAAGAAAGACTGTCTGTATGATTTATTTCCTCCAAAGACCGATTTTTTCTTTAATTAAAAGTATTGACAATGAGCGAAGGAAAATGTAATGCTAAATGAGGAAATGATAAAATATGTTTTGTCATAATACATTTATTATGAATGTTCGTGATGAAGAATACTCATGCAAAGTCTAAATTCAATTAATTAAATACACTAAATCTTAAAAGCACCCCTCCCTCACCCCCACCCCCACCACAAAAAAAATGCAGAATCTTAAAACTTCACCATGAATTTCTATACCTGATATACAGAGATCTTTCAGGAGTTTCTATTTAGATCTATTGATTACAGGCTATACTGTCAGCGTGGAAAAACTTTGCGATTTTCGGAATTATTTTATTATCCGTGGTTAAAAAATAAAAGTATCACGAAGATAGATATAATGTATCATAAACTGAAGACTCGTGTCTGTATCCAAAAGTTGACTGATAGATTGCTTCGGTCTCTATTATTCATGAATGGATTCATTGGGGAAGATGCCTAAATAAATGTAGACACGATAATCAGAAACAAATTTCTGAAGAATATGTATAACTTTATTTCTTGAAGACTTTTGTTTCTGTATACAGATTTCTATATATTCTCGTTTCATTAAGTGGATGATCAGAAATTATACATTTTTTAAAATAATTAAACAGAGAACACTATGTACAAGATTAAATGATTTTCTGACATCCATCTCCTGGGCATCGAAAATAGCATAGGTATGAAAAGACACAATAAGAGTATTTATTGCACAGTTTTGATAAAAAAAGAAATAAAGTAATCATTGACATTTTTTTCTCGAACAAAGACCTTTGATAAAAGAGTAGATGGAAAAACTTTGCAATGCAAGAAGCTTTAGCGTAAGTTTTTTCATCTTATATCAGTAATGACAGTGGCCAAAAATGCAAATTCAGCCGGTTGCTGTACCACAATTACCAATTTTTAATGTCTTCAGAGAATAGTAGCTACTCATCATGTTTAAGGGGTGACGATCGATGATTGGTGTACGGTTGATAATATTTAACTTTTTTTTTTTTGGTTTACTTCTGTTATTTTAAAGCTTTAGCATTGGTTTATTGAATATTTAAATAATTTAGCAATACAAAAGCTATATAGCGTGAATACAAAAGTTGCATGATTTAAACATGAAAAAGGTCTATTCTTTCCTGTTGATGGTAACATAATTTTTCACAATTATTGGTGTATATGGCAGCTTCTCTTTCATCCCGGCTGTCGGTAGATCTCTCATCTTTATATTATTATCGGTTTTGAAGATCTGTATTAGCCATAATGATCACTCTGTACCATTGCCCTAAGTAAACGCCTCTGCTATCTGGCGATTTACTATCCAGTTTTGGATATTATCCCGACACTGACCAGCTTGGCGGACACGTATATATGTTAAGAGTCTAACAAAATAGTTCCAAACACTTGGCCTCTTTACTTTGTTTCATTGTGATGACTTGCTAAGGTCAATCTAATATATGTCTTGCATGTAATTTGAGCTAAGTACAATTCATCATAAAAGTGTGTTAACATGTGTGGGTTTGCAAAACGTAAAATTGCTCATGCACTTCCATTGCCAAATCTTCAGTTTGGGAGGTGCGTAGTTTGTGCACGTTGTCAAGCTCTTCGATTTCGGAGGTAAGAAAATCTTGCATGTAGCCTGCAACCCAATAATGCCTACATGGAAGTGATCGGTTTTGAAAAACACCGGAACTTATGAAGTTTGCCATAATGATGTGTACCCTAAGGAGTTGATACTATTTTGCTGTGATGTCGTTAATGGGGAATCCTTGATCTTTTTTGTAATACAACTGCATGAGTAAAATTCAAAAGTATTATATCGTGCTAGTCAATTCAAAGTTATATTGAGATCCTCTTTGGTCAAATATATTTTCATTTATTTGGGCCAAACATTCATTCAGCAATTCAGCACGCGCTCTTGACTTTAAACTAAGCAGTTCAAGCTGTGGGAACGTGATTTTATTTTAACGTGACAAAAACAACCGTATTGAAGTTTTGCTTTCCTTGGAGAAAAATGCTCACTTCTCTGCAACGTACAGATAGAGCACAAAAAGGATAACATTAGCTCATATAAATCAACTGTCGGATCTACACTAATTTATTTAGATGTTAAAGACGCATTCCATCGTAAACAAAAGCATTAACGAGATAATGGCATGACATAATTTTGTAGCTCTTTCAATGAAGAGTAATGAAAAATATTTTTCGAAAATGTACACTAGAGTCAAGAAAACAAACAGATTCCGAGGGTGACTCGTGCCTTCTGGAAGACTAGTGAGCATGTAAAGAGGCTAGGATAGTGTCCAGTACGCAATTCTTCGCTCATGCATATTGCAATGTAAGCAACCTAGCTAATATGTAAGTAAGGACTATGCAACTGTACATAGCCCATTTATTATCAACTCGTGGCCAGGAAAAACAAAGTGATGAGCACGAGCTCTCACTGTCCCATTGTCGCTATCACACGATTTCGCTATTACACGATTTCGCTATCACACTATTTCGCTATCACACGATTTCTGGGCGACCTAAAACCTGTTCGGCCTCAGAAGTTTAGCAGACCCAAAACAAATCCAGGACAATCATCAGGACAACCAGCTCATGGTTTCAATCTTGGGAAAGGAAATCTCATTTTCAAAATCTGAACATCAATGTGTGTAATAGTGAATTTTACTTTTGGTCCGTGAGCACCTGGGTTTTCAAAGAGCTAAACAAACCGAACCGTGTGATCTGGGTGGATTTTGTTGGTAAGACAATAATTTTAAATAGTTATAAACCACAAGTAAAACGCTCGTCATATTATTTATTTTTTTCAGGGACGAGGGGGTGTGGTGGTGCTGATGGTGAAGTGAAGCTTTAGTATATGTATTACCTACAAATCTTTTATATGGAGATTAAAACCATTGCTCGTATACTTTGGATGAATAAGACTAAAGAGTAGTCATCGGGCAGCGGGCTGATGAGTCTAATGCAAACAGAATCATATGCTAATGCAGTCAAGACAGATATAAGTAGCAGAGAGGCAAATTAAAAGTACCGTCAATACTCGCGTATAATCTCATACCAACTGCAAACTGCATAGACCCAGATCTGCCGTCGCATAATGCGCCGGCAGATCTGGGTCTATGCAGTTTCTAAGGACTAATTAGTAGAACAAGCAACATAGACACTGATCTGCCGGCGCATTATGCGACGGCAGATCAGGGTATATGTTGTTTGCATTTGGATTTAAACGCGAGCATAGACGGTATATATCTACATTTGCATGTTGCAGCAGATTGACTGCTGCAAATAACTGACAGTAAGATGACTGCTAACATGTACTATCAGCTTGTTGATTGCAGTATACTAACAACATGACTATTCCTTTGCAAATTACTAGTATTGACAGATCTGACCTTGGCTAAGTTATTACAGAGCTGACCGATAAAAACTAATGGTAAAAAGTAATCGAACTATGACTCTAAAGGTTGAAAACTCTAAAGGTTGTAAGAAAACAATGATTCGTTGCATAGAACTAGCAGCATGATGTTTGCTGTACATCCTTGCCATCACTTTAGTCTACCAAAGGGGCCCCGGATGGCCGAGTGGTCAAATGCGCTCGCCTTTACAGATCAATGACATCTCACCTCTGTCCTCGTGGGTTCGAGTCTCGGGGTTAAGCCAACGTGTGTATTTGAGAAAGCTTGCCAGTAGCTTCCCGTGTGTCGGTGGTTCTTCCCGGGGTTTTCTCGGGTTCTTCCTCCACCAAATATACTGACCGCCATCTATAGCCTATCATGTGCTCAAAAATGGCGTTAAACCCATAACAACCAACCAAGTCCGCCGAAGAGTACTTATGCTAGCCTAAGCTGACTGTTAACAAAATTTGGCAATGAATTTATGGATATAGAGGTTAGTAACAACTGAATCTAGTAGGTTTTTAGTGACTGGGATTATAAATCGAAGCAAGAAAGTTGACTTCCTCAAAGTGCTGATAGCAAGTCGACTAATCAAGACGTATCGAGGGTAGATATGAAGATCGCTGGATATTCATTGCGAATAATCAGCATTATTTTAACTCCTGTAATGTATTAAAATTAGCATCGATTTTACCGTAGAAAAGTGTTGGCTTAAAATTAAACTCTGTAAAGCAATGACAGCATATTGATTGCTGCAAAGCACTGACAGAAAATTAACCGATATAGTTGTGAAAGTGAGATAATCACTTCAAAGAATCAGTCGTAAATTTGTCTTTGCGAAGATTTTACTAAAATTGGACCACTGGCAAGAAGTGGCAGGAAGTTGGTCGATGTAAAGAAAAAAGTTAGAACTTATAGAAAGTGGGCCAAACAGGTTGAATAGCATGGTGCATAAGCCAATAGCTCCGTTACTATGTGATTCCAGGGTTGATTCCTGGTAATGGCAAGATCACATGGTTCAGTGGGTTTTCTCCGGTTACATGATTAGCTTCTTTATTTCGGAGATAGCTTAAGTAGAGTAAGTAATGGACGACGTCAAAACTTGTTGTACATTCGACACTGTTGTCAGGCAGTGTAATGCTGACAGGAACAGACATACTATCTGCGTGACAGGCTGCTAGAGGTTTTACCTTTGCAAAAGTATTGGCAATAAATTCACGTGTTCGAAGTAAATTTCTAACGAAGTCTTCATTAGTCTGAGGAAGATTTATTACATTATGAGATTCATTTAACTGTGCATATCTTACATTTTCCTTCTTCTTTTGTGTATATATGTGATCAATATATATTTTCTACCGCCGCCATTACGGAATTAAGAGAGAGAGAGAGAGAGAGAGAGAGAGAGAGAGAGAGAGAGAGAGAGAGAGAGAGAGAGAGAGAGAGAGAGAGAGAGTATGTGTCTTAGGGGCAGTAATAATATTACTGATATTTGTTTCTAAGGCGCAGATAGTGTCTAACATTCATTATGTTTCTCTATATCTCTTGCCAGTTCGATGTATACGGTTATGTCATTTCAAGAAACAGACGAAGCCTAATAAATAAAATAGAGGGCAGTGTTTATGTCCTTTGGTAAACGATTATGTCTTTACAACAAGAAAATATGAAACCTAACAACAACAAAATAAAAATAAAAAAATAAAAATAGAAGCAACAAAAAAACCAGATGGTTATGATGACTTAAAAGAGATAATAAATTGGCTTAGTCAATTCACGATGTGGTTTATAATGCATGTTCTGAATATTTCAATTATCATGTCATCTAGAATGTAGAAAGATGTCAGAACTGAATATCTTTCAAGGACACAAGAATTATGTCGCACTTCCTCTCGAACACCGGTTAATTGGCTTCACAAACCGAAAAGATCGAGATTGGTGATGAAACAAAGAGTGTTATCTGCGAGGAGGTGGCGACATTTCATACCAGTCACGAGCAGAATGTTATCGCATCTGATTGTTCACGGTGTTGACGATAAGATACAATTAAAATCACCCACATCCCTTTGGTTTTGAAGCTATTTGTCAAACGATTCGACAAACAGTTAGTAAGGTTCATACAAAACTGAATATTACGTCAAATCAGAGCTTACCTCCCTCCGCATAAAGATTAGGCTATTAAAATAACCAGCGTGATATGTTACATTGTGCTTGACCCGTCTTCCGGATATACAAAGAATGAATTAGAAGTATCCTTTTAGTATATACATAAATATTTCTTTTTCAATATAGTGATACCATAATATTATGTGAAATTTACTTGTACATCGATGACAAAGAAGAAAACGAAGAAGTGTTCTTGATTCACTCTGTTTCTTTGCATGACAAAAATATGATGGTTCAACGTGAATTATTTTGCAAAATCTCCTATCTTTGTAATGACGCCATTCCTTTGTTTAATTCATTCATAATAAAACATAGTTGCTGTGAATATATACTATTTTTTGCATGCAGCACCCTGAAATTGTCTTTACGAGATTTTGTATCTAGAAATCGGTTATCCTTGATTAATACCACAGTTCGAAATTCATTAGTGTGTAAAGCAGTCTCTTTCCCAAATCACATTTTTATTTCAACATCATCTGTTGCTCACAATTTTGTAGTATGTAGCAGTTTTTCCAGTCATGAGTTTCTGGTGGCCTTGATCAAAAAGGACCATGAGATAGTGACCAAAGAATATACAAATTGGAATTACTAAACTATAGGTTATGAAGATATTAGGTAGATGCATTTGTATGAAAACGTTTCAACTTACTCAGCAAAAAAAAAAAAAAATTAAAAAATATATTTAAAAAAACATGTGGTGGGAAGGTTTAACAGAACCGTAATGACTAGAATGTGGAAATATTTAACCCAATTAATTTCTTTAGATATGATATGACGGAGAAAAGGAAAAAATTAAAAATAAAAAAGTCGTTGGAAACAAATATAATAAAAAAGATACATTTTTAAAAAATCACTTAATTTTGAAGTGTTATTTATGATGTATAAAGTGTGATATGTCAAATACGTATTCTCGTAAATGCACATGTTTAAATGTATCTATATTTATAAGCATATATATGTATGCGTGCATGTATTTCTGATTGTCTTTTGATTTGTTATTGTTTTTCCACCTAAATAATTATTTAATTTAACTTTAAGTGCCTTGACTTTAGAGATCATAGACTTAGTCTTACCCTGTACAAGTAGCTTATACTCGCTTATAAGTCGAGTCCAACTGCAAACTGCACATACCCAGATCTGCCATCGCCTAATGCGCCGGTAGATATGGGTCTATGCAATCTGGAGTAATCAGTAGAACAAACAACATAGACCCTGATCTGCCGGCGCATTTTGCGACTGTAGATCATGGTCTATGTTGTTTGCTGTTCAAATTGACTTATAAGCGGGTACAGACGGTAAGATAGTAAGATGTTTTTCTTTTTCATATAAAATCCAGACTTTAATTTGCTAGATTTTAAACAAACAACTCGTTGTTAAAACACATGATATTCAAATCGAGAGGTTGAACTGAATTTCCTGTCATGAGTGAGTCACAATTTCAAAAATGAAGGTCTTTGGGTATAAGAAGTTACGTGTTAAGTCACGGAGTTTATTAAAACCTAGACCAGTCAATAACTGAGAAACTACTATAGGTATCTTCACAGCTCATTAGAAAGTCTTATGGCAGCTTGGTGTATCCTATTACCGCAATCTGTCCTTGATTCTTCTAACATGTGGTTTACAGTTTCATTTTTATTGCAAGGTGTAAACAATTTTGACACCTAGTCATGAAAATTAAAATATAATCACTTCTTTATGACAACAAAGAACACGATAACTGTATAAATCATGTATTGTACGATGCAATGCATTGCATGTATGTATCAATAGAGCTAGCGACTTGTCATTCGAATAGTATTTCGCAGATCGTCCAAAGTAAAAATTGAAAATACTTAAAATTAGCTAAATATTTATTTTTAAGTTATCTTAGTATGAGTTTTGAGACTTTGATGGTACGATAAGTAGTATTTATTTCGAGAGTTAAATTTAATATGTCTGCGAAACCCACGTGAAATAAATAAATAAATAAATGAACAAATAGATGGAGAAAGTGCAATTCTAGTACTTCAAAAATATATACTATTCTAAGAATTGCTCGACCAGTCAAAGTATGAAGACCAGTACTGAAGCGAATACACAATAAAAATGATTTGTTCTTTTTCTCACAACATAAATAATGGTACAAAGCTACATTGTGATAAATACAATAGTTTTCAGAAAGATGATAGGAATATTGTACGAGTTTAACAGCAAGCAACAATGTCAGTGTCTAAAGATAATGTTTATTGGTTGATAATTTTGGACAAAACAAACGTTTGGTCAAAGCTCGTTTTGTGTTGAAGAATAATATCCAAGAGAATAAAAGTGGTAATTTTAAACAGATTCCAATGTTTTAGAAACAAAAATACAGCTTTACAGATTACTTTCAACAATGATAACATTGAAATAAAAAGCAGCAGCCTTATTAGCAAGATACTTAACACAGTTCAATACGATGTTGGTTTGTTGGATTTTAACAGCAAGTTTAGCACATTATTAACTATAGCATGCCCAGAAAATCGGAGTGTCGTGTCTTTCCATAGGACAAAAAGAGGCAGCCAACGCGGTCTGGCTTCAGCGGGTATAGAACGAAGAAGGAATACACTAAGTATTTTGATGTGGGTAAATATACAATTTGCATTCGGTTAAATTTACAGTACGACTTAACGATCTCGCACAATTTATAAGGGCTATCCACAAAAACAGATATGAAATTTATGGAAGACAAAATTAGATTTAAAAGAGCACATGTTGACTCAGTATATGAAGTAGCTATTTTAGATTCAACCATAGGAATGGCAAATTTTGATATAGTCTGAAATTGCAATCTACCCACATATTACACAAACAAGCAAGAAAAGGGTCTCGTTACAAGAGTAATAAAGTCATATGGATGAGTCGTAGGCAGACATTGTTGACATTCATGAACATGAAACAGAAAACAATGAATAGTGTTGCGACTCTATGATCTAAAAATATGTAACAGAGAGAAAGTGAAACCAACAAAATCAAGTAAAATCAGCAAGCAAATTAAAAAGACATTTACAATAACCCAAATTAAAGTCCAAATAATCCTAAGTGTCCTAATCACAAGTCCATAAATATATAATGTTCCAAATGAATTCCAATATCCTTGAATGTTCTGATGTACCACACGTCTTGAATATCCTCATGTATCACAAGTCTAGAATGTCTTCATGTACCACAATGATGAAATCCAGAATGTTTTTGAATGAATTCACATAAATCCCCAAAAAGTCATAAAATCTATGCGCACCTTAGTATTTCCAATGAATATTTTAAATAAATAATTCCTTTCTCTGAATTATATCTGGTTTTCACAACTGTAACATCTAATTATTAAAATAGCTTCTATACAAACTGATGTATACAATAAGACTTTTAGAACCCAAATGATCTCTTGTTTACTAAGCATACATACATACATACATACATACATACATACATACATACATACATACATACATACATACATACATACATACATACATACATACATACATACATACATACATACATACATACATACATACATACATACATACATACATACATACATACATACATACATACATTTATCACATCAGAAAATGTGTAATTGTTATGGAAAATTACTTTGTGTACCTGACTTTTGTCACAACAAGGCATGGAAATCAGGTGCAAATTTATGGTGATCCAGTTGTTTACAAAATGGAAGACTTGAAGGGGGATGATATAGAGGGCATGTTTTACGAACACGCGTTATTTTTATACGACAAACAATATGATATATACAAAGTTGAACAGATGTTAAAAACAAAACAGAAGAAAGGAAAAAAACGTATGCACTCGTTCAGAGGAAAGGATATGATGAATCGTAGCAAACCCGCTAAAAATATTATTCCATTAACATAATTGATGTGGCAAAAGCAAATATCTCAATCGGAGACAGATCAAGCACAGTACATAAATGGAAGTATCAAAAAGCATAAAAGGTTTGAGTTGTTGAAAGATAATGAGTTTACAGACTACGACAGATGTAAAAAGAATTGTACGTTAGAACATAGAGGAGTTAAAACCTGATATATGAATTTCTTTTGATTACAAGACCTGGAGCAAAATAGAAAGTACAAAAAATCTAAAGAATGGACTTTAGGTACAGACATAACTACAATACTAGTTATATATATATATATATATATATATATATTATATATATATATATATATATATATATATATATATATATATATATATATATATACATATACATAATATGCTCAACAAGATAATAGCAAACGCTTTTAAAGAGTTAACAATTTCTTACGCTGGGAAATATTATTTCATCTGGAAAACATTTAAAAGATTTTACGCTTATGTATTCATGATCACAATAAAGGACTATGTATATAGATATTAAGAACAATTTGATACGAAATTTTGGCAAAATCAATTAACTGGGCAGTATGTATAGCAACAGCTTGTTGTAGGATTTCCTAATGGATTTCCATAGATAAAAGTATACCTGTATTAATAAAATAACTATACAGGTGTCATGTTTACTTTCTAACGTTTGCTTGAATGTGCAATATCTCTAGCTGGTGAGGATGAATTTAATCTAACCAAGAAGAGCACACATCTGAAATAAAAATGAATTCGCTCTGCGACTATTTTAACATTCCACCAAATTATGATTGAAGATTTCTCAAAGGCAAGAATAAAACAAATTTAGATGATAGCATGTATTCAAAGGTCTTTGAAGAAAACAATTTTATAATAACAGAGTATGATTTACATCACCGTGGACAATAAATGAACATGAATGTTTTTTTTTTTTTATAGAAATCAATATACAGGGAAACAAAAAACAGTTTGGCTTCGGATGGTGGTGGTACTGGATAAGGTGAGGAAGAAACAGATTGAATATATTCTGTTTCAGCAGATAGATCGGATTAACAACTGAGTGAATTGCAAGTTTGAATTAAAGCGTTAGATCGTATGTAATCTGCATCATACATGACTAAGTTTGAAGCGGGACAACTATAAATTAAAGAGTCGGTTGCTATGGTATCAGACACAGTTAACACGTTAATCGAATTATTAAATTTAGGACGAAAAGGTTACAACTCAAGAGGAAGACATTATGACAATATTCAAGGATTATCAATCGAAATCAGTCATGAGATTAGACAAACTGTGAGTGGTGACTGTGTAGTTTTGGTACCTAGTGACATGATAGTGAAAACAGGTGGTATTATTTGACACAACAACAATTTACAAATCCCAAAACTATTTCAAACAGAGATTAAACCCTACCATTAATATTGAAGTAGTACAGGATAGCATTCCAAAGACATAAACAATCTGTGACAGTATGACAAAAAATTACAGAGGATAAAAAAGAAGGCAAAGTGCGTAAAATGTATGTGAAAAAGAAGGCTTAATATGATGACATTAATACTGTCACATTTGCAAATGCGAGCCGATACAGGATGTTTAACTGACACATGAAAAGTTGAATAATGACCATGAAATAAGCCAACAATCATTTATATTGATTCTAATGGTTGCAGGAACTGACTTAGTTTACTTTTTGAAATATTTTATGAATTTTTCTATGATGATTATCTTCACTAATTTTTAATTGTGCTATGCATGTGAGCTTTTCTCGATCCTCATTGATGTGGTCTTTACACCTTCTATCCAAAATGGATATAACAAACCAATTAATGCTAAAATAACATTTTCGGCTAGAAAAGAAACACGCTGTCCAGCTGTTTTAAAAAAAGCCAGCTTGTCACACTGCCAGTAATTAAAGGCGATACTGCTGCTTGTTTTGGCCAGCTCAAACAAATAACTACTTATGATGGAGCACTACCGCCGCTTCTCTGTCCGAAACCCACTACAAAACCTTTTACAAAATTTGCTATGGACAGAGCCATAGTTTATATTGTCATACATATTGAAGTGACTATAGCAGTTATTGTTACGCCGTTTTCTTATAAAAAAAAACTAAAAAAACCCCCACTGTTTTAGTAATTTATCTAACTGTAATTTCTCTCCATCTGCGTCAAACGTCCAACTACTTGTGCTTCATTTTCACAACTTCTACATCATTGACATAACCCCTGGACTCTCTTTCCTGTAGAGTAGTGACTAATCTTCTAACCGCAGGTGATAGTTCAAAATTTGAATAATTTAATGGTACTCATCTATTAAAACTTATGCTTCTCTTACCTATTCACCACACGGTTCATTGATGTCTATTATTTTCATCTCTATTAATCAAGTACTTTTTATTGGCTACCTTAACAATAACTGGTTATAACTGATATTTTGGCTGTGTTCCATGTAATGTAGGAAACACATCACCTCATAAGCAGAGTGAACAAATGTTTGTTCTTTCTGGATCCACATTTTGTTGAAACCCTCATTTACAAACCTAAAACCTCTACGTTGTTCTTCCATCTAGATGATTTCTAACAGCTACTTTCAGTTGTTATGAGTAATATTTATTCTTCTGTGTAATACTTTTATTTTCTGGTCTGAACATTTCTTTGCATAGAATACAAGTTTCACCATATCTGCCTTTAAATGCAGTTTTAGTATATTTGTTGATATATTCATCAATTACATTGTAATTGTTATAAATGCTAACATCATGTATTATTTTATGTGCATTTAAGTCTGTAAGTCTATATTGTTGATATATTTGTTTATAAGTTGTGAAACGGCACATGTCCCGGGCACAGTCGCTGCATAATAAATGTGTACTGGTTGCTTTGCTGTGGATACATTTGTGCTCTCGACGACAAGTTGTACAATAATCGATATTACATCAGTAACTACTTACAATTCGATAAAATATATCAGGGAAAATACATTAGACAATACTATTCAAAATCTCCTCAGTGATAATGTTAGCCATCTTGAATGATTCAATTTGTTTATTCTGCTTTTCTTTCTATTTTTGGATGACATCTGGGCTTGTTTTGATCTGTTTTCACTGGCTATCATGTATCTAAAGTCTGAGAAGATAAAAGATTTAATGTGTTAGTCAGAATATGAAAGATCAAAAGTGGCATACGGAATATTCCGTGTGCCTCTTTGAGCCTTCGGGTTTTGTAAAAATTTGGCATTTTGGTATAAGTCAATTGATGGTATACCTAACATTTTCAAAGCCGTATCTGATTTAATATTTTGTCTCAGTGATTCTAAAATTATATTTTTGTATTCAGAATTAATATGAAGGTTTCATCATCGTGG
Source organism: Margaritifera margaritifera (assembly GCA_029931535.1). Classification (NCBI taxonomy): domain Eukaryota; kingdom Metazoa; phylum Mollusca; class Bivalvia; order Unionida; family Margaritiferidae; genus Margaritifera; species Margaritifera margaritifera. Next base: position 959,243 of record JAQPZY010001377.1, on the reverse strand, counting down.
TTCCTTCGTTTCATGTAGTTTTCCTTGTATTCAGGTACATGTTCTCTGTTTTCTTATTTCCATTTTTTTATTGTGTTCGCTTTTACAGGGTTTACATTCATTTTGTTTTTGTTTAACCTCGGTTACATATTTAATGTTTTGACATTCAGAACATTTTCTAGTATTAATTGTTTTTATTTACACAACTACACTTCAAATAATTGTTCACTATTTTAAGTAACTCTGACTTATGACTTACAACTGACCTTTCAACATCTTGAAATCATGTTGATATAACCTTGCAAATTTTCTTGGAAATAAATGGAAATTGAACAAGACAAAAATCCAGATGAAATCAAGATTGAGAAACATGTCAAAAGCAATGTGTGACTGAATTACGTAGCACAAGTACTGTGAGTATTGACACAATCACCAGAGAAAGTAGAATCACAAAATCCAACAATCCACGCAGACAACTTTAGAATTCATTCACAAGAATTGAAAAAGTAAAATCATAAATATTAAAGTCTGTACCAGAAGAGTTTAAGACATTGAAAGGTGCAAGAAAAGAAACAACCTCAAATAAGATTGTGCCCTTTGGTACACATGCAAAGCAAATATCACACACACACACGCACACACACACACACACGCACAAGCAAATCCCGAACGAAGTTCAACATCATAATACTTTGCCTTTATACTATAAAATCGCAGAAATGCTTTAATGCAACATTAAACTCTGCTTTTACGGTAACACAAACGTTTGAGAGTTGCAATTTCTTCCAAGTAGGAGTTGAACCCGTGCTTTGAGTGAGGGCATCTATCACCTAGGTCTACGTTTGTACATATAGAGCAGTGTTAAATTCCACTTCCTTAGCGAATGAGCTCCCGTGCACCTTGAATTCTTTCCTTCGACCTTATTCCATCCTTCTTTGGGGATGAGCGCTTGTATGAGTGGATGAGGGTGCAGGTGCTCGAGAGATAGGTTACAAGTTAACACTTTTTTTCCAACCACAATTTACCGTTTGCTTTCATTGGAATCACTCTGAACCCTGTGGATAGACATAATTCTCAGCATTTGTCGGGCATCAGAAGTTACTTAATAAAGTGCTGGTTTGAATCCCAACTTTTATATAATTATTTATATTATTTACTTTTTATTCTCTTTTCCACAATAACTTAGATACTGTGCTTAAATCCTCTACCAGTACATTTTTATTGGAAGTGTAAATATATGTCATATAATACAGGGAATAAAAAAATGATTCCAGTAAAACCTTCCTTGAAAGACTACTCATATGGGAGACCACCTGTCTTTAGCGACCTGGTCCCACTTGCACAAAAACTTCTCAAAATGGATACCTACTCAATTCAAAATGTTGTCCCTATGTAAAAGATTTACATAGTTAATTTTAAGGTCAGAATCTCAATGTTGAGCGCAAGGATAACTAGTTTATTTAAAAATGTAGGTTCAGTGGAATTACACAATGATTGTTTCAAAATAAAAAGCGTGCAAATCAGCTGAACTTTTACTCAAATCTGAACGGAACACGATTCTTACTTCACAGATCATTTTCTTATATAGTTTTATGATGTCTTTTAAGAGACCATCTGCCTTTTTTGTTTTTAAAACGGGTGGTCTCTAAAGACAAATTTTACTATATCGATGTGTCACTCTCGTTCCCATCGAGCTGACGACCTCAAACGTTTTCGGTGAGCAGAAACAAAGGACTATCAAACATTATCATAAAGGCTTGGACATGATAAAATTATTACTTTTGTCAGTGAAGTTTACCTATTTGCACTGCTGTAATCCCTTTTTCACCCTAGTGTCATCAAGAAGATATAGTGGCTTTTGCTGTGTTATAAATCTATAGCACCCGGATGATTTAAGTCTATGCAAAAGTTCATTTGTATGACATGAAAAGAATAAGTGACTTATCTTTCCGATCTGTTCGATATCGCTTTATATTTTAGTATGACCCTAACGGTGTCTTAGTCACTGTGCAGGGATCGGAACATAGGCTTCATAAGCGTATCAGAAGAAAATCATATCAGTAAATTGAACACATTTGTCTGGGTGGACACAAATGTTTTGGGAAACGCGATGCCAAGGCGAAGGGAAATCGATCTTAATTTACTGCCCAAATAATTTCAAATAGTGATTAATTCAGGCTTAATTCAGGCTTTTGTGTATGTTCAAATGCTACGCAAATATCTCTTTCATATCTCTGACAGGTCTATAGGAGCTTTTGTCACGGGGGTACTTTGTAACGTGTTGAAATTAGTTGTCCAAATATCAACAACATTCTTTCAGTTATGATCTCTTTGAAATATTTACAATCAATAATGAAAATCATATGTGAGTGTAATTTACTCACCTTCATTAATCTGGAAATATTTGATCTCCGATTAGATATAAATTGGATAATTTCGTGTATTCCAAAGTTTTAGATATACGATACTATATATTCCCTTCATGACTGGAGTGAGAATTAGTTATGAAAGAATCCAGTTAATTCATTAAAGAAATTGCCCAATTCGTGAAAAAGGATATAACATGCCTTGTCTCCATTTGTTTGAGAAAGTCCCTTTGTACATTCGTAAATGATGACTTCATTTTGTAAGACTCGTCCATAGAGTTATATGGTAAATAGAGTTATATGGTCAAGAGAGTTATATGGTCCACAGAGTTCAATGATCATGACCATCGACCAATCGACTTTGAGAGGTATGCTAAACAAATTTAGCGAGGGAGACAGAAATGCTTCCCTGTCTTTCTATTCTTTAGCATACCAGTGCAGATGATTCCGAATAATTTTAATGAAATTGGTCTATATACAACGTTCTACATCTTACATTTTACGCACAAAACAAACACACACACTTGTATACCATTACATTATTTTACATTGGTTACTTTTTACCTTAATAGTAGGTACTTTGAGAGTATTGGCTCATGGTGAAATTTAAATAGTACAATCTTTCTTCACGAGGGCTTCGCCCCACGCATAAATAAGTAAATACATAGAACAATTTCGAGAAATTATAATTTCTGTAATCTCATATTACCCGCTACCCTTGCGCAGCAGCACAAACACACCATCCCATACGTAAAGGTATGTAATAGAAACATAAAAGATCGATATTTACCGGCGCAGTAAGACTACAAAAATCGGTATTGCTGGTGCAGACCTACTATCGTCTTATTTCATATTTTACTTAAATACATGGAGATTATACAATGCTACAGTTGTAGTACTGAATAATCACCAAACCTGAATGATTAAAGCGAATGATCATACAGAGCATGTGTACCGAAGGTACAATCACTGCTGCGTTTGCTTTGCCTTGAGCAGAAAACACCAAATGTCAGTGTACCGTTAAAGCTTATATACTGTTTTGTTACAGTATGTTAGTAACTGATGCCGGTTGGTCTAGGTCGCGGGATTACAGGTCGGCGGTTCAATTCTTGCCAGAGGTGAAATTTTTTTTTCTTTATAAATCTGAAACATTTCGTTGTCTATAGAGGCCGTCACATACTATAAACCAAATCAAATACTAGGAACTCAAAATATTCCTAGTACTTAAAAAACATAAAAATAAAGACTACGATACTTGATGCACTAATATCAAAACAAGTAAGAAAGTACGAAAAAACATTATAATCACCTGTATTACGCTTTCAGAGTAGAAAAAATTAAGGAGGATGCATTGGCAGAATTTAACAGGATCATAACGAAATGACTTAGAAATTCATTTAATGTAAATGAGTATAGACTTTACTACGGCAACAAAAAAGATTTGTATTAACAATTTCAATGATATTGAACTATATTTGAAGAAGATCATCAGTAGACACATTCGACAGTTTGGTTCTGTTAAAGCTCAATCAGTCTTAACGACAAGTTCCATTCAAGAAAAGAACAACCAAGCTGAGTATATAATTTTTTGTACAGAACCACGCCTAATTAAGCATTGAATATTGGTGAAATGGATAATTTCAGTATAAGTTTGCTTGACATTTAACATAACAAATTTGGAATGGTAAATAAGTGAAAGTATAAAACGGATGTTTGACAGGATTGAGTATTTAACATTGTATATAGATAGTATTTAACACTGTATATAGATAGTATTTAACATTGTATATAGATAGTATTTAACATTGTATATAGATAGTATTTAACATTGTATATAGATAGATATACACTGCTCAGTGGAAGCTCATACATAGATTTACCAGAATGGATTAAGAACAAAATATAAAGATGGTAGATGTTTCTTATATGCTGTAAAATCTGTGTTAAATACATAAATTGATAATATAGATAGACCATCAAAATACAATTTAGATAGATAAAATCATTGGAGTGATAGATATATTAGTTCTATTACAACAAGTTGAACAACAGATTGGTTATAGAATGAGACCAGGCGGGACTGATACAGGTTCATTATGTAGCTTTGTTGCGACAGAAAATTTGTAGGATGACATATATGCTTATGACACTACTGATTATAAAAATGCTAAAATATTTGGTATCCAACATATGAATAAAAACGTTCATGCACTCTTTCAGGACGAGTTTAATGGCGTTCCTATGAAAGAGTTTATAAAAGAATGACAAAAAAATGGGTAATGAAAAAAGAGTTAAAATTTGAAAAGCACAAAGACTGCTTGCGTAATCACAAAGAAAATTAACAGGAAATAGATTTACTCAGATCATACAATCATGAGATGTTTAAGATCAAAATTAATAAAGTTGCATTATCTGTGTATGACAACAAGAGTATTAGTTGACAACGTAAACACATTATCTTACGAACACGTAAGTACTGTGCAGTTGTCAAACGGTGACTCAAACAAGACTCTCGAGTGAGAAGAAAATTATAAACGCATTGAAAGTTTGTTCCTATTTTTTTATTTCAAACAATCTACAATCTGTCTTTGCAGATCATCTGTGATGAGATTATTTATCAGTGAATACAGTTTCGATTGCCTTTCTGTCCTTGCTCTGAACCGCTACTTGACAACGTGTATTGTTTTTGAAATCTTTAATTACCAAGTTGAATTTTTGTACGATAACCCGCATGCAAAGTTCAAAATATATATCAATGAAAGTTACTTTGGCAAGGTTCTTTCAAATATCAACATTTATTAATGAAAAAAGTATTGGTTCCTTGATAGACATCAACAGGCAACTCTTACAATTTATTCAGTTTATCTTGATGATCTCTCAGGATCACATATTCATCTTTGAGTAACCACTTTCTTTTGTACTTCTTGTTCAGAAAAGTTGGACACATATTAAAGATGCAATAAGAAAGGTTTTGTGTTCCGTCTCTATCATATTTAATGCAAGCATACTCTTCCCACAATTAGTCATTACAGAGATTATTCATGTGTTGCGATGCTCTTTCAGATACATTTATGTTACGCTACATATTAATGCCCAAAACATAATTGATTTAAGATGATTGTTTTGAATATTTACCAGAGCATCTGACACACAAAAAATACAAATTGTGTGAGCATCTGCATTTTTGTCATAGTTAACAGGTGGATACATTACTGAAAGTTAGCTAATTAATTCAGGCGAGATGCTATGAATTTCCGTATAAAAATTGTGAACACTTGTGTTACTAATTTGTGTGTGCTTTTGTTGTTCATCAAAGAAATACTTTGTTGCTCCTCTAATGTGTTGTCTCAATTGGAAACCCTGGAAATAAACCCTTCTTTGGTTTTCAATCCAATTATTAAAAAATTGTTCTCATCCAGATAATATGTACGTGCTTCTTTCACTATGTAAAGATCAGCTTCGTCGAGATTAAATTACAATATATAAACCATACGTTGGTTGTTTACTTTTAACCCAATGTAAAACTTAATGTAAGTTAAGTGCCAGAAAAAATCAGAAATCTGTAATATTAAATTTGACAAAAATAATCTTTTTCTTATTCACATATTGCTATGAAACATCTATAGTGAGTGACTTCCATTCAGCAAAGCATGATGGAGCATAGCTAAATCAATAACAATTTATGAGGTGTAGTTTCACACTTCAAATTTCCAAAAACCTTTTCATTATTTGTTCTGATTTTGGTTTATCATTACAAATCGAAGTTTTATAGTTTAGCCCCACACTTAATTTGATTTTGCATCCGAATAGAGATAGTCCTGACTTGGTGCAATGCGAAAATCTTAGAGCAATATATATTCTGGGATTAATTTATTTTTCTCCTGAAACATCTATCTGTTCTTATCGATTTATTTTTTTAATTCATCATTTCTAACGCCCAATGCAAGACTCTCTAGGCAATTTTTCATATTTAAGTCAGTTCTGCGTGTCTCTATGTTTTCGTTTATTTAGGTGTTTGAAGCAACAATTGTACCATTGAATTCAATGCTTCTTTTTCAATGCACCTGCGTCAGTTGTAAATTTTTGTCTCATGTCATTGAAATATTTTCCCATTTGTTTCATCTTTTTGTCTCATTCGTGATCGATATTGTTAACCAGTTCTTGATCAATATATTCTTTTGTATCTTTTTTAGATTGTACAACCTCATCATGTAACTTGTTGCAAAATTAGGTAAATGTAACATCTTTTATCCATATCACCTACTAACTCAAATCTGTAATATATAAATTGTCTTCATTGGTTTTATCGTGCCTTCAGATTCATTTTTTTCCTCTTTCACGTTTTGGTTATCTCTGATAAATTATGTATCTTTGTTCAACTCTGACGGTGTTAGTTGTTATTTAGTTGTTATCTTGCTGTTCAAATCAGTGTTTTGTGCTCAAATCATTCATCACATTTGTAATCTCTCCTAATTATTCAAATTTCTCTGCCAATGTTCTAACTGTGATTGTAAAATATTATAGTCTTCCAATGATTTTGTATTTTTATTTTCTCCATGCAGTCTCCAAAGCACCTATCTCACTGCTTATCTTATGTTCAATTGGCTGTAAATATTGTCGAATGTTAGGGACTGATCCTTGTTTGTCTACTCCTTCGTTTGCGGTTTGAAAGGTTTCTAAAACATTAGTTAAGGCTCTGTTTATCTGTGTGAAAAACCCTGAACACCTAAAATATGTTCTGTTCTCGTCGATCTATTTTTAATGATCTGAAATTTTGTTATCTCTCTTAGTACCACCATGTTCAATATTTGTTAAGTTACTGCAACTCGTTCTCTCCGTGTTTTGATATCTTCCAAATTTTTGTCCTCAAAAATCTTAAGTATCTGAGTATCAACACATCTATGTACAAACCGACTAGTATCTGCACCAGTTCATTAACAGGATCACGTAAATATGTGATACCGTTATTGTTGAGGTTTACGTGTTTGACCTAGTGTTCGATCTTTCGTCGTTCTCCTCTGTTTTTGTCTTAGCGTTTAATCGTGGGAACTCATTTGGATCTCTCAAAGATATTTCTGTCCTCGTTTTATTATTTATCTGACGTGAAAAACATATGTTACTGGAATACCATGAAAATCTGTATATTTTCTGTGTTCATCTTTTATACTAATATTCAATCTGCTAAACGTAACCCTTTGTAATTGCTTGCAATGACCATTAACATCGTATGAAACAAAATCTTTGTTAAAATCAATAACAGACAGACTCTAGCCAACACGAATAATAGCTATTAGAGTAAGTGTTGATGTTATTGATCTGGCGAGGAAAATACACACATATTTAGTTTCCAAACACCCACAGACTGTATCCGATTCGGTTGATGTCTGCATAGATCTCTGGCTATTTAATTCTGACAATTTTTAGTTACAACTGCTTATGTATATTGTGCAATTATTGTTTTGGAGTCATGAGAAATTGTGCTTCAAACATTCAACATCTATACTTTCTTCATTGTCATTATTTGCAGAAATTCCCTCTTTCAAAGTTTACATGCACATTTCTAATTGCAAAAGAACATCATGAATTACAACAGTCCTACTTTCATTCTTTTCATTTATGTAGTAGATAATATTCTTTCTCAGTTCTTTGGAAATAGTGTAATACCCAACAAAAAAATTTATTCTTTGAACCCAAAATGGGTAGTTTCTGTTATCAATTGGATAGGATTTTTAATCATTGGATTGGCAAAATATATTTCTTTATCAGGGAGGCCATATATTGTAATAGAACTTTGCATTTATTGTGCCGGAAACGTCGTATGCATGCGTACAACCTTTTTGCGGGGCAAAAACTGAGCAATAAAGGTTTTCTGTTTTCTCAGTAAAACATTTGTATAGGGCAAATTTAAACAGCCAAGAATTGGACTTCATCTCCCACCTGAGGTGAGATGTTTCTGAAGAACAACTGGCTCCGCTGTTACAGCTTTTCTATTAAATTTGTTACCGTGTAGGTACAGTACACTGGAGGTGCAACTGTTGCAGTTAACTTTTCAACAACTTTTCTTCAACTTTCTTATCGTTCTTTCAAAACAGTATCTTTTATTTGCTCTATGTACAACTTTGCTGCTGTTTCAGAGGAACACCTCGACTTCGTTGATCAGTCTGCGACGTCTTGACTCTCTGTATTGTTATTTCTTTCCCCCGATTGCATTTCGTATATTTCTTTGCCTGTTGTACTCTTTAATGATGAAAATAAACTCCGTTCATTGTCTCTGATCGCTTTGCTTATCATGTCGTTCATACTGTTCAACTTACTAATGGCAGATGTTACTATTTGGTACTAATGGTAATAATGTTACACTAAAAGCGAACGGAACAACTACACCAATAGCTATTTCTGCAACATTTATTCTTGCTGATGTTATATCCCATGCCACCAATAAAATTGTGCCATGGTAACTTGTACCCAATACAAAACTTTATATGCTACTTTGTATTACTATTAACACCTCTTGAGTGTTCCATCTCTCTGACACAATCATTTCTACATCGTTAATTTTTTGCAGCTTAAAATGAATACCATCGTCGGTTATGTTTTGCATAGACTTCACAGTACCCATTTACTGTGTGACAATTTTGTCTGGAAGTTGCCGATAGCCTATGAGGTAGTCAGTTGTGAAGTGACTAAAAAAAACTGGGATATTTATGTACAAACTTCTTTCAATATCCATGTTTGACGGTCAACAAGTTGCAAACCTCAATATCTTTTTTTTAAAACCATGACGCTGCAAAAGCAGCGTGTAATGTTGCCATGTAAATAGCGTTGATAGTGATTTTTATTTGAGTCTACATTTGTCTGCAGGAAGTAGTTATGCTATGTATTAGCCAAAACAAGATGAAAGCGATTAGCAATGTAAGTTTGATTTTTCTTTTTGTTGGTACAATGTTAATAATTTTGTCAGATAAAAGTCCGTGTGCTACCTGGAAATTAATTGTGAACTGATTAAGCGAAAATTTAATAATTTAGTTTAGCAATTTCCACAATATCCATGTTTGATCGTGAACCTAATTACATCTTAAAAATATCTTCAAAAGCATGCTGTAGCCAACCATAAGAGAAATTGTAATATTGCATGGGTAAATAGAGTTAATATTGTTCTTTGTTTCTGTCGATATTTTCTCTAGCAAAAAGCTATGCATTTATTACCTGAAATAGTTAAATCATCCCAGGGATAGGGTTGTATGTAGCCGAAGTCTTGTCATGTTGAAATTCGTATGTGCTTTGCTGTTGTTCTTTGTTGATTGCGTGGCTTCCAACGACTTCCTTTCTACATGCTTTGTTAATTCATCAGCTTTTTAAATAGAAACAACTTTACTCTTTGACTAAATAAACAAGATGCCCAAAGCAGACATACCACCACCTTTCAAATAATATATTTTGTTTGGACTTCGTCAAATTGTATCTTTCTTTCATGTATGCCTATGTTTTAAAAGATTAGTTGTAAATCACCATGCTATGACAAAGTGTACCGAGTGTAAACAATATTCAATGTTGCTTTGAATAGTGGAAAATAATTTGACATATAATTCAGTAAATACAAACAAAGGTCTGTCCTATATACGAGGAAGAGAAACACATAAATGAGTTTAGCGGTGGTTATTACAAACCATGTAGAAAGACATAAAATAGTCAGTGACGAAATTAATACAAAGACTGCATGCGAAAATGGACAAAACAAATAACATTATAACGAGAATTTTAGACAACGATACCACATCGATAAAACACCACAGAATTGTATTATTTGACAAGAAACAGAATTCTAAAAGCATTAAGAGACAACATTAAATCAGATACGACCTTGAAAATCTTACATGTTCCATCAACTGACTTCTATCGAAGGTGGTTAAACTACATTAAGTCTTAAAGTGCCAGCGACGAAGAGACATTGGCTACGTTATTCATCATTTTTTAGTTTCGATAAAGATCAGCAATAAAAATCTTTCGGCAGGTCCATGATGGATACATTCAGCACTGAGGTGATTTTTAATAACATTCCTTTGTCTGTGTTATCTCTTTTTGTCTAGTCTGTTTTTCGCCATCAACTGCATTGAATGATAAGCAGTTACTCCTTAAACTAGAGTTGTCATAACAATGCTTTTCAATGTTACAACTGCATCAACAGCACAGCAACCAGTACATATTATTTATCATGCATTTGGATATCTTCAGATTCTATTTTTGTTTTAACCTTGTAAAATCTATATATTTGAATCTTATTAAAACATTTCTTAAGCCAGATAGAGGTAACCACAATTTAAATGACAAAAACTCTAATAAAATTTCTAATGTCATTTGAAGTATGTAATCATCTTTCATTTCTTCGTATAAACTTTCGAAATTACCCATGGGAATTAATCTACTAATTAACAATGTCAAAAGGTAGATTGCAACATCTAATAATAATTTTGAAGTTTTAACAGCTCTAGCATTAAGAAATATTTCGAATGTCTTCTTGGTCAATTTTCATTCATCGTTTCCTACTCTTTTTCAGTTACATTTTTCCCGGTTATCTCTTTCTATCTTTCATTTGCAATAACTCTGTTCAAGTGTGACCTCTACAATTGCTGTAGACTGTACTTTTTGTCACCGTATGTGAAGTTCTTCCAATCATCATACAATCCTGAATCTTTTTACAGCTGAATTTTGTCATTTATAAGAACAAGATTCGTAGTGAAACAGACACCCAGCCCACCCCACACACGTACAAAAGCTGTATTGCAAGAATAGTTTCAAAGTGTTATAAGTAAAAGAGCCCAATTAGTTGGACATTTAACGCAATTAGAAAAATATTTCAAAAGTTACAGAAAAATTAACATTCGGTTATAGACTGAGTTGAAAAGGGTGTTACAATATATGATACAGCCACTGCAGTAGATATGACAATATCTATAGCAAATATTTTGTGAAAGGTTTAGTAGGGGTTGGAAGAGAAGTAAGTGTCAATAGTGCTGCATCAGGAGCAAAGATAATTCGTTTGTTGACAAAATTATTAAAAGCCTAATAACTATTGGTAAATGTTTGTTTGAATCAAGCTAAAGAAGCAGCAGCTGCGTTGCCTGGAATTATTGCCAGTATAATAAAGCTAGCTGTTGAAAACAGCTAGACATGTCGTTTCTTTCCTTGCTGAATTTATTATTTTATTTATTGGGGCAATAGTGGGTTTGTTGTTTGCATTTTTACTCAAAGGTGGAAACAACGCAGCGAGTAGGATTTGAGATTCGTTAGCTATTTCAAAATGTAAACTAAAGCAGCTCCTGCAACCATTAGTATAAATATAAATTAGTATTGTTTCAATGTTCGTGGGCAAGATTGATTTGGGGGTTCTTTATGATTCCTGATAGTCATGAGTCATCTGAACGTACGAGTATCGGATTGTGCAATGCTGGCATGCCGAAGGTACAATCGCATTAGCAGATGTGGTATTCTCAGGTTCCGCCGTCCTGACAGTAGGACTATCGTTATTATCGTAACAATGGTAGGATTGAACCTAAGCTTAAACGAGTCTTTGGATTTCTTTAACTGTTGTTGTACCCAACGATGCTACCCATTCTCATTGTCATGTCACTAGGTAACACCAAGATACCTTCACCACTAAGGGAAACAGTCCAACTTCACTTTTGAATCTCTTATGTACTGTTGAAAACAGGCCATGCTAACTTTTGAATATGTTATATACTGTTGAAACAGGTCATACTCACGTTTGAATCTGTTATGCACCGTTGAAAACAGGTCATGCTCTTCTCATCATTACCATCATCATTATGTCCTAAAATCAGTAGCTCCGTTAACTTTGTAGCAGTGTCTTGAACAGTGGAAATAGACTGTGTAATAAATGTTTTGTTTCCAACTTGTGCACCTAAGTTGAAGATTAGACCTTATAATTTCATTCACTCTATATATTTCTTCTTCTGCGAGTCCGTCATTATCTTCTAGAAAGAAGTAAGTCCAGCATGTTGATTCATCTACATCTATGTTCTCATTAAAATAGCTGGATAGTAGTCTAACCTTTCAGAACCACCAACCAAATCCACCACGAATTTCTTTTAAAATCAGATGAATCTTTATATGCTTTCCAAAAATACTTATCATCATCTATGTCCTTATAATTCTTGCCCATGATATATCTCCAATCATGATATGGTATAATGTTTAAATTATTGCAGATCCAATTAGCTTGTTTCGTATTTATTATCATGTTATTTGATTTGAATGCTGCATTTTCCAGTCAGTGTATTTTTCATTCAGACATTTATTATCTTATTTTAAAGTAAACATGAAATTTGTATATTCATTTGACTAATTCTGGTACAGTTTTGTACATTAAATGCATCTGATGACATTTATCAATGCTAGCTGTTGTCATTCTTACTACCCAGTTAGGTTGATTCTGCCAAAATTTCATGTGCTCTGTATTTGTTAAGATAATCTTCACTATCAAATTTTAAAATATAATTGTCCAATATATTTAATGGTTTGTACGTGACGAACTGAATCTCGCTGTAGTAAATATTTATGAGTTCAAATAGTTTTGTCCATGTCAACCAGAGAATTAAACAGAGCTGCAAGGGAAGGTAAGATACTGTATCTTTTGTTGTTTTAATCTAAAAGACATAATTGTAGTTTAAAAATGAATAAAAGTTTTGTTTTTCTTGTGCAAATACATTGAGCCTCTATTGGTTTTTCTTCTTCTCCATATTCATACTAAATTCAGTGTTCATTTCACTCTAATCTGTTCCTTTCATCCACTCTAATATCATTTTAATATCGTAGACTGTGCACATTATGAACATCCCTGGTATTTTGAAGAAATCAAATTCCATTTCCTCCGTCAGTTTTTCTTTGATGAATTTGAAACATTTTACAACTTTTGTGCTTCGCACACATGCATTCTACATGACTGTATCTCCGATGCACGTTGCGTTAGGCACAAATGAGCTTCGTCCACAACATCCCATGCTTGATTGTACAATTTATTTGTGTACCTTTATTTTAATTACTACTAACCGTCATATGAAAGTTCAGAAAAAATTGTATCTTCAAAGTTTGTTATATGAATACACGCACAGTTAAAGGTGCACTGGATTTTATTTCAATTATGTGGTGCAAAAACGTTTCTCAAATCAACTGATTTTGGTTAATGTTGTGGTATTTGTTTGCAACAAAAGGCTGTATTGTAGATGGTTGCTACACCTTCCTTGTATAAAATTCCAGATAAGTTGAAACGTCTTATTTGATTTTCATTACAATTTATTTTTTTCAAAATAGCATAGACAAACTTGTAATCTTTTACATTGTATTCATGATTTCAGCTTTATTTTAGATATACCTTAAAACAACTTCATATTTTTATTGTTTATAATTTGATTTCTTCTGTAATGTCATATAATACCCTGATAGGACATGTTCTACATTATAGTCGCCGTATCACTTTTTCATGTGTATCATTTTGTTATATACTGGTGATGTTTTTCAATGTAATTTCCTTTTGACCATGGTTTTGTGATCAAAACAATTTCGCACGCCGTGCATATTGAATCTCTTTAACGCTGCTATGTGCATGGTTGTTTTCCCCACATCTGACACATTCCAAAATCTTGCTATATTTCAAAACCTCAAAGTTTTCATGCTCCATAATACTCCTATTTGTGCGGTCTCTCTGAGTCGTCTCCGATGGACAAGTCAATTATTTATTGGTACAATGTTTTCGGCAGGTTCCCAACTGTTGATTTTAAGTATTTCCTAGGTAAAGGTCGGAAGGGATCCATTTTCAAAATTTATTTGTATTTTGAAATTCTGACTATTTAACAGTTTAAAATTAGGAGCTCCAAATATATCTATTGTTAGGTAATCAAATAGATTGATCCACACTTTTGATTTTTTTTTGTTTGTTGCTTGTTTAAACCTAATGTCTATTAATCCATGATTATTGTTATTGGAACCAGTAATTAGCTTTGGTAAAACGTCAATCTAATTGTTGGTTTTATTTTGTGTAAAATACTTCAACTTTCTAGCTTTTCACGTTATGTTAAACCTTTCCACTATAATAGTTTTTATTTTAGTAAGTTGAGAAGTATTCAATGTTTCCATTTTCCAGCGAATCCTTGATTTTCCTACTGTAAAACTCGTTACCCTCATCAAACTTTTTCTTTTCAAGTTTCGTTCTTTAAAGATTTGTTATAAGCATAGTGTATGCCGTCTCCCTTTTTGTTCTCATTTTTTTCTGCCCAACAGTATTTCGAAAAAATATGTATCAATGTCAAAATGTATTTTGTATCCACTGTTTTTTTTTCTTCATATGCTTACGTGTTCATCCATTCAGTTAACTATAATTCTCTCAGCTCAGCGTATTTTCCTTACTCGTCGACCCGTTTAATTTGTTCACATAATTGATTGATGTTGGTGTCAGCAACTGGACTCTCAGGATCGTAGTAATGTGCAATTAGTCTGTTTATAATTTTGTTTTCATCGACCGTACCATTTGCATTTTCGTGATCTGACCTATAATAGTGTACATACTTGAACTCTGACTTATGAAACAAATTACACACGTTAAACCATTGAACAGCACGGAAATCAAGCAGATATGAGGAGACAATATGATAAATGCGTCTCGAAGTCTTCATTGTCTTCGCAAATTCTGAAAAAGGAATTAAAATCAAATTATTTTAGTGGATTCAGTGGGCGTTTTATTATTTTTTAAGACCTTGGTAATGCACATGATATAACTTTATTTTAAGCGAAAGGCAGTCAAATGCGCAAGAAAAGACACGCTTTCGAACTCTAGGTAAAAAGCTCTTACTAATAAAATTAATATCGAGAACAGATCCCGGTAATCAATCAGTAGCGTAGTAAGAAATTCTGCCCCCCCCCCCCCACCTCGCAAAACTTAATTAATGACCCCCCTTCCAATACAAAAAAAGTTGTTTTATGGGAATTTTGCCCCACCCCCACCCCTGACCCCCACTTGCGGGGTTTACTTGGGTGGTTGCTGCGCCACTGCCGGGTGATGCATCTCAACAACACACCTTTTTGTGACATTTCCATCAAAGGGAGATATCAGCAAGTATAACTGAACCTAAAAGGATATTAGATCCATATTTGCTATTGCCAAACTACCGTGTACACTTCGACCTATCAGACCTCCCCTCACCCTAAAACACACACACACACACACACACACACACACACACACACACACACACACACACACACAAGTACCTATATAACAGCAACGTGCAATCTGTGTGTACCTGTGTTATTGTATGCGCCAGGGTGCTACAGTGTGGTGACGGGCGAAGAAATGAACAGGATCACCTTTTCATACAGGCTGTTTAAGAACAAGTCTGTCGTATTTTCCGGCTGAACACCATCTTCAATCAAGATCTTTTCGAGTGACAAGACCTTAATATATCGTTATAGAGACATGATAGAGGAGAAGGAGATGAATGGGACCTGCATAGAGAATGAATCAGAGCAGAATTACAAAGTTAACGCTCCACAGAAAAACGGAAAAGAGGAAAGCATCATTATCATTTAAGGAGAGTCACCACATCCGAATTCAATTTAAATGTTTTTAATCAAAGTGAATAAGAGCAGTAAATTCTCAATGGCTCAAATACGGTTGGCTCGAACACATTAGATCGCTCGAACTTGTTTTAAGACCCGAAAGAGAGTTTATAATTATATTAAACCTCGTTCACTCGAACTGTGGATGTCTCGAGCTGATCTGGGTGTTCGATGTATCAAAATTCTAGTGCTTTTCTTTAATTATCAGAGCAGAGTTAATAGTTTTAATTGAACATTTTTATTGGAATTATCTCTCGGAATTGGAAAATATAGGTTTTACAACCATGGATCAATTTGTTTTCAAATTTACATCTGTTACTTCAGATTTTACCGTCTCCGGAATGTGACATACACGCTGCAAAACGTCCTAAGGTTATTTTACCTAGTATTATCATATTTTCTAAATGGTATATTTCAGTCTGTCACAGGAATGATTAGACAGTTTCAGTAGCAAGATAAAAATTAAGTGTACGTTGTTACTCAAAATATGTGCTGAAAATTAAAGGATTACCATTTAATTAGTATTATTATCGACCTTATGACTCATCGTACAGATTTATGTATTTTTGCCACGAATTACATTTTAAAAACATTCAGCTAAAAGTAAAATCGGAATGATTCATATTAAATAATAAATGAATGGTCTATATCTTCCTCAATCTGAGGCAACATCTTTCAATTTGCACAAGGGTTGAGAACAATTACAGAACTTTTCAATGTCGGAAAATTAGTTGACCACACTTAGAATGTTATCTTAAAGCTAGAATCTTCAGATCAGAGTTAGACAATAAAATGATTAGCTCAAGGTATGCAATTGTCATGTTTCCCCTTCTTTCACAGTAAAATCATGCAAAGACCTTGAAAATAGCGAGAAAACGTTTGAAACTGAAGCGCCGTGTAAACGGCAGGTATTTTAGAAATGTTGTTAAATGATCCCTTTTGACGCCAAGGCTAATCGTGGTGCGTATCGGAAGATACACCATTAAAAGATGCGCGGATTTTTTGACCAGCAAGAAGTAAAAGATATCGGATTCTATGGAATTTCTATTGAGATTAGCTGTGACTTCAATTGCGATCATCTGTGTCACGCAAACCCATGTTTTCTAGCCTTTATCTAAGTCACGCAAATCCCTAATTTCTAGCCTGTATCTGCAATTTTACCAAAGGATAACTTTGGCTTAATTTAGTTGTTTTTGTCCTGATTTTGTTCTTTCTTCTTTTGTATTCTTATACGAAACCTTTTATCTAAACCTGCGTTGTATGTTTTTTGGACATGTACAATTAATTAATTTTGTGAATAATGATTTCCACTGCGCCATATAAACTTATTGTTCACATCTGAAAACTGTACTCGTGTGTCACTATGTAACCTGAGTTTACAAATAAAGGTTCATGGCTGTTCTTTTCTGATAATAGTTATATATATATATATATATATATATATATATATATATATATATATATATATATATATATATATATATATATATATATATATATATATATATATATATATATATATATATATATATTCTACCCCTTTTTCAAATGTAGGAATACAAATGGAAAAGATAAAATACTGCTCGTTATGGTACACATGATATGTATTACTATTTGCAATGTTATTATATTTAAATTTTTCTCCCGTTACACTAGTATGATTTACTATGACTATTCTCTCCGTAAAATTCATTTCGCTATTAGGTATGCTTAATTAAGTATGCTTACCTGAATACGAAATTGTGACAAATATTAATATTACTGTTACACTTTGAAACTTGTGGTTTATTGGAATAATAAATTATGTACTGTACAGAAAGTAATCAAATAAAGCACCTAAACAACATACAGGTCAATTATAAAAATTAGCAACAATTTGATCGAAATTTGAAACAAATATTTTCCAAATGAGAAATATCACCCAAACTGTTAAGAAAATGTACCAATGTTCGGCTTGTGACAAGAAAATCTGAGATCGATCAGGAAAGTAATATGGTATACAATATTGTCAAATTGATAAACACTTTAACAAGAATTCTTATATATGATATAAACATGAAACATATATAGGATATATAAACTAAAGCAGCTGAACTAAAAAAAGAACACGAGACTTCTTCTGAACCAAAAAATCAGTGATTAAAAAGCTACTAATATACATGATTCACCCCTTATATCTGTAACGTCTTATCTTAGAGCCTGTTTACCGATATCTTTCATCTGTTTAATTTCATTCGCGAAGAAAATAGTTTCATTGACGAAGGAAACTGCAGCAATAATTTTCCCGGAGAAAATGATGATGTAATTTTCTTCGCAGAGAAAATAATTGTTATTGAGATGAAAATTGTTTTCGTGGCGTCGAAAATAAATTTATTGGCAAAGTAATAATGCATGCGATCCAGATGATTTTGTTCGCGTCCAAAATATAATTTTCCCTGCAAAGAAAAATATTTTCTTTGCGGCGGCAAAAATAATGAAATTCACGGACAAAATTATTATCTAATTTTATGAGCGAAGAAGATAATTTAATTTGTGCCCGAAATTAATATCATTTGCGGTCAAAATAATTTCATTTTGCACGCAAGATAGCTTTAATTCTAGAAACAAAATATATATTATCCGCGAAATATAATTTTTTCGGCACAAAGTTAACTAAGTTAATTTTGAGAGAAAGAAAAATAAAAATGACAGTTTTTCTTCGCGAATAAAATTTATTTTTTGGCCTCCAATAAGCGATTGAAATTATTTATCTTCGAGATACAATATTTCTATACCCGGCGAAAAAAAAGCTTGATTTCCAAATACATTTGTTTCTGGCGCAAATAAACTTATATTTGTCGCAAATAACACTGAGTAAATTCTTTTTTTTTTTCATTGCGAACAAAATTACGTCATAATTTTCTCCGCGATGTAATATATTTTTGCGCGAAAAAAGTAATTTACGTCGCAGAGAAAAATACATTTTGGACGCGAACAAAAATATTTTCGGCGCGAAGAAAATTAATTTTTAGGCGAAGGAAACTGCATTTTCGCAGCAAAGGTAACTATTTTCAACGCTAATAAAGTTATTTTCTCTGCAGAGAAAATGTTTTTTCTTCCAAAATAATCATTTTGAAGTAAAAATGAAATTATCTTCTTCTCAAATAAAATTACGTCATATTAATGATAATTGTATCATCTATCAGGCACCGTACATGATAGAGCAGTATCCTATTATTAATTGGCTGAGATCTATCAGGCACCGTACATTATATAGCAGTATTCTATCAATAATGGGCTGAGACCACTAATTCATTTTTCATAAACATCAGTGTTAACTTTTGAGAAAATAAAACTGTTTTGTGCACTTGATGGCCCAGTACACAGCACGTGAACTTCTTAACTGAAGTTAGCGCAAACTTTCTTAACAATCAAAATGGGGTGCTTCGGATCATTTGTTTGTCGAGATAAATATCCCTAAAGCTTGGTACAGGTAAAAGTTACCCTAATCAACAGTCTTGCACAGGGTAAGCACATAATAATCGGACACAATTTGTGCAGAAGTTAAAACCACTGAAAAAAACAGTCTCAGAAAATTGAAAAGGATAACTTCCACGCTGATATTACAACCAAATGCTTAATTTCCAAGTATTAAGTACGATATCCAGTGTATCACAGTCACCCAGCTCAAGTAATATTTAGCAGTCCGAGTCCAGTGGTGTAGTACCCACCCAAGCAACCCCCGCAACTGCGGGAGGGGGGGGGGGGGGGCAGCGCCAGACCCAGCGGCCCAAAATTCCCATCAAACAACTTTTTTATTGGGAGGGGACCCCAGAATTAAGTTTTTCTTGGGGGCGGGGGGGGGGGGGGTAGAATTTCTTGCTAGGCCACTGTCCGAGTCTTGTATATGGCTAACAGATATGGAGACCGAGAAGTGACAACCTTGCAAATAGCATGTCTACGAAAGATATTCAAAACACAATGCCTGAAAGATTAATCAACATCAAATTAGTTAATAGATTTAAATGAATCCGAATTATTATTATGATTAAATTAGCAATTGAGATGCGTAGGGTATGCCTAGAATAGATAACGAAACCAGATTCCCTTAATTTAACATCTGGAGGAAAAAAAGACAAGTGTTAGACAAAGATCAACCTGGAGGAAAACAGTGAGGCAGTAATAATTAATGAGGACAATGAAGTGATGGAGGATGCTAGCATATGCGGGGAAAACATAAAACCCAAATCAAGCTGTTTATATGTAAAAGAAGAAAAGAGCATAAAATTTAAAGGCATAGTCTCTTATTGATACAAGCACTAATAATACAAAGATAATAGGAGTTAATTTTTTATTGTCATATAATATAGTCAGAAATATTAAAAGTTGAATCTTAGAAATATCTATTTACCACATGGTATGTGTCAACAAACCGTTTATGATAGCATTTCCTTAAAAAGTAGAAAAGTGCAAGTTTATATTCTAAGAAATAAATGTCAGGTTTTCTACAGGATAATCATTGCTGGTTTAACCGTATTGTTCATATTTATGCTATGAAGGAATGGAATTTTTTTGCGTGTTTCGGGTGGGTTTGGGGGTGGGTGGTGGTTATTTTCCTTTACATTTAAACAAAATGAAAACAAATTGTCAACATAGAATGTAAAGTTGAACTATAAGAAATTTTTTTGGATTATAAGAATAATTTTCAATTCAAAAATAGTTCCATATTTCATGATTTAAATATATTTTGGACCACAAATTACTAGTTGTATTGTACTTCCGTCCATCCATAAATCCATCCTTCCATCTCTCCTTCCCTCTACTCTGCTATCATAATAAAAGTCTTATCTTTATCGCTGCGAAGGGTAACATCTTTAATATCAGTCATAAACAGCAACATAAACCATAATATACAGTGAAACCCTTCAAAACCGAACCCTCTGTATACCGGAATCCCTTCAAGATCGAATTTGTTTTCTTAACTCCGAAATTTCGATCCCAAATTTCAATTTTGCACAAAGAATACCCCTATAAAACCGAAACTCACTTTAAATTTGGAAATGTATTTTAGCTGCTAAATTTCGGACACACGCTGGACCAGATTATTTACGGTTAGAAATTACTGTATTAAGCCATCGGTGAGAAAATGTCCGAAGGGCACGCGTGGTTAAAACAATACTTAACACGCGCGTCTACATAGATTAGGGCCAACAATATGCTAATCTGAAGTCTTTGCACAATAAAAACCCAGCTTTTAACGTAAAGTATTGTAATAAATTTGGGTATGTTCCATTTGTATCTACGTCTCCATTTATAGGTTCGTTAGATTTTAGTGATTAGTTGTTTGATTATGGGAAGTCGGCGTTGGGAAAATATTTCCCAGCCCGAGTAATTAGCCAATTTCTAGGAACAGACGTCATACTTAGAGTTGTTAAGAGACTTGGCAGTGACATGAACTGGTTTCGTAAGAACAACTGTGAACCAGTCTAGAAATGGGTTCAGATACAATAGAGAATATACGGGTTTGGTGGTCCATCATTGGTTAATAATGAAAAGTGAAATGTAAGTAAAGAATTATATTTAGAGCTTATCCTATCTGTATCTAAAAATAAATAGAGACAAGATTCTATTGATGCAGTTTTAGTATTTCCCTGCATTGGGAGTTTGAATTGTTTTATGTATACTTCATGCCACGGCAATGCTAACAAGGAAAAGGCATGCAAATGTGAAGTTGTAGTTGTCATATTGTGGTCATTTATTGATTGATTAGAGAAAAATTGTACCTATCATAGTCTGGGCGCGTTACGAGAACTTCCAGTTGACAACGAATGTTGTCGGGAAGTCCTTGAAAATAGGGGAAAACAAGGGACTTCCAGTCCGACCTCATTCAGGTGTTTGATTCGCTAGGTAGAGGAACCCCTGTGCGTGTTACAGTATTAACAAATAAACACTTGTAGATAAGCCATTTAAGAAAGGTTATGTTTATCTGCTTATTATCTAATTGTGATTTATGCTATTCATTTGTATGAATGTTCCAAAAAACGTGTTTTGTTTATTTTTTAAATTAAATACCCGGGTTTTATTAACCCGACATGCGGTCTTGCTTGTGATGCTTTCCCCACAGAGACCGACGAAACAGTATTCCAAAGGTCAGATTCACTCAATTGATTTCAAAGGATAGAAATTATTACATACGTGTATTTAAGTAGCCATGACTGTCATTTGTCTTCATTCACATGTCAAGATGTCAGAACGACCATCTAATCTTGTATATATATATATATATATATATATATATATATATATATATATATATATAGATATAGAGAGAGAGAGAGAGAGAGAGAGAGAGAGAGAGAGAGAGTAATTATAGGAGAATATCTGTGTATGTGTGTGTGTACAAATTAAGAAAGCTGTTTCTTTTTCAACATTGAATGAAAACTTCCGAAAATCATATCCAGTCACATGACTACAGTTGTTCTACATAGAAATAATGTCTTCTTCTCAAGAAACATTTGTGAGTTGTTAACTAGGCGCTTGAACCTTGACGGAGTTTTCTTTTTAGTATGTCTAAGAAACGATCACCAATAATTAATATAGTGCCCTTCATTTTATTCGTTGTCAATATGTTTATAACAGCTGAAACAGAAGATGAATTTATAACCTTCTCATGATGATCATTCCGCTGCATAATTGTCGATGAAAAGAAATACTTTTTGCTAGTCGAGTCGAAAATCATAGGAATAGTATTTTACTCCTAAAATTATATCTAAAAGAAGCGGAATTTAATAGGGGGTATGATTCTTAATAAGATTCAGGAGTGTAGTTATGTATTATTTTATACATATTAACAGCCTTAGCTTTTAGTCCTTTTTATGATACGTTCTTCCCATCCAGTTTCAACATACGAAGACTGTCGAGAAGCGTATTTTGTTTACAAACCGTGCTTCTGCGAGTTTAAGCTTTCCAGTTTTCATATTCATATAGTGTCCAGCCATCCTACACACTATTAGTATTTTCTACAAGAAGTCTTATATAAGAGACGTACAAATTTTTATGAAGTATGATATGATCTACATCAAGAAGTGTAATATTTCGTCGTTACTAACACGAAGAAAAGTCAGACATATATGGCTCGATTCTAGGTGCGCCACTAAAGATCATTGTCGCCGGGCGCCCGAAACTCTCGCGCCGCCACTGGTGTCGCGTTTGAGAATTTGAATGCATTTTACAATACTCGCACCACAGCGGTTCACAACAGTTACCGCGTATTCGGCATGCTCTCTGGATTTGAACATTAATTCTTTACAGTGGAAAAAAATCGAAGAAATTTACCTCGAATCGAGCCAATATGGCTGATATCGTGTCAGTTTCCATCTTTGATGACGCACATGACACAACCTGTACATGAATCGATCACTTACAATTTGAAGATAGGTACAAGCCAAGAATACTAGCCTTGTTGTATATGAGTTCAGGCATCTGTGAATTTGTTTATTTGTAAAGAGTAAAACCTCAGTTTGCTTGGGATTACGTTTCACAAGTCACTCCATCTTTCATCATAGCAAGGTATCCAGGTCATGATTATTACCGTAGCAAGGTATCCAGGTCATGATTATTACCGTAGCAAGGAATCCAGGTCATGATTATTACCGTTTCAGTCTCAGCAATATATTGTTATGAATAATGAAGGGAAGAATACTCGGCAAATAGTCTCGTAGTCTGTACGGTAAGTTAAAACCATCCCAGTAGATTAGCAGATATACTCTATTGACTTAATTTAAAAATTAAGCCTCTATGCCAAACTAAAAAAAGCTGTAGAAAGGTCGCAGAAAATAATGCATGCATTTTGTGAGTCTTCTAATGCCTGACGAACACTATGATACATTTCCAACAACTGCAAAACGGTAGAATAACCTGGAAGAAAACCCGACTGGAACTTGTAAAATATATTATTTATGTGAAAATAAAAATAGGCATGTTTATATACACATATCTCAAACATTTTAATAAGACGGTTTAATAAAAAAAATTGGCCGATATTTTGAAGCTAAGTGAAGCGCCCTTTTATGCAGTGATCTCCCCAGAAAAGTTTGATACGATGACGGGTGTCCCAAAAGGACCTCATCTCATCGGTTTTTAAAAAGCACATACGCTTCTAACGTTTTGAAGAGTAATTAAAAAATAAAGCATTTATTTTCTTTTGTTTTGCATACATGCAATACTATATCATTTCTCCGAGTTTATCTTGTTGATAATAGTTACCCTACAAAGTGGGAATGTTTTCCATGATTAGAAATAGTTCATCAATCGTCGGTGGAAGGGGTGAGGTAGGAGGAGTGTGTTCATTTTCGTCGGTGGAAGGGGTGAGGTAGGAGGAGTGTGTTCATTTTCGTCGGTGGAAGAGGTGAGGTAGGAGGAGTGTGTTCATTTTCGTCCCTCAAATCATTAAGTTCTTTCATTTTGTGTCAATTTCATTCCTCACAACAACTTTTAATTTGTAAATTAAACAGTACTGTTTACATATTTCCTAAGGTAACTATGTAATAAATTTTGTGCTTGCTATTAAATTACTAAAAATCTCTCGATTTAAGATCACTGCCAGGAATGGTACGGTACCACATGACAGCTCAATATTCGGTTTATGAAATACTATAGATAAAGCCCGGGACTAGAATTACACACAGTGCTGGATTACCCCAATAGGCAGACTAAGCACGTGCTTAGGGCACCAGCAAAATAGGGGCACCACAAAAAAACGAGAAATGACGGTTTAGTATTGTTTTTATTTTGAATTACATATGGGGGGCACCATAATCTTTTCAGTGTTTATGCCTCTAACGGTCTTAATCCGGCCCTGATTACACAGGGATATACCTCTCCTTCTCTGCCTCACCAAATATCTTTGTCATGCCACTGGGGCATCCAAGTACTTGACACATTAACTTACACAACATGATGTGTACACCAGATTGTGTCTTTATGTATTTACTTATGAAAAATATACAATTATCTTTACATTTGTATAAGATATGAAAAAGTACTGATGTAATTTATTTTGACTTTGTGTGCTAGTTATAATGAAAAATTGCGATGGTGACACGTTTGAGTTGATTGGAAATTTGGAACATCAATCATTAGAGGAATTAACCTTGTACTGTATATTCTAAGTATATACAATCAAACGTCAAGTTCCAGTGATCAAATCTGTGGATAAATTTGAAACCATTTGATTTCATCTTGAATATTTATTTTCAAACATATTTTCTTAAAATACATACTAAGATGTACAGAAGGCATTTGTCTTTCTATTCCTTGTGACCTTTCCCATCCCGTGTTAGATATTTGGACAATTATGTTGGGGTGAGAGGTCAAAGCGTATCCGTCGTCGATAACATTGAATTCGTCCAACCACGCGGTAGCATTATAGGGTTGTCACTTCGCCCAGGGGCTAGCTAAATTATGAGACCTTGAATCGTCCCCAACTTGCCTGAGATCGATAAGTAGAATAGTTATCGTGTCTGACATGAAACAATTCAAAAATGATCTGTACCTATAATAAATCGACATCTGAGCTGGTACCCAGTATTTTTTAAGTTTCTACTCTGCTTAGTCACATGATAACCAAATCTTGCGACCCACTTAATCTAACACAACTGAATTACGTCGGGCTTTTGCCCCAGCAGAGATTGTTTGTATCACGTGATCGTTTGACAGGTACAAAATAAGATTTGGATCACGTGACCAAGCTTCGTACAGAGTCCATTTGTAAACAATATTTTTTGCTCACGTTTCTATGTGTCTGTATTTATTAATGAGACGAAATATATTTTATCTACCAATCGATTTTAGGCAGGTAGATTTAGGGTGGCCATTCGTCCGGTTTTCACAATGTCTCTCGCTTTCTTAACGTGATCATTTTTGCGTGTAAGCAAAGGAGTGTCCGGTATTCTTCAGTTCCGTCAGTGGCCACCCTAGTAGGGTTTGATACAAAATTTTTATCCCCTGGGGAAAGCGACTACCCTATACCCAGGTTACTTCCACCCCATCACAAAATATCTAATACGGGGTTTCGCTGACAACTGCGTAACACTTCCATTGATCCGGAGACCGCATATAACTATCATCCTCCGTCGTTAATGAAAGTACGAAATCTCAGGACTACTTTCCCATGATTCACTGCGCCGATGTGAAGCCACCAACTAATCACTGCAGTTCAGAGGGAAATTTCCAAACTAGCGGTAATGAAAATGACGTCACTGTTTTGGGAATGTCACTGACTAAACAGTCAGGAGACACAGATTTACTAGTTACCGACTTTTGAATTTGGCTCGGCAATTTAGGCCGGGTACCAGCGAATACCGGACGTGAAATGTTGCGAGTTAGCAGACTGCAGGGTACCAGTTTATTACAATGGCGCGTCTTATAACCTAACCAACACATCGGCCGGTATATCGCAGCTGACTGTCGTGGAAGCATAGTGGTACGGGACCAAAGCATATCGGAGTCTTTGAAAGAATAGCGGCTGCTCGTGACAGGGTAGAATCCGCTGTTCCAAAAGTCCCTATGGAGGATACTGTTTTATGAAGAGGAAACACGTGATCAAGTTTCAAACAATCAGGGAAATTCCTCTCATTTAAACTGCGGGGGATTTAATCAAAGTTTCAGCATCTACCCCCCCCCCCCCTTACCCCTCCCCCCACTCCCATTCGAAGGCTGATTCCGTTTGGGACATCTTTTTTGACAGAAATACTACGAACGATATATATATTGTATACTTCTGTAAATATTGTTGAGACACAGCGAGAGAGAGAGAGAGAGAGAGAGAGAGAGAGAGAGAGAAAACAGATTTACAGTGCTATAATAAAACCAACAGTATTTACAGCAATATTTGGCACAATGTAATTGTCACATATAGACCCTAATGATTGACAATCAGTGTGAAGCACGCTACTAGTGACTTGGAGTTCATAGCATATCATATAAAAAAATAATAAATGCCTGGTGACTCTGACATTATTTACTATCTCTAGTACACGGAACTGCGTTTGAGTTATAATAGGAAAAAGCAGAAAGCTGACTTCAGGATTGATTATGGCACACATTAACTTAGATATATGTTATTTAGATATACTCGAGATATATGTTATTTAGATATACATGTGATTTCCTTTCTTTTTTTCTATGGATTCATATTTAGTTTGGACGAGTAATTTTTGAGAAATACTTATTTAGATGACGATATTGTTTCCCAAAATAAAGTTGGGATTTTTTTTTTTTTTTTTTTTTTTTTTTTTTTAAAGTTATGTCACACATAAGCCATTATAATTTCAAATTGAAATATAATTTGCGGAAAGCAATGCTTTCAATTTTATTTTATAAATTGTATTTCTCTTATTGAGTTAGATGTAAATCTAAGCCCTCCTCTCTTATTTTTTCCGCCAATCTGCAACCAGCGGCGAAATACATTCGGTAATATGTGTCTAAAAAGTGAAAACGACGTATCAATCCTAGCCTTAGCATTATTGATTAAACCATTCAACTTCAAAGGTGCCGACTGATATTAGGTCGAATAATGCGCCGGCAGATAAGCGTCTATATTGTTTGTTCTACTGATTAGTCCTTACAAATGCATAGACCCAGATCTGCCGGCGCATTATTCGATGGCAGATCTGGGTCTGTGCAGTTTGCAGTTGGGATGAAATTATACGCGAGTAAAGACGGTAATGTTATTCCTGTCAAGACTCACATCTACGGTAAGCCTTGAATTAAAGAAGTCGTCAAACTGTTTATTTTATGATAATTGTCCTGTAGTAGAAAAATGTGTGTCTTTTTGGTAAGTTGTTTTAGTTTCTCTGACTAAATCGTTTTTTTAATATATGGGTCCGGAAAAGGGTTGATTAGTTTGTGTCACCTTGTTTATTGACCAAACTAGCAGATAAAAGAAAACTGACCAAATCGTTGTAAGGTACTTTTCAATTCGCAATCATACGCTCGACTGAGCCATAAGAAAACAGGACTGTGTATATATCTTGGGCAAGGGGGCACCTGAAACTGAAATTTTACGTATTGTTGTGCAGGAGACAATAAAAACAACAGAAAGAAAACAAAATACATCTAACTGGTGCCGGACATATCATAAGCCCAAAGCAGGGGCACGTGCCCGCATGCTCCTGCACTGAATATGTGCCTGATCGAAGACAATTAATTATTTCGTAAATACAATTCATTAACATGCCATTTCTATACCTGAGATGTTTCAGTTATCTCTAAATTGGTCAACACACGACCGAAAACACTCTGTGGGGTATAAAACCAGAAATAAAACAATAGTGCCCCATGCAAAGATCTTATCTCAAGGATATACTTACATGACAATTGCGTAATTAAGATGACATACCATTGTCGTTTGCGCTAGAGAAAGTGATTTTAATAATGAGACGTAATAGTATGTTGAATATATTCTAGCCACACAAGTTTTGGTCCCTGTTTTAAATTCATTATAATTGTCCTCTGAAGTTACTAACCATATTATTTTGATGGGCCAGAAAGATTACTCTGCTGGCAAATTGTCGGCGGATGATTGTTGGTTTTTGGCAGACCCGAGTTGATGGAATGGGATAAATGACCGATAACTTTGTTTTCGATGATATTAAAGTATGTATCTGTCATTCGAACACAATTTTAATACACAAAAAACATGAAATGACAGGTGTGCCTATTGTTATTTAGAGCAAATTAGCATTAATTAACCAGTTTGTGCGACACATGCTGACTGATGATACTAATTTGGCCTGCAATGTTATCAGTCTTTGCACGAATAATAATAATAATAATAATAATAATAATAATAATAATAATAATAATCTTCGAGGCAGATACACTTAGAACTGGACTAATCTGTAAGCAATATATATTCATCCATTTATTCGTCCAATCATGTATGCAGTCATACATATAAAAAAAAAAATACAAATAGTATAAAAAGCTGTTTGACAGACACTAAATCGAAAAATACACAAATTCACAAACTCAATCACTTCAAGGCCAGATTCTAGGGAAATTGGGAAAGCTTAGTTAGAATAGGACCAGAATACGGATGAAAAAGCAAACCTATATGTGCCAAACAGAGCTCTTATGCCTTTGTTTAGAATCAGTAAGGCAGCATCCTATAACTTCATTTACCTAACCCTTGTAAACCCCAGGTCAATTCAACCTAAACGATGATTTATTAAAAGAAAAGCATTGATTGGAAGGGATCACATAGATCGTTTGACAGCATGGTAAATTGGTCCCTATTTATTGGCTCACATGTTTGGATTGAGTGGCTGTATGGTGGAAACAGAAGCAGCTAGTGGAAACTACCGACAGGCCCGCCGAGAGGATGGGGGGTGGGGGGGTAGACAATTTCCCAGGAACCGGCGATTTCTAGGGGCTCGTCGTCAACTTAGTTATAAAAAATAAATTAATCTTTGCAGTAAATATTACAATTTGTTCCTTGCAAGAGTCTGATATTGTAGATTACTACAGGTTTATATGCAAAACTATTCACAGGTTTTTACATAAAAAAATTAAACTAGTTTTGGATCCCATGACTGCTCTGCCCAGGGGCCCGGAATTTCTGTTGGCGGGCCTGACTACCGATCATGTATGCTAACCGTTGCATCTGCCAGCATGAAAATAAAACCTGAGATCACTGCGTGTAGCAAAAACACTGTTCTGTAAGGTCTTTGAAATACAGAAGATAACCCTGAACTAATGGGCTAACAATACTTTCGTGCTGGACAAGTGCATACAGAAACTAATGGCCTAACAATACTTTCGTGCTGGACAGGTGCATACAGAAACTAATGGGCTAACGAAACTTTCGTGCTGGACAGGTGCATACAGAAACTAATGTCCTAACAATACTTTCGTGCTGGACAGGTGCAAACAGAAACTAATGGGCTAACAAAACTTTCGTACTGGACAGGTGCATACAGAAACTAATGGGCTAACAATACTTTCGAGCTGGACAGATGCATACAGAAACTAATGGTCTAACAATACTTTCGTGCTGGACAGGTACATACATAAACTAACGGCCTAACAATACTTTAGTGCTGGACAGTTGCATACAGAAACTAATGGTCTAACAATACTTTAGTGCTGGACAGGTGCATACAGAAACTAATGGTCTAACAATACTTTCGTGCTGGACAGATGCATACAGAAACTAATGGTCTAACAACACTTTAGTGCTGGACAGGTGCATACAGAAACTAATGGGCTAACAATACTTTCGTGATAGACACGTGCATACAAAAACTAGAGATTTTATTAGTACAGGCCTGGAGCATTTACAGAAAAATGTCAGAAAATATCAAGCAACACTTGACTTCACAGAAGCGATGAAAACAAGGATTATGGCAGAGGATGGGTGGTGGGTGTGGGTGGGTGGTCGTAGGTAGGTATGTTGAGTACAGCCATTTATTAAGACAGCTATAAAAAAAAGAAGTACACGATGAACAATGCTATCGAACAGATTAATATTACATAATTTGTTACATGTGCGATAATGTGCATGTAACACATTTTCAAATTATATGAGACTAAAAAATACCTATTCATTTTACATATCTATGGTTAAATTGTTGTAGTAGGAAAGCGATTCCTACGAATGTATATCACTAACATCACTGCATATCGTATATTTAAGCTTTTCCCGATGACATCATGCCCCAAATTACATTTTTAACCTCATACAATGAAAGCTGGAACTTTTTTTGTGGCATGTGGTTAATATTTGTCTATGTTTGCAAGGATTTTTTGTGGCATGTGGGTAATATTTGTCTATGTCTACAAATCGGATGAATTTTTTTCAATGCAGGCATGACAAATAAGTTTGAATTTAAATTCTTTGCTGCATTGTCTTCCAAGTTGTCAATACAGACAAAGGCTGGTAATTTCAAGAACGCATGCTTCTTTATCGAGTATGTGAATCTATTGAATGAAAGACTTTCGGTTGAAAATAAAACATCCTTGGTTATCCTCTTATGTGCCTACAAAAGGAAGAGCAATTAAACGACCAGGTCAAGAGTTTTAAAAAGTAGAGGCTGGCATTTGATTGTACGGTATTTTACCACTGGAGTCGGTGATTTACCTGGAGTCGGTGATTTACCACTTGAGTCAGGGATGCTCTCATACTTTTCTTTTAAAGACAAACATTGAAGATACATCTCAAATGAGTACAAACATTGAAGATACATCTCAAATGAGTACAAACATTGAAGATACATCTCAAATGAGTACAAAGATTGAAGATACATCTCAAATGAGTACAAACATTGAAGATACATCTCAAATGAGTACAACATTTGTTATATTTGTATCCTGATATAATTAGTAACTCTGCCGTTTCCTGATAGATATTAAAATGTCAGGAGTGAGTACTATTGATAGTCCCGATGTCAATCGACCTTGCTTAGCAGCGCATTATCTCACCAGAAGTCTGGTCATACACGTCACATTATATTACGTAATTTGCTTAGCTTTTGGAAGGTGGTCTTCAAACTAGAGTTAAACATATAAAATATATAGCAAGTTTAGCTGAAATAACTCGTAAAATATTGCTTTGATTTGCTAAAGCTTTTTATTTTTAGTTTTGGTTTTTGTAACAAGTATATATAATTTCTTACTTTTTGGTACATTAGAACGGTTTTATAATGCAAGTTAAGTGGAGGGGCGAACAGCAAATCTTGCAGTGTTCTGTTGTCACTGATGACCTTGTATATGGTAGAGAGCATCTTGTTGGGCTGGGGAAAAAACTCTGGTGATCGGTAGATAATATGTGGCATAAATAATTGATATAAGGAATTTGCATTCTTTAACATTTGTCCAGGTTTTAACTGTGCAACATACACGTTGGAATTTTAATTTCCAAAACGCAACTACATTATAATTGATGACCTTTTCAGCTGTAAAGGCTCCTGTTTCTGGGAAAAGGAGAAAAAATGAAAAAAAAAATAATACTACAAACACTGAATTATACTCTGAGTATTTATTGATGTAGAATGGGTCTGATGTAGAATGGGTCCGATGTAGAATGGGTCTGATGTAGAATGGGTCTGATGTAGAATAGGTCCAATGTAGAATGGGTCCAATGGGTCCGATGTAGAATGGGTCCAATGTAGAATGGATCTGATGTAGAATGGGTCTGATGTAGAATGGGTCTGAGGTAGAATGGGTCCGATGTAGAATGGGTCCAATGTAGAATGGGTCCAATGGGTCCGATGTAGAATGGGTCCAATGGGTCCGATGTAGAATGGGTCCAATGGGTCCGATGTAGAATGGGTCCGATGTAGAATGGGTCCAATGTAGAATGGGTCCGATGTAGAATGGGTCCAATGTAGAATGGGTCCAAATGGGTCCGATGTAGAATGGGTCCAATGGGTCTTATGTAGAATGGGTCCGATGTAGAATGGGTCCAATGTAGAATGGATCCGATGTAGAATGGGTCCGATGTAGAATGGGTCCAATGGGTCCTATGTAGAATGGGTCTGATGTAGAATGGATCCGATGTAGAATGGGTCCGATGTAGAATGGTTCCAATGGGTCCGATGTAGAATGGGTCCAATGGGTCCGATGTAGAATGGGTCCAATGGGTCCGATGTAGAATGGGTCCACTGGGTCCGATGTAGAATGGGTCCAATGTAGAATGGGACCGATGTAGAATGGATCCGATGTAGAATGGGTCCGATGTAGAATGGGTCCGATGTAGAATGTGTCCGATGTAGAATGTGTCCGATGTAGAATGGGTCCGATGTAAAATGTGTCCGATGTAGAATGATTCCGATGTAGAATGTGTCCGATGTAGAATGAGTTCGATGTAGAATGGGTCCGATGTGCCCTCCTTCATATCGTAAGTGGCGACAATTGAAGGTACCTTATATACTCGGGTATAATTAAAGTCCAAATGCAAACAACATAGACCCTAATCTGCCGTCGCATAATGCGCCGGCAGATCAGGGTCTATGTTGTTTGTTCTACTGATTAGTCCTTACAAACTGCATAGACCCAGATCTGCCGCGCATTATGCGACGGCAGATCTGGGCCTATGCAGTTTGCAGTTGGTATTTGATTATACGCGAGTAAACACGGTACTCAAGGTTTTGGGTGTAATGGCAAGGACATAGTTCACTGACACTCCAAGCGCACGAATAAGAGAGTCCCTCGAAGGGACTAACAATCCACTGACCGAAAAAAACAAATAAAAAAAAAAAAAAGGATTTCACGATAAGTCCATTTCTTCTGTCCTTCTATACTTTTGAACTGCAGAGCATTTAAACCATCTCTGATATTTAGAAACACCAACATCCAAAATTTGGTAACAAAAACATTTTTTCACATGTTCGAGTTAACATGTTCACAAGATATTGCAAGTGCGGTACAACATTTGTTGTTGTTTTTTTTTTTTTTTTGGTGGTCATGACCTTTGACCTTGAACCTGATATTATGGATTGAAGATCCTTGAACTTATCTGTCTCAGACAATGTTAAGATATACGAGAATGCTAATCTTGGCTAAATCTATAATTATTATTATTTATTTTGTTTTGTTGGAAAAATGAAAATAAAAAGTTATTTAACTGACATCATTAAAGGTATTCTTTAGATATTTACACAAACTGGATTTGATGTTTGATAAAAATACATTCATACTTGTTTGTGTTATCGCGTAGGTGAAGGTAACTGGTCGAGAGAACGTAATGTTTGTGCGGTACAGCTATAAACTTCAGTAAAGATCATTGAACTTAATATTATTGTCTGATTATCAACTTGTTTGTGTATTCGGGAAAGACACTTAGCTCCCATTTCCTCAGCATGATATAACCAATAATGTGCTAAAAGTGCTGTTACAAAAAACAAACAAAACAAAGCAAAAACAAATCAACGTGTTTATTGTAATGCAGCTAAATACAAAGTCTGACAAAAATTCATTTGTATATGTACAAGTCACTTTGTTCATAAGCTCAAATAAAAAATTTAAAAAAAAAAAAAAAATGCAAGCAATAACCTTTGACTTGACCCCAAGGTCAATTAGGTTTGATTTTCAAACTCCTTCACAACGTGTGATCATTTTATTGGTCAGATTTGCATCATTTTCATTAGAACCAATTAAATATTGAAAAGAACCCTGTAGGCTCGGTTATGTAGAATAGAACCAATGTGCCCTCCAGCATGTCGTAAGAGGCGACTATCGGAGGCAACCATTTTGCCCTGGGATGCATCCAATGATGATGTTTCAGCCGAGAAGGTCTTGGACATTTTACAAAAGTGCGGTTTATAAAAACAAGAAACTAACTTTTGACCATATGTTTTAGGAGTTTGCACGTTTTACCCTCTGCTTTTATCGTATATACCTTTTACAGAATTTGAACATTATTTAACTTTTATCGTTTAGTACTTATTGTTTATATATTTTTTTTAGAAGGCTTTATCTTCCTATATTTCTTTTCTTTTGCAATTCTTTCTATTTACATACTCAGAACTTTACTTTGAATCGGCACTGTATAGTCAGTGTTGTGCTGACGTGCCATTTAAACACTACTACTAAACAAGAGTACCGTGTATTATACACTCACCCCGTGTTTAATAGTCCTCTATGTAAGCACTAGTAGGGTATTGTTGACACTGGAAATTATTCACCAACGGGTCCCAATGACGTTGACATCTGCACATGTGGTCAATGTATGTGGTCTTGATTTAAACTTGCTGTGCAGAAACCATTGTTTTTATTAGAATTACCATGACTATGACCTCTAACCGTTAGATCCCAGAATATATGTCTTTATTACCCTAAGTGCAAGTCATCCACAAAGTCTGATCAAGAAATAAAAGTTATTCTACAAAACCCATTATTCTCAGAGATACAGTGACTTTGACTTTGACCTTTTTTTAACCCCAAAATCAACAGGCCTCTTCCATACCTTAAGTACAAGCCCTCCACAACACTTTGGTCCAGGTATGTGCACTAAACTAAAGTTATTATGCATAATCCATTTTTATCTCTTCAATCAGTGACCTTAACCTCTGACCCGAATTCAATAGGCTTTGTTTTTACCCAAAATGTCAGTCATCCACAAACTTTGGTGAAAGTACGTAGTCGAGAACGTAAATGTTTGAATAGAAACCATTTTCTTCTTCCAGTCAGTGACCTTGACCTCCGACCTTTTCATCGCAAAATCAATGGAATTCTTCCATACCTTAAGTGCAAGCCCTTCAGAAATTTTGGTCACGGTACTCTCTATAAAATCAAAGTTACTATGTATTAATGGGAATCATCAACGAGTCGTTGAACTATTTGTATCACATTAATATTTAGGTTACCATGTATTAAGGCCCCTCATCACCAAGCCTTTAGCTCTTCGTGTTACTATAAAATATCGGTTACCTTGCATTAAAAGCATGCATTAATGTGTCATTAGCTCTTTGTATCTCTATAAAATCCCAGTTACCATGTAATAATAGCATGCATCAAAGAGTTCTTGAGCTATTTGTGTTACTATAAAATCTAGGTTACCATGTAATAAGAGCATGCATCAATGAGTTCTTGAACTATTTGTGTCACTATAAAATCTAGGTTATCATGTAATAAGAGCATGCATCAACGAGTTCTTGAGCTATTTGTATTACTATAAAATCTAGGTTACCATGTAATAAGAGCATACATCAAAGAGTTCTTGAACTATTTGTGTCACTATAAAATCTAGGTTACCATGTAATAAGAGCATACATCAAAGAGTTCTTGAACTATTTATGTCACTATAAAATCTAGGTTATCATGTAATAAGAGCATGCATCAAAGAGTTCTTGAACTATTTGTGTCACTATAAAATTTAGGTTATCATGTAATAAGAGCATGCATCAATGAGTTCTTGAGCTATTTGTGTTACTATAAAATCTAGGTTACCATGTAATAAGAGCATGCATCAATGAGTTCTTGAACTATTTGTGTCACTATAAAATCTAGGTTATCATGTAATAAGAGCATGCATCAAAGAGTTCTTGAGCTATTTGTGTTACTATAAAATCTAGGTTACCATGTAATAAGAACATGCATCAATGAGTTCTTGAACTATTTGTGTCGCTATAAAATCTAGGTTATCATGTAATAAGAGCATGCATCAATGAGTTCTTGAGCTATATGTGTCACTATAAAATCTAGGTTATCATGTATTAAGGGCACTCATCAGTGAGTCTTTAAGTTCTATGTGGCGCTATAAAATCTAGCATGTATTTTAAGGGCACTCGAGTGATGAAAATAGATCTGAAAACCAATGTAAATTGACCTTATTTTCAAAATGAAATATTTCAAAATCAAGCAGAATTTTTAATTTTACTAAGTACTGGATATACCTCAAATCCCGCCCCCCTTGTCATATCAAAATTGTTCCAATATGATTAACCAAAGCTTCGTTTTCAAAGGAGCACAAAAATAATTTATTCTTACCCAAGAGATCCAAACAATAATGAACGTGATTGTATCCTGTTACACATATATAAACTTTTACACTTATTTACTTAATAATACTGCATAAATCTCAAACATATATTGAAAAGAGACTGTAGAGCGGAAGCAGGAGTAAGTCTTTATTCTGAAATTTTTCTTAGATGGATTTCACATTTATGTCTAAAAGCAATTGTTACCTTTTGCTAATTCTTGTGCGGATTTTTCAGACCAAGAAAAAAAGATAAGTAAAAAGAAACTAGAAGTAAAAAAGCAAAAGAAGATCATAAAGTTGAAAATGGAAGCAGAATCTTGACAGTTTGTTAGGGAAAGGACAGAACTGATGAAAAAAAATCCACTGAATTTGAAAATATCTAGGGAAGTAAAAGTTATATGATGCATTCGGTCTCAATGTTGAATCCATCTCCCCTTTCCTATAAATCATTATTGAAAACATATATACCTACAGTGAGAAACATCTGATTGGATGCATTGAGAGAGAGAGAGAGAGGGAGAGAGAGAGAGAGTGGTTGTGGTTTTATGGGTTTAATGGCATTTTTCAGCACATGATCAGCTAGCTACACATGGTGGCAGTATATCTGGTGGAGGAAGAACCTGGGAAAATCCGGGGAAGAACCACCGACCCACGGGAAGCTACTGGCAAGCTTTCTCACATAACCACAATGGTCAAGCCCATGACTTGAACCCATGTGGACAGAGGTGAGATGGCAGTGATCAGTAAAGGCAAGCGCCTTAGACCACTCGGCCACCAGAGAGAGAGAGAGAGAGAGAGAGAGAGAGAGAGAGCACTGAAAACAAAGGTGGTTTCATAGAGTACTTATTATTATAAAACTGTTATTGTTGCTATAGTTGTGTGCTTTTTCAGATGGTCACAAGAGCCATAAATTGCAGGCAAGTAGCTGAGGTATTTATTGGGTCATGTACATATAAACTGCACTTATATATTAGTTTTGCTAGTATTTACTGGGTTAATGCCAGCGTCACTGACATTTTTTTTTATATAGCTTTATTGTCGATTTCCCAAGCATACATCCATTCTCAGGAAGGAATGCAGAGGAAACATACCGTATATACTCGCGTATAACCCGATACCAACTGCAAACTGCATAGATCCAGATCTGGCGTCTCATAATGCGATGCCAGATCTGGGTCTATGCAGTTTGTAAGGAATAATCAGTAGAACAAACAACACAGACCCTGATCTGCCCACGAATTTATGATGGCAGATCAGGGTCTATGTTGTCTATATTTTGGATCTGGGTTATACGTTAGTATAGACGGTAATTTGGAATCGCCATTTGTGAAATTACTTTATAAAACCATGCTGTCTATGCACCTATATGCATATGTCAGCATCTCTGCAGAGGAAGGAGTCTGATCACCGAAAGATTTGTGTTCCTGAGCTCTATCAGTGTTCACGAGTATAATAACGGCATTTTTAAAATGGTATCTGTTTTTACAGAGATAGGTCTATTGATAAAAGCACTCTATCTTTCTAAATTCTAGAGATATAATATCTCTAGTATTTATTCTTTATATCTGTATAAAATATTATGTTTTGACAAGAGTACTGTGAACAGCATATTATACGCCCATGGTGTGTTTAATAGTCCTCTATGAAGATACTAAAATGTTTTGCAGAAACCATTTTTCTTCTTTCTGTCAAAGGGATCTTGACTCTTGAGCTTCTGAACCTGAAATCAATAGGGGTTTTCCTTACCCCAAATCCAGGCCATCCACACAGCTTGGTAACTGTTGATGGTGCACAACACAAGTTATTATTTAGAAACCAAATTGGCAACATACAGCCAGACAGATGGACAGACAGCCTGCTGGACAGTCAGATGGCATCATAAAATAATACTCTCTGCCTTGTGGTGGGCATATAAAAATAGAAGCAAACGAGAAAAACACACATTTTGTTGACACATTGCCTGAACCTTATCAAATTTGCTGGAAAAATACTTTCAAGTCCATTATGAAGTACATATTAGGCCAAAAGAAAATAATTACAAGGTATAGTTCTAATTATAAGATTTAATTATGTCAAAAATGTCCCCAAATGAGAAAAACACATTTTGTTGTCACATTGCCTAAACCTTATCAAGTTCCAGAAAAAAAAAGACTAGTAAAAAGAAACTAAAAGTAAAAAAGCAAAAAAGAACTTAAAGAAGAAAATGGAAGCAGAATCTTAAGTTAGATAGGGAAAGGACAAGAGAATTGATGAAAAAAATCCATAACAAATTTGAAAATATCTAGGAAAGTAAAAGCTTTTATGATGCATCCTGTCTCAATGTTGAATCCCTCTCACCTTCCCTATAAAGGGGCCCCAGGTGACTGAGAGGTCTAAGATGCTCGCCTTTACAGATCACTCACACATCTCACCTCTGCCTGTGTGAATTCAAGTCTTGGTTTGATCAATGTGGGTATGCGAAAAAGTTTGCCAGTAGCTTCCCGAGTTGGTGGTATTTTTCCAGGATCTTCCCGGGATCTTCCTCCACCAAATATACTGGCTGCCATGTATAGCTTATTACGTGCTGAAAAATGGTGTTAAACCCCACAAAACCAAACAAACAAATGCCCTATAAAACTTAAAATTGTCAAAAAGTCACTGTATGTTCCAGATGTTCAGTTTAGCTTTTATGCAGAGCTAGCAAGGCATTGTAATATAAGTGAAACAAGAATGCCAAGGTGGATGCACTGTTAGTTATGTGGTAATCGTGGGTCTGTTCTTTCTCTTCACAAATAAATCCTCTGCTAGAATGGACTACTGATGACATTTTTGACAGATCATTAAACCTTGTATTGCCAGTCATGAACTCTGTGTCTAGTTGTCTGTAATTGTGCTGTTATTATTCTTATATTTTTCCAGAGATCATTCTTAGGACACAGTTACCAGGATCAGGAGAAAGTGTAAGAGGAAAAAAGGGGTGATGTGCAGTGTCCAGACATGCCAGCTGAAGTATTAGCTGCATAAAATTGAAAGATGAATCCAAAATCTTGACTCATATTTGAAATAGATACTTCAAGTTGCAGTTCCATTTACTATTTATTTATGCAACTGCGTCATTAAACTGCTGAAAATGATATGCAGTTCTTTTCATTTTTTAAAGGTGAATTCTTTTCATGATGATCATGAAGAATATGATTATAATCGTCAGAATGTTACACATTATTCTAGTCCCTGATTTGAAATTTTACAAATCTGTTGTTAGAAGGTCACATTTCAGCACCATATATTCTAAAAGAAAACTGGCCATAACTCATATAAAGAAGGCAATAGGTTGTAGTTACCTTAGTGTTGGCACTAATGGCCTGTTAAATAAGTAGCAATCATATGATAGTAAATGCAAGAAATGTTACAAACTGTATCATTCTAAACAAACAAGAGTCCCTTGAAGGGACTGATGCTCTACTAGGCAAAAATAATTTCCAGGAATTAAAGATAAGACCATTTCTTCCTTTTAAAGACTGAGTGCTGAAACCATCTCTGATATTCTTCGGCAATAGCAAGATCTTCAAATTAGCTGCTGTGGATGTCATATTGACACCGTTTTCATTTAGGACCAACAAGACCATTCAGGACCAACAAGACATTATAAGTCTTCTGGTGGAAACTGTATCATTCTAAACAAACAAGAATCCCTTGATGGGACTGATGCTCTACTAGGCAAAAATAAGTTCCAGGAATTAAAGATAAGACCATTTCCTCCTTTTAAAGGCTGATTGTTGAAACCATCTCTGATCGATATTCTTCAGCAATAGCAAGATCTTCAAATTAGCTGCTGTGGATGTCAGATTGACACCATTTTCATTTAGGACCAAAAAGACATCATTCAGGACCAACAAGACTTCATAAAAAGTCTTCTGGTGGAAACCCCATGTTGATGTGACTTTCTGTTTTGAAGAAGTAAGAAGTAGATTTTCAAGATGGCTGCCATGGAGGCCAAATTGTATATCAGATTGGCACCATTTCCATTTACGACCAACACATCATAATAAGTCTTTTGGTGAAAGCAGAATATTGATATGACCAGCCAATCATCAGGAGTAGTGATAACAAGATTTTCAAGATGACCACCATGGCAGCCATACTGGATGTCTGAGTACCACCATTTTCATTTAGGACCAACTACACCTCATAAGTAGTCTTTCAGTAAAAGCCCATGTTGATATGCCCATCCATTCTGGAGGAGTAGTGATAAGATTTTCAAGATGGCTGCTCTGTGGCTATATTGGATGTGCAAGCAGCACCCATTTCATATAGGACCAACTAGACATCACAAGAAGTCATCTGGTGAAAATCTCATGTCAATATGACTTTCCATTGAGGAGGAGTAGCAATTACAAGATTTTCAAAATGGTTGCTGTGGTGGCCATATTGGATGTCAGATTGGCACCAATTTCAGTTAGGACCAACTAGACATCATAAGAAATCTTTTAGTGAAAACTCCATGTTGATATGATCATTCATTAGTAGTGATAAAAAAAATTTCAAGATGGTCACTGAGGTGGCTATAATGAATGTCAGATTGGGACAATTTTCATTTAGGACCAACTAAACATCATAAGAAGTCTTCTGGTGAAAACCCCATGTCAATGTGACTTTCCATTTGAGGAGTAGTGATAAGAGTTTCAAGATGGCTGCTGTGGTGGCCATACTGGACATTAGATCAGCACCATTTTTATTTAGTACCAAGTAGACCATGGGATGAATATGTATGTAAAGTTTTATGATAATTCTCCAAGTAGTTTAGGAGGAGTAGTGATAACAATCTTGCACTAACAGACAGATGGACGATGGACAACAGACCATCCCATAAGCTCTTCTGGTTTGTTACCAGTAGAACTAAAAATAAGTAAAATCAAAAAGATAACTTTTAAAAAATTTACCATCTATTTATTAAGCAATGCAGAGAATATTCAATCTCACTATGTATTAACACATCATGTTATTAAATTTCTACAATATATGAATATAACAATGCAGAGATTACACTTAGGTCAACAACTCTTTTTTCTCATGCATACATGTCAATAATACTAACCACTGCTCGTTTTCTCTTCATAGAAAGCACAGTATACAATTGATTTTTTCTGGACATTTAAGCACCAATCATCTAATATATTTTCCTGAGTTTTAGCAAGAAGCTTTTATTGTAATTTGTAAAAGATGCCCAATGATTTATTTTCTTATGCAGGATGTGATCTCCAACATACATCATGTTCAGGAACTATGATGCAACTGAGTATCAAAGATGTGCTACATCCTTACAGTATCATATTTTCAAAAATCAGGATCATCATCCAGGTCAGATCCAATATTTTGTCTGTGCAAGTTCAAATTTAAAAGGGATGGTTTGTTTTACATAAAATAGCCCAATTTCTTTATCTTTATAATGAAAAGTTTTACTAGAAAACTGGGGAGAGGATGTTTGGTCACCTCCACCCCACCCCCCCCCCAATCTAAACCCCATCTAAATCTTTATCTGTCATCACTATAAATGTAGGTCACATCTAACGGCAATTTGGTCTGCAAGCAGTATTAATTTTTACTCACATTCTTATTTCACCTCATTAGCATCATGCATTAGACAAATTTTTAAGTCTTCTTGTATATATGGTCAGATCAACTACAAATAAACATATCATCTATACTCGTTTATAAGTCGAGTCCAACTGCAAACATCATATACCCTGATCTGCCGTTGTATAATGCAATGGCATATCAGGGTCTATGGTGTTTGTTCTACTGGTTACTCGTAAGAAAGTGCATTGACCCAGATCTGACAGCGCATTATGCAACAGCAGATCTGGGTCTGTGCAGTTTGCAGTTGAACTTGTATGAAAATCACAACATCATCAACTTAAGTGTAGACATATTGCAAGATATGGTGAATATCACCTGCCTATTTTAATATATCCACATACAACACACAGTGTTGAAAAAGGGGGTGAAATTGTACAGCTCCCACAAAATGAAAAGGTTATCTTGCTTCACATAATTTCTGGGTATTTTTTTTCTCCAAACCTTTAATCGCCACACTGACAGTATTTATTAACCGTAACAAGTACAGTAAAACATCAACTACCTAAACACTAATTATCCAGACTTTTTACTTGTTTTCAGACAAACAAAATATCCTCCAGGCTTACAAATGGTTGTCTGTATTATTATCCTTCATTCTGATGACCATTTATATAGACAAAATCTGTTGTTCCCAGAGAATCTGGATAATCAATGTTTGATTGTATCAGTAGTAGTAGTAGTAGTAGTGTCTATACTGCATACACTTCTTTTACATCACTGCTAATCAGCTATCAGATAGTGTACTGACACTGTCATGTATTCTGAGCTGCAATTGAGGGTGTCAGATTAACTGGATTAGCCTGACCATTCAGCGAGGACTGGTTGGCCAGGTCGGTGCGAGCTGAAGCCGAGAACAGAGTGTCCATCATGCCTATCATCTCATACAATATCTTCATGTACTTCACCTCCGTGTCCACTGCCAGTTTCAGCTCCCGGACTGCCTTGTCTACCTTAGAGGACTGACCCAGCT
Organism: Margaritifera margaritifera; assembly: GCA_029931535.1. Taxonomy (NCBI): domain Eukaryota; kingdom Metazoa; phylum Mollusca; class Bivalvia; order Unionida; family Margaritiferidae; genus Margaritifera; species Margaritifera margaritifera. The sequence goes on along the minus strand of JAQPZY010001377.1, from coordinate 916,222 downwards.
GACCACTGTACAGGTCTGAAAGAAGCCATGTAAAATGGGGCATAGTAGTTTTTAAGACTTTTGATAATATGGGATAAATGCAATTTTGAACAAGAGCTACATGGCTTTTCTACACACCATTTGTTATATTCTCCTCTAAAGTATGTGGATAATCAATCAAGTGGATAAAAGGTCAGTAAAAATTGGTAGCTATTACCAACCCCACTCACCCACCCACTTTCTGGACCATAACCCTGGGATTCCAGCAAAAAATCCATCACTTATGTGTCGTCGTGCTATGACTGCATGTATAAAGTTTGGTCAAGAAATATTAAACAATGTCACTGTAATTGCAATTTTTGCATATTTAACCTCTGACCCCTTCCGTTCCTCCCACACACACTCCCAGTGTCCCCAGGGCGACGGCCTAAAATTATACCGCTCTCACAAATGTACCAAGCTTGGTGAATTTCCTTCCAGCATTTTATGATAAAGTTATGAGAAACAGAGCTAAATGCAAAAAACTGAATATTGATGCACATGCTAATAAACAATGACAATGCTATAAAAAAATTATACACGTTTTGCCCATGCTTAATGACAATGCCATCAAAATAAGTTATACACATGTCTTGTACATGCTTAATGACAATGCCATCAAAATAAGTTATAGACATGTCTTGTACATGCTTAATGACAATGTCATCAAAAATGTTATACACATGTCTTGTACATGGTTAATGACAATGCCATCAAAAAAAGTTATATACATGTCTTGTACATTCTTAATGACAATGCCATCAAAATAAGTTATATACATGTCTTGTACATGCTTAGTGACAATGCCATCAAAAATGTTATACACGTCTTGTACATGTTAATGACAATGCCATAAAAATAAGTTATACACATGTCGTGTAGATGCTTAATGACAATGCCATCAAAATAAGTTATACACGTCTTGCCCAAGCTTAATGAAAATGCCATCAAAAAAATGTTATACACGTGTCTTGTACATGCTTCACAGGCAAGACAACAAACTCTGTCAGCCATCACCTGACTACAGCTGATCTAACTCAAGATACAGTAATGCTTATGGTCATAAATAAATTCCAACTTTAAAAATCCAACAAACTTCTGTAGTAACCAGTAACCAAATTATGCTGGTACACTGTGAGGGACATTTCAGAAAATCACAGAAAAATTCAATGCAGCTTGCAAAATTCACCCAAATTGAGAGGGGCAACAGTGAGCATTCAATGCATAATCTTTTTTCATGTTTGCAGTCAGTTCCTCTACTTCTGTGTTTTAGTAAATGGTATAAAAATATTTTCTTGTAACAGCATTTACTTCATTTGCATTAGTTATAATTAACATTATTAAACATCTAATCTAATTATAACTAGTAATGGCAGTTGCCATTCTTCAAGTATGGTCCCTAAATTCCCAAAATAAAAATCCAAAAAAAGAAGTAAAAATATATGAAAATCAAATAAATTAACCAAAAATGAGCAAAACTGAAAAACAAATGAGTGAAAAGAATTGAAAAGATCCCAAAAGAGTATGGAAAATAATTTGTCAGTATTATCAATTAAAACAGTACGGAAAACAATTTTTCAGTATTATCAATTAAAAGATACATTCAATAGTTGAAAATTACTAAGAGTTAACTTGCCAAATGCAACTGCAATAACATTAATTTTCTTTCTTTATGACTGCTCTGATTATATTTACAATCTTCAAATTATGTTCAAACAATTAAACAATGGATTTGTAATTTTGACCCTTGCTAGACACCTGGGTGTGATCGACCAGAGACATTTAGGAGGTGGTCAATTTTATATGTAAATGATTTGCAATTTCACCACCCCCACCCCCTAAACAACTGACTGTTCCATTATGTAGGAAACATATTTCATAGTCTCCTAAATTACCAGTTTTGTCTATGATTGTAAGTTGTATGGTTATTTGAAAATACATACCTAACTTTTTTGTCCAATTGTTTACACAGTATTTTCATAGGCATTTTGCAGTTTGACTGTTGTGACATGTGTCAGGTAGGCCAGTATTTTCATAGGCATTTCACAATTAGACTGATGTGACATAGGTCATGTAGGCATGTGTATTTATATACAGATTTTGGTACACAAATTCATCCCTGTTCTAGAATTCTGGTTCTAAAAGATCAGTCTGTAAGGAATGTATTTTAGTTGTGTTCTTGAAATCAGATATAATTTGAGAGGAATTATTTATTTACAATATTCACTGAAAATACTAAAGTACTCACTCACTTTTGGATGAAGATATGATTTTGGGATTTATGTGAACTCATTCAAATACAATCTGGATTACATCTTTGTGGTACATCAGGACATTCAAGGTTATTGGAAGGAACATTCTATTATTTTGGACTTGTGATCAGGACATTTAGGATTATTTGGAATTTAACTCACAAATTGTGAGTGTCTTTTGAATGTTCACTTTAATTGTCTGGAAAAAAATTGCATGTTGATTTTACTTACATTGTTGGTTTCGCTTTCTTTCTTTTACATATTTTTAAGACCTAGAGTCGTAACAACAAGACCTTGACCCCAAATGATGAATTGTATACAACTTCTAATTATGGATGCTCAGCCAAATTTACAAGTGCAAACATACATATACAGTGTGTTTATGGCCATGAAATGTATATTTCAGCTCATTATCATGCAGTATGCCTGCATTCACCCTACTAAATTCTTATTATTGTAATATTAATTATTTTTTCTTTAAGAAAATTTTAACTATGAGTCTAATCTCAGATTACCATTGAAAAGTTTAACTATGAGTCTAATCTCATATTACCATTGAAAACATTCTACTTTATGACATAAAGATTTCTTATCAAATATAACATGTTAACTTTGAGTCTAATCTCATATTAACATTGAAAACTTTAACTATGATGTCTAATCTCAAATTACCATTGAAAACTTTAACTATGAGTCTAATCTCATATTACCATTGAAAACATTCTACTTTATGACATAAAGATTTCTTATCAAATATAACATGTTAAGCAAAATTTCTTAGAAAACATTTGCGTCAGAAAACATATTCTTTATTACAGAAGATATTATATAAATGTAATGTTCTCATAAGAATAAAAAGCAAACATGTTTATGTTTATAGAAGAGCTTTATTCTTGTAACATATTTACCTGACAATTTAAAAAAATATATAAACATTATATTTACCCAGTACAAGATTGGCAACGTCAAGGAGAACTGGGAGGTAGTTTGGATTACTGATGTTCCTGGAAGGAAATGGAAAAGTTAGGAAGACAGTAATATCTATGAGAAATTACCAACTTGCACTTCAAATAAGATGAGACTTAACTCTGGCATTACCAACTTGAACTAAGACAAGATGAGACTTAACTCTGGCATTACCAACTTGAACTAAGACAAGATGAGACTTAACTCTGGCTTTACCAACTGGAACTAAGACATGATGAGACTTAACTTGGCATTACCAACTTGAACTAAGACAAGATGAGACTTAACTCTGGCATTACCAACTTGAACTAAGACAAGATGAGACTTAACTCTGGCATTACCAACTTGAACTAAGACAAGATGAGACTTAACTGTGCATTACCTGCTTGTACTTAGACAAGATCAGACTTAACTCTGCATTACCTACTTGTACTTAGACAAGATGAGACTTAACTCTGCATTACCTACTTGTACTTAGACAAGATGAGACTTAACTCTGGGATTACCTACTTGCACTTAGACAAGATCAGACTTAACTGTGCATTACCTACTTGTACTTAGACAAGATCAGACTTAACTGTGCATTACCTACTTGTACTTAGACAAGATGAGACTTAACTGTGCATTACCTACTTGTACTTAGACAAGATGAGACTTAACTGTGCATTACCTGCTTGTACTTAGACAAGATCAGACTTAACTGTGCATTACCTACTTGTACTTAGACAAGATGAGACTTAACTGTGCATTACCTGCTTGTACTTAGACAAGATGAGACTTAACTGTGCATTACCTACTTGTACTTAGACAAGATGAGACTTAACTGTGCATTACCTACTTGTACTTAGACAAGATCAGACTTAACTGTGCATTACCTACTTGTACTTAGACAAGATGAGACTTAACTGTGCATTACCTACTTGTACTTAGACAAGATCAGACTTAACTGTGCATTACCTACTTGTACTTAGACAAGATCAGACTTAACTGTGCATTACCTACTTGCACTTAGACAAGATCAGACTTAACTGTGCATTTACCTACTTGTACTTAAGTAAGATCAATCTTCATCATAATTCAATATAAATTAGGAACCATTTTTTTCCATAATAACCATGCTAAATCAAATTCACATTTTTTTTTTTCTCTTTCAGAAATATGACATGAAAGCATATAATTACCTTGCCCTTTTTTCTCTTTCAGAAATATGACATGAAAGCATATAATTACCTTGCCCTCTTTCATCTCATGTTCAGGCAATTTTGCCATTGTCTGAGCAATATAACATTTGTGTTCCAAATTTGTATTGAAAAGCTGATACGTACAATGTTTAGTATCCCTTTCAGCAATCTAATATTTGTGTTCCAAATTTGTATTGGAAAGCTCTGATATGTACATTGTTTAGTATCCTTTTCAGCAATCTAACATTTGTGTTCTAAATTTGTATTGAAAATCTCTGATACATACATTGTTTAGTATCCCTTTCAGCAATCTAACATTTGTGTTCCAAATTTGTATTGAAAAGCTCTGATACATACATTGTTTAGTATCTCTTTCATCAATCTAACATTTATGTTCCAAATTTGTATTGAAAAGATCTGACACATACACTGTTTAGTATCCTTTTCAGCAATTAAAATATCCAAGCTGGAGTTCTGACTCTAACAATGAACAAGTGTGTTCACCCACCATGTGATAAACAGTATTGTTATACTTTTTTTTTATACAAGGTCCTTTTTCATTGGTCAGATACCCTGGTACTAAATGACAAAGTACCATTTAAACTTGTGTGCTATGCCATTACTGCTAAATGATGTTGCCTAGCAATACTAAATTAAACAAGTTCTTTCACTGGTCAATGATGTCAATGGTCATTTTCATAGTATCATCAAAACATGTGCTAAGATGTACATGTATGGGTGTCATGACATTAGTGGGATTACCTTTTCCCTATGGTGATGTGTGATTCTGATTTTTTTGTGATTTAACTCAAATTATTTTTCAGAAACAATTTTTCTTCTCTCAGTCTTGGTGACCTTGACATTGATCTCTTTACCCCAAAATTGATAGATACCTTTCTGGTCTCAAATGCAAGCCACCCACAAAGTTTGGTCATAGTTTGAAGCATAGGACTTGAGTTATTTTGTGAAAACTGTTTTCCTCCTTGGAGTTCCTCTGACCCTGACCTCTGACCTTTTAAACCAAAAATAAATAAGTGTCTTCCCTGTCTCAAATACAAGTTATCATTAAAGTGCAGTCAATGCAAGTAATACAAACATTAAGTAGTTTTGTGCAAATTGTTTTTCCTCCTTGCAGTCCCTGTGACCCTGAACTTTCACCTTTGGCACAAAACAAATAGGTGTCTTCCGTGTCTCACTTGCAAACCATCTACAAAGAATGATCAAAGCAGCTGACAAAGAACTCAAGACAACATGGACCTAGATCTGGTGGTCATAAAGTGCCAAATAACTTAAACCCATCTCTACCTTTCAATGAACTTGATTATAATGGTCAGCTGCGTATCATTGTAACCTGCCAGAGCTGATCTGATTCCACCACGACGGATCAACTCCTGGAGCACACTCAATGGGATCTCTGGCTTCATCCGTCTGTTGAGTGGCTGAAATTACAGGGCACGTGCAAAAACTGTACAAGAATTCAACGGAATCCTATGTCTCATCTGTTCTGCCATGGCATAATCCAGAAAGTCAACAAAGTTGACAGAACAAGAAAACTAGGCAATGTGACCTAATTTTTGCCAGTGGTAGGTAGTGTCCTCCAAAATGAATATACCCATAAAGTTTCATGACTGTACAAATAAACATGTCAGAGAAACTGAGCTAAATGCACAGACATAATGTAATCACGTGATCATGAAAAGCAGATCACTATGACCTCTTTCTGCATGAGCAGTACCTCCACAAAGAATGAATGTCATCAAGTTTCATGACTATACATGGACAGTATTAGAGAAACTGAGCTAAATGCAAAAAGCTAATGTTGATACCACTGACAACAACAACAATACTGTCAGAAAAGTGATACCGATGTCTGTTTTTACAACAACAACAACAATACTGTCAGAAAAGTGATGCCAATGTCTGTTTTTATCTACTGGAATACTACCTTATTACAATGTTACATGTCAAAAAATGTCATATCCAGCAGAATAAGATCTGTTTTTTTTTTATAGATTACCATTACATCTTAACAATTATCCAACAGCAGTCATCTCGAAGAGACTTATCTGCTGGCCCCCTGTTTATGAAAAAAGACTTCTACTAAAAGTAGTCAATGAATGATCCCTCTCTTGAAATATTTATACTACTCATGATAGAATCCATATAATGGTGATGTACTATTAATTTTTATACTACTTATGATAGAATCCAATGGTGCAATACTCTAATTGTTATACTACTTATAATTGAATCCAATGGTGCCGTACTATTAATTTTGATACTACTTATGATAGAATCCAATGGTGCAATACTCTAATTTTGATACTACTTATGAATGAATCCAATGGTACAGTACTCTCAATTTTAATACTACTTATGATTGAATCCAATGGTACAGTACTCTAATTGTTATACTTCTTTTGATAGAATCCAATGGTGCAGTACTCTAATTTTTATACTACTTATGATAGAATCCAATGGTGCAATACTCTAATTTTTATACTACTTATGAATGAATCCAATGGTACAGCACTCTAATTTTTATACTACTTATGATTGAATCCAATGGTACAGTACTCTAATTTTTATACTACTTATGAATGAATCCAATGGTACAGTATTCTAATTTTTATACTACTTATGATAGAATCCAATGGTGCAGTACTCTAATTTTTATACTACTTATGATAGAATCCAATGGTGCAATACTCTAATTTTTATACTACTTATGAATGAATCCAATGGTACAGTACTCTCAATTTTAATACTACTTATGATTGAATCCAATGGTACAGTACTCTAATTTTTTATACTACTTATGATTGAATCCAATGGTACAGTACTCTAATTTTTATACTACTTATGATTGAATCCAATGGTACAGTACTCTAATTTTTATACTACTTATGAATGAATCCAATGGTACAGTACTCTAATTTTTATACTACTTATGATTGAATCCAATGGTACAGTACTCTAATTTTTATACTACTTATGATAGAATCCAATGGTGCAATACTATAATTTTTATACTACTTATGAATGAATCCAATGGTACAGTACTCTCAATTTTAATACTACTTATGATAGTATCCAATGATGCAGTACTTACAATTGTTATACTACTCATGATAGAATCCAATGGTGCAATACTCTAATTTTTATACTACTTACGATAGAATCCAATGGTGCAATACTCTAATTTTTATACTACTTACGATAGAATCCAATGGTGCAGTACTCTCAATTTTATACTACTTACGAAAGTATCCAATGGTGCCGTACTCTCAATTTTAATACTACTTATGACAAAATATTCAATGGTACAGTATTCTCAATTTTTATACTAATTATGATAGAATCCAATGGTGCAGTACTCTAATTTTTATACTACTTATGACAGAATCCAATGGCACAGTACTCTCAATTTTTAATTACTTATGATAGAATCAAATGCTGCGGTACTCTCAAGTTTAAAACCACACTGAAATCCCACTATAACACACCGTTATCACACGAACTTGGCTCTCTTCATTCTTAGGGATGCAATGCACAGAGAAAGGTTGAATACATAGACAATCTTCATGTAGTATTCCATGCTCACAGCATGGGTGTTTTTCAAACAGCCTTTTCTGATTATTGTGGCATCCAACGATTACACAATGCTTCCCTATATCTTTTGCATACGGCATTGTTGTCCACACTGACCATCACATATAATGCTCTGTAACCAGGGTGAATCAGTCCCCTAATGGCGACGCTATTGCTGATACCTATCAGCTAGGAAGAGATAAATATGTAAGCACTGTCTACTGGAAGGGTCTATATATAGTTGTTGCTCAATGCAGGGTAAGCAATAGCCAACAGATGTTTGTTCAGCCATCTAGCATACACAACCAAACAATGCAGTGGAAATGTTTCTTACCTACATTTATAAATCAATTAATTTAAGTACCTATTTAAGGGAAAACAATAGACCACCAATGCCTGCTGAATCAACTGTCATACACATCCACTGAAACAAGTTTATCCCTGAAATTGTCAGGAGCAGTTTTGGTCATTGCCACATACATGTACCCACCCACCCCTTTCATCTTACTGACTGGAACAGAACCACTTAAGTTCTAGGGGTGGAGGGAATTGTTATTATTGTAAAACATCCTACTCCCTGCTTTTGCTCTGCAGTAGTGCAAGGTCATATTTATAAACAAAAGTTCAATGAATATTGGGTTTATTTTTTCTTCTGTGTTTTAGAGAATGACTCAACTGTTTTCATGGAACTCACTTTTTACCCATGAAATTGAATAGTTTACTCCCAAACCGGGTTAAGGCAGTTATACACACCTGATGAATTTTCATCTCAAGTACATTACGAGGTTACTACCCTTGACCTCCTGTATGAATTTCAGATAAGTATTTTTCAAGCGTAAATATAAGTTTCCTTTTAGAAACTCCCAATGTCTGATTAATGCATTTTATTGTCAGTCAGAAATCAGACCCTTTGGACATGTCCAGCAAATATAAATCTTTTGGAAAATACAGTGTTTCACAAGTTAGTGTGAGTGTATTAGGAAGAAATTAAGAAGCAGACAAATTCTATAAATTATGCTTCTTTGTGCACATTTTCTATGGAATTACTATTATGGATACAACAAGATCAGCTGGTGAGTACACATAGACCAGTACATCCTATTACTGTGCTACTACTTTGAAAACATATCCAAAAGGTAGTCTAGAAATGTTTTCCAAAATCTCACTTGAACAATGAAAAATGTCATAACTGCTTGAAATTGAATGTGTTCTTGATGCAGGGAAAGACAGCCTCTGTATCAGTTTGTTAGCATGACTTCAGCAATTTTCAGAAATGCTCAAATGCTGCAGTAATAGGTATGATGCGGTAATAGGATGTTGTAGTATACTCTATTTACACTTAAGTTCCTAATTTTCTTATACATTTATATGTGTGTACCAATGAATGGTTTCTCTTTTTTTTTTTTTTTAATTAAATATGTAATAACTGTTTTAAGTATTTCTTGTTTAATGCATAAAGTTGATACCTGCATCAATGAAATCTGTAGTTTTGGACTTGTGCTCCGAAAAACAAAAATGTGGATAATAGATGGGTGGATAGATGGACAAAAAAATATACTAAAACTGTGAATAGCAAAACGCATATCATGAACATTAGTCCAATATCTGTACCAAGTTTTAATGGAGGAACTGTGAATAGAAAATGCATATCATGAACATTAGTCCAATATCTGTACCAAGTTTTAATGGAGGAACTGTGAATAGAAAAATGCATATCATGAACATTAGTCCAATATCTGTACCAAGTTTTAATGGAGGAACTGTGAATAGAAAAATGCATATCATGAACATTAGTCCAATATCTGTACCAAGTTTTAATGGAGTAACTGTGAATAGAAAAATGCATATCATGAACATTAGTCCAATATCTGTACCAAGTTTTAATGGAGTAACTGTGAATAGAAAAATGCATATCATGAACATTAGTCCAATATCTGTACCAAGTTTTAATGGAGTAACTGTGAATAGAAAAATGCATATCATGAACATTAGTCCAATATCTGTACTAAGTTTTAATGGAGTAACTGTGAATAGAAAAATGCATATCATGAACATTAGTCCAATATCTGTACCAAGTTTTAATGAAGGAACTGTGAATAGAAAAATGCATATCATGAACATTAGTCCAATATCTGTACCAAGTTTTAATGAGACACCTTGAACAGTTTGAGAGTTATACTCCAGAAACAAAAGTGTTGATAATGGATGGATCGATGAACAGAAAAATGGACACAAACATACACAATATTGAAATGAAAAATTGTGAATAGCAAAAGACACATATGACCACTAGTCCAATAGCAAAAGACACATCTGACCCCTAGTCCAATAGCAAAAGACACATCTGACCACTAGTCCAATATGTGTACATGTACCAAGTTTTGTAAAGATAGCAAAAGGAACATTTGGACCACTAGCCCAATATGTGTACCAAGTTTCATACAGATACCTTGAACAGTGTGAATAGAAAAAGGCACATTTTGACCATTAGTCCAATATGTGTACCAAGTTTCATACAGATAGCAAAAGGCACATTTTAACCACTAGTCCAATATGTGTACCAAGTTTCATACAGATAGCAAAAGGCACATTTTGACCACTAGTCCAATATGTGTACCAAGTTTCATACAGATAGCAAAAGGCACATTTTGACTATTAGTCCAATATGTGTACCAAGTTGCATACAGATACCTTGAACAGTCCGAATGTTATGCTCCATAAACAAAAGTGTGGATAGTGGATGGATGGATGGATAGACAGACAAAAGTGTGGATAGTGGATGGATGGATAGACAGAAAAAAGTGTGGATAGTGGATGGATGGATAGACAGACAAAAGTGTGGATGGATAGATAGACAGAAAAATGTGTGGATAGTGGATGGATTGATAAACAGACAAAAGTGTGGATAGTGGATGGATGGATAGACAGACAAAAGTGTGGATAGTGGATGGATGGATAGACAGAAAAAAGTGGATAGTGGATGGATGGATAGACAAACAAAAGTGTGGATAGTGGATGGATGGATAGATAGACAAAAGTGTGGATAGTGGATGGATGGATAGACAGACAAAAGTGTGGATAGTGGATGGATGGATAGACAGAATAATGGACATAAACATAAAAGATATAGAAACTGAAGAATTGCTAATAGCAAAAGGAATAGCTGGACCACTAGTCCAATAATTGCTCAGTTTCACAGAGATACCAAGAACGATTTGAGGGTCCCTGATTTTCGTGTAGCTTCCATTCTATTGTACAATGTGTCATGATGGGTGTATCATGTGCCACATGCAGTGCTTTTGTCATCAAAGGTATGTTTTGCTTGATACACCTGGCATGTACATTTGTATCCCCCCACCCCACCCATGTAGTGATCCAAGCATTTCTCTTCTATCAGAGACAGTGACCTTGACCTTTGACCCTGAAATCAATTGGGTTCTTCCTTATTACAAGTGCAAGCTATCCACGAAGTTTGGTAATTGTAGAAGGTGGAAATTCAAGTTAGTGTGCAGAAACAGTTTTCCTTGCTTTAGTCAAATTTACTTTGACCTTTGCAGTTTTGAGCCCAAAATCAATGGGTTTCTTCCATACCATAAGTCAAGCCATTCACAAGGTTTGGTAACTGTAGATCAGAGGTTCCCAAACCCCGGGTTCCGACCCAAATGAAGGTCATGAGCACCCTCGTGACCCTATACTGGTACTGCATTTTGGGTCGCAAAAGATGGTATCTAGGGTCGCGCTAAAAAAAGTTTGGGAACTACTGCTGTAGGTGCTGAAAACTAAAGTTATATTGTGGAAACCAAATTGGTAACAGACATATGGACGGACAACACAAAACATAACATGCTCCACCTTATATAAAAAATTTAGATCGTAGATCCATTTTGGAAAAAGTGAACAACAGGGAGTCTGACAAAAAAGTTGGACAAACTAGGGCCACTGGAAAGACTGGTGGTTCAGTGTTTATACCCTGAACAAAGCTTTGAGTCACTGATTTACATTTTCATTTGCTATGGCTTTAATCTTGGGGCGGGGCATGGCTGCGGTATGCAACACACCATCTAGTCATGACAATTATATGGTTAAATTATTATTGAAATATTATTCTTTGTAGTTAAAAGTTCAAACCAAAACAAAGATGCAAGTCACTGATTTTAAAAGTTCCCTGGCCATGACTCTGACCACAAGGCAGGAGGTATGGCTGCAATACGTGACACTCCATCTATTAATAATATATATCTAAAGTTTCATAAAAATATCCTCAGCATTTCAAAAGTTACAGCCCAGACAAGGATTAAAGCCTGTAACTTGGTTTTTCCTTGCCATGACCTTGATCTCTGACCTTGGGAGCTTAACCACAGTGTGTGACACACCATCTAGTCATCATATATACTATGGTGGGAGGGAAGAAGGATTGCAAAATTATAGGCCAGATAAAAATAAAAAAAGTTAATAGGTGGATGGATGGAGAATGCCATAACATAATATGCCTGACCAAGAGGGGCATATAATAAAGTTATTGGTTCTGTCACAATACATTGATATGGATCACTTACGTAATATATATATCAAATGGAAAAAAACAACAACTACTTACAGACAGTGCAGCATCTAAAGCTTTGGAGTGTTCAAACCTTTTGAAGTATTTATCATATTTGGCAAGATATTCCCTCCGTTTGTGTTCCACTACATGGTCACTCTGAAAAGATGTCAAACAAAAGGATTTACTTAGCAAAACTGGGTTTTAATCATTTTATGCTCACAATTGTCCTAGATGGAACAAGTTTTGCAAAGATGGGTATCTGGAGGAAAGATAACAAATGCTTTCACTAATTTAATAAACATTGTTCAGAATAAGTCTTCTCAGCCTAAGACGACATATCTACTGTCAGCCATTTGCATACAGTAAGTACATCCATATGTGCACAGTCCAATGATCTGTCAAGGTTTGAATTACGGAATTTCCATCAGCCAACCCCTCTCTCTTACTGTTTTTCATTAAAATACAGAGAGATATGGATGCTCAAACATCCTTTTTTTATATCAAAGAAATGATGCAGTTTAAGACACAGCCTCTTTACCTTGCTTGGAACATATGTCTTCCCTTTCAGAGCATATCTGAATGAGACTGACTTCTTTTTCATTTTGACTGGTTCTATGTCTGGTTTTCTCTTCTGTATTGATAAGAGACCTTCTGCTGTCCCCACAACAACCAGACTGTCATCAGGCTATAAGAAAAGAAAAGAAAGAAAAAACTGAGTGTGTACCATAAAAATACAGGTCCATCCTTTCATATTTCACTGCCCTCTTCAACAGACCTTTCTCACACACAGCCATTTAACATATATTTCTTACACGAGTTGGACCACTAGTTATTAACTGAGTAGAGTACCAGTCTCAAAGTGGGGGAACATAGGATACTCTACATACTACTTCAAGATCGGACTATTGGTTGTAAATATCGGTGTGGAATTATTCTTTTTTATTTTATGCTTGGCCATGAATTGCTGGATTTTTGGAGTGACATAATTGTGATATTTCACAGGAGTGAACAAATATATTTTTTCTCTGGCCATCAAAAGACATTGATAACACTATGACTAAGAAATTTCCAACTGTTGTAAGACGCTTGCGTGGTGTAAAGGTAAAGATGGCTGTTTCACATCCAGATGAACCGGGTTCAAATCCAGCAATGGGCAAGTATTTTTTTTTCTTCATTTTGTTTTGATCTGCTGTTTTACCTATAACTGGGAAGGAACATTATGTTACTACCGATATTTTCTATGTGAATATACATAAAACAGAGCAGAACATAAACAGTAAACCGCTGACATTATCACACGGGATACAGTAAGAAATCTGCTACTCAGTCTGTTATACAAATTGGTAGACAATATGTTTGAGCATAAAATAAAAAGAATATTTGCTTGCTGAGAGTGAATAAGGGATATATTTCATCGAGTGGTTGAAAACCTTAAGTATTTTCACCCACTAGATGAAATATATCCATTATTCACTCATTTCAAGCAAATATCCTCTATATAATATTCCAAGACTTTTATCAGTGCATTCAACTTCAACACAGATTCACTCTGTGCACTCACATGATTCTGATTTTATTCTGGCAGGCCAAAATTAGCCTGTGCGTACCTGGTGTGAGACTGTTGATTAAGGTAGCCTTTACTGGTAACCTGCTTTAAGGACATTTTTCTTGGAACAATGCCAAGACCTGCATGCTGAGTCCACAATCAAAGTATTGCTGTAAAACATGTAACCTTGACCCCAAGGACAAAAGGTTGAGTGAGCATGTTGCAGAAAGAACTGTCTTTGCTTCTTAATGATTCATCTAATATATCAACAAAATCCATAGAGGGGTTTAGGAAATATAAGTAAAAGATAAAATCTTAACACAAATTTTCAATGACTGACTTTTACTTTACCCCAAGATCAAAGGGTAAGAGTGTATGTTGCAGAATGGTTTGTCTTAGTTTCATAATGATTCATTCCAAATATGAAGAAAATACATTAAGTGGTTTAGGAAATATAGGCAAATGAAAAAACTTAAATTAAAACCATAACACAATTTTTCTATGACTGTGACTTTGACCCCAAGATCAAAGGGGCAAGCATATGTCACCAAATGAACTGTCTTAGTTTCATAATGATTAAACCCAAATATGATGAGAACCTATCAATGGGTTTAGGAAATATTAGCAACTGAAACAAGAGTCCCTCGAAGGGACCGATGCTCTACTGGGCAAAAAGAATTTCCACGAATACGAGATAAAACCATTTCTTCCTTTAAACTGTTCAGTGTTAAAACCATCTCTGATATTCTTCAGTAATAACAAGATTTTCAAATTGGCTGCTGTGGTGCACATACTGGATGTCACTTTGGCACCATTTTCGTTTAGGACAAAGTAGACATCATTAGAAGTCTTTTAGTTGAAAACCGCATGTCATAATGATCATCCATTCAGGGGGAGTAGTGAAAACAAGATTTTGAAGACAGTTGTCATGGCAGCAATATTGGATGTACAATTGGCACCATTTTCATTTCGGACTCTGTGAAAAACACATGTCATAATGATCATCCATTAAGGGGAGTAGTGACAACAAGATTTTTAAGACAGTTGTCATGGCAGCCATATTGGATGTATAACAGGCACCCTTTTCATTTAGGACCAACTAGTCTACTGGTGATATAGCCATCCATTTGAAGAGGAGTAGAGATAACAATATTTTCAAGATATGACTTTCCATTCAGGAGGAGTAGCAATAGCAAGATTTTCAAGATGGCTGCTGTGGTGGCCATATTGGACTTCAGATAGGCACCATTTTCATTTAAGACTAACTGGACATTATAGGAAGTCTTTTGGTGAAAACCCCACGTCAATATGACTTTCTGTTCAAGCAGAGATGTGAAAAAAAGATTTTTAAAATGACTGCCATGGTAGCCATATTGGATGTCAGATCGGCACCATTTTTATTTAGGACCATCTAGACATCATAATAAGTCTTTTAGTGAAAACCTCATTCTGATATGACCATCCATGTAGAAGAAACAATAACAAGATTTTGAAGATGGCTATCATATTGGATGTGAGATCAGTACCGTTGTCACTTAGGACAAACTAGACATCATAAGAAGTCTTTTAGTGAAAAACCTATGTTGATATGCTCATCCATTCAGGAAAAGTAATGATAACAAGATTTTCAAGCTGGATGCCATGGTGGCCATATTGGACATCAGCACCATATTCATTGAGAACCAACTAGACATCATATGAAGTCTTTTAGTGAAAACTCCATGTTGATATGACCATCCATTCAGGAGGAGTAGCAATAAAAAGATTTCCAAATGGCTGATATTGTGGCCATATTGGATGTCCGAGTGGCACCATTGTCATTAAGGACCAACTAGATCATGGAATGAATGTGTGTGTAAAGTTTCATGGCAATCCTCCTAGTAGTTTAGGAGGAGTAGTGATTACAAACTTGTGCTAATGGACAGACAGATGGATGACCGACAACAGACCATTCCATAAGCTCTTCTGGTCTATGTCTAGTAGAACTAAAAACCTGAACCAAACCGTAATTTTTTTTTGACAACTGGGACCTTAACCCCAAGGTAAAAGGGGTGAGCAAGCATGTTAAAGAATGAACAGTCAAAGTTTCATAATGATTCATGCCAAGTTTTATGAGAATCTATCAAGGGGTTTAGGAAATATAAGGAAATGAAAAAAAAACTGTTGATGAGACTTTCTTTAGTGCTTTCAACTACACCCCCTGCAGGCAGAGAGATGCAGAATAGGCCCGAAGCACTCTCCACCATGTCGTAAGAGGTGACTACTGGTGACAGGAGCTGCTGTGATTCAGTGGTTAGTGTGCCAGTCTTGAGATCAAAAGGGTATGGGTGTGAATCCTACCAACAGATCAGGTATTGTAATGTGTCCATGGGCAAGGCACTTTACTCCAAATCCCTCAGCACTAAAAAACCCATTTGTGTTGCTCTGCCATAAAACACCAAACCAAACCTAACCAATCAAATTGTATATAGATTCTGTCTGTGCACTTACATGATTTCATTTTTTCTGGCAGGTCAAAACTGTCCTATGCCTACGCAGTGTTGAAACTCTTGATGAAGGTATTTTTTTCTGGTACCCAGTTCAGGGACATTTATCTTCCAAAAAATATTGCAAAGCATCCCATTTTGATTCATCAAAAAGTCTATTTTCAGTCAAGAAATACATGTATTGCATCCTGGGCCATATAGTGCACAAACTAGTTTTATTTTCTAAAACGTTAACTTCGATGTTCATGGAAAATGTCTTAGTAGTCTGAACCTTATATTTAGCCTCAATGTCCTTCCTTATGAAAATAACTTACCATGTATGCTTGCGTATAAGCCGGGTCCAAATGCAAACAATAGAGACCTAATCTGCCGTTGCATAATGCGCTGGCAGATCAGGGTCTATGTTGTTTGTTTTACTGATTAGTCCTTACAAACTGCATAGACCCATATCTGCAGGCCGCATTATGCGACGGCAGATCTGGGTCAATGCAGTTTGCAGTTGGTATCACCTAATGCGCGAGTATATACGTATTCTGACTTACAAGTGATATATACTTGACTTATAAGGAACTTATAGGTCACTTACAAGTAACTTGTACTTTGCATATGTGATGAAGTAAGCGAAATATAAGTCTATATAAGTACAGTACCAGTGAAAACAATAATAATTCATGCTTCACCTACATTCACTAACAAGTGACTTGTAAGTCATTTATAGGTAGTAAGAGTCTATATCAGTTGAGTATAAATGAACTGTAAGTTGATGGACATTGTCATTTTCTGACTAACAGTTTACTGCAAAATAAAATCTCAAGTCCAATGTTTACTGTAAAATATAACAAGTTCAACAAAAGGTGCTACTCTGAATTTTTGAAAAAAATTCATGGCCTCCCATCAGATTTATATATTTTAATGAGAGATGTATAAAAAAAATAGAATTTCATCATGTTTTATTTAAAATGTTTTAAGATTGAAAGAAAAAACAACACTGAAATAAAACTTCCAACTTTGACGGACCTTAGGTATCAAACCCAGAGAAAAAATCCAGAACCCAATCGATTTTCAGGGCGAACACAATCATAATTTGGGCTTAGCCATGCTTCCTCTCCTGTTTCCAGAATTTAAACCATGGCAGTTTGCTGATGGAATTATGTTATGCCAACTTGTTCTGTATGGCAGTTTTGTTTTGTTTGCTCATTGTTCTTTCCAGCATCATGCGGTATACACAAAACAAACAGCATTCATTTACCAGCCGAAGTGGAAAGGCCATTGGATTCTGAAAGTAAACTACAATGCCACCAGTGAGTTGAAACCTGCCTTGAGATTCAGGTGTGGGGGCCTATTTGATGATGACAGATTCTAACCGATACATATGTTTGAAAGAAAATTTTTATTTATTACTCTGCAAATAAATTAGGTTCATGGTTGTCACTTTTTTGTTTTATAGCACCTGAAAATTTGATATTGAACAAACTGTTCCGAATGTGGTGATTCAAAGTGGCAGGCTGATGTGTTGGAATCATTTCACTATACATGTAGTTTTCTCCAGAACTCTCTGCAGCTTGTATCCCTATCTGCATATTACAAATAAAAGCACAATATTGCTAACATTTGCACGAAAATGGTTCATTTTTTAAAATTTTTTAAAAATTTCTTTGCTAATGTTAATCCTGCAACAGCTTAGTTCACCTGGGCGTTTGCTGACTACAGTGAACCCTCACATGATTCTATTTGTAGGCAAATGAATGAGTTTGTGGTTGTATGTTACATACTGTTCAGTTGGCTTCGGATACTTCCCAAAGCAACTAATTAGCACAATAAGTCAAATCTATGGTATTCCCCCTTTCTCAAGCATAGACTCATCCAGCATCCCAGCATGCATTTGGATGAAGCTAGTCAAGATTACGAAGGGGTATTTTGGGTTCCAAATTCATGGTGCAGGATTAACATTAGCCCAGCCATTCACTTAGAATGGGAATGAATATGATAGTGTTTGCATTGAGATACAGAAGGTTGGTTTAAAAATTCTAAATATTTGAAAGAAATGAATCATTTTCATGCAAATGTTTCGCAATATTGTGCTTTTATTTATTTAGATATAGATAGGGGTAGAAGCTGCTGAAGGATCCTGGAGAAAACTAAAACTGTCATTTCAATGTACCTTTTTATTAAGGTCAGAACTTATTGATAGCCATTTAGATGTATGCATTCTATCAAACAGAAGAGTTGCTTTTGAGGACACGATTTCCTGTCAAGCCTGGGGGGTAGGGGGTGGAGGTGGCGGGGTGGGTTGTTAAAATCCAAATTCATTAAATTTAGTGGAAATTTGCTTATAACACACATAAATGTAGGAAGTAAATGACTTATGTTTCACTTATAACTGTAGTATCAGTATCTGAATAGCTCACATTTCACTAAAAAGTGAAGTATACTTCATTTATAACTGAAATGCCTAATTTACATATACAAATCCTAATCATTCACTGATATGTCTCATATAAGCCTTTTATAAGTCATGTATATAAGTAACTTATAAACCATTTACAAGTTATTCTTGTAAGGGCATAGCAATCTCAATTAGAAAGGTTACATTTATCTTAATTTTGTTGTTCACTAAAAGTGATGTTCATAAAGAATTCAAAACAGGAATTTCATGCCTTTGATTAAAGACATGCCTGTGACTAAATACATGAAAACGATGCTATATCACACTCATTATAACACAAATTTAAATATAACATGGTCATGGCATGGCTTCCAAAATTGTACAACCTCTTCACCAGTATCTCCAACTGATTTCTGAATTACTACAAAGTTGTATTGACAAAGTAAACAAATTTGATTTGTTAATTTGGCAAGTTGTATTGTGTTCTTGAAGAAAAAACTGTCTAAGCACTTTGTCTTGCTTTAAATGAAGAAACATGTATCAAGTTACTATTTATGAACATTCATTTCAAATGACAGTAGTCAGTTTTTGTTATCAGCTTATTTTTGAAAGATGTCAACTCTTAAATAACGTGATAATTATAAATCTAATTTCTACTGAACCATCCAAAATAGAGCTAATTATTATTCCTGTTTGTCTTCAATGCACTGTGTACACTTTGTTGTTCAATCCAGGGCAAACAATAGCCTACTGATGCTTGATCAATCACCTGGTATACACACATGTGCACCAAGCTGTTGTTGAAAAAAGCTTATCACCCAAACTGATAAATCAATTAATTTACGAACCTAATTAAGTAATTCCAAATCATCCAAGCTAATCCCACAGTGAAAGGTTGCAACTAAAGGAACAAACAAAAGTATTGTCAGATTACTGACCATGGGGTCTAATTGACGTTTGATCTTTGGTCAAGTTATGCAGACTTGAACTAAATGTAATGTGCAGAAACTCTTATTTTCTGATCAGACCTACCATAACAATGACCTCTTACCTTTAAACTTCAGACTCTATAGATTTCTTTATTAAACTAACTGCAAGTCATCCACAAAGTTTGGTCCAGGCATGTGATGTAGAACTAATGTTATTGTGTAGAAACCATGTTTCTTCTTTCAGTCACAGTGACCAGATATTTTGTGCATATTATGTTTAATAAATTTGTGTGAGTTTATCAGCAAGGAATTAAGGCTTAAGATTTAAATGGAATCTAGCGGAAAAAATCCTAGCAGATTGAAATTTATACAGACACCACTTTGTGACCTTGACAAATCTACTTGCACATACTGAAACTTAATAGTGCTATCTGTCCTTACATTATTCTCAGATTAATCTTTTGCACTGAATTCAGATAAATCATGATCTGATCTTGGATGATTAAAAAATTATGCTTTAATGTGCACAATTTCAATGCAAGTATTATGGTTTTACTGTTTTGGATACAAGGAAATGACCTAGCAGGTACACATGTAATTTAACTTTTCATGCTATTCAGTTGCCCATTTTCTTACACATGTGTACCAATGCAATGGTTCTGTACAGAAAATTAAATATTATTTATGCAGTCACTGTGTTTTCACTATTTCTTGTTTTATATGCATCAATTTAAGCTGGTAACTGCGTCACTGAAGCCCATACTTTGCACCCAACCCCAGCTACAGCTCTTGCATACAGTATATACTCGCTTAGAAGTCGCGTCCAACTGCAAACTGCATAAACCCAAATCTACAGTTGCATAATGTGCTGGCAGATCTGGGTCTATGTAGTTTGTTAGGAGTAATCAGCAGAACAAACAACACAGATGGTGCATTATGTGATGACAGATCAGGATCTATGTTATTTGCTGTTGGACTCTACTTATAACCATGTATAGATGGTAGCCTACAGGATACATATGCAGGATTTTCTTCAGTTAACTGGCTCATCTCCTTATTGCCCGATACCCTACTTAACATGATGTCACTCTATGGACCCCACACATCATGTTATAGTGGAGATTCCCTGTATGCACGAACTAACCAAATTAAATACAAACAATAAATTTGGAAGAAGAGACAGGCAAAAAATGTCAAGTGAACTTACAGCAGCTCCCACACTAATAACTGCTCCAGGATAATCCAGTGTGTGTACAACCTGGTAAGTGCTTACATCATAAATCTTCACATGTCTGAAACAAAAAGGAAAAATACATGTAAATAACAATTCTACATTAACATAGTTTAATCTCATGTATCTTGTACCCTGTTTGTAACCAAGGGAGGCAGCATCATATTTTGTTTCTCTATTTAGTGTAATAACTCCTCTGTTTATATTTTTAAACTTTATTTTCTGATTATTGGTGAGCAGTTCTAATTGGAAACGGAATCTGAGAAAATATATATACAAAGACATCTTTATAAGAGTTTAAAAGTATTCCAGTTGCCACAGTTTATGGAGTTAAATGCTTCAGGAATTGGCAGGACACCTTGTGACGGCAAACATTATTGCTGGGATTTTAGTTCTTCCATACTGCACCTTCCTGCATGCAACACAAAAGGTACATCGCATACAAAATTTCTTATTTTACAGTGAGATATGAGATCAAATTACTTTTTCCTGTTTACAAATGTTTGTCCCCCGGTAATCATGAGAAATCTTAACGATATTACGACAAAAAAATTCTTGGATTCTAAAGCTCGACTTATAAAATCTATTCTTGATGATACTGCATGCACTAGATAAAAAAAAGTGAGAATGTATTTCTTTCATTATGTTCAACTTTACCAAAAGGAAAATTTAAAAACTGATTAATAACAGTCAGGTGGGTCAACCTTTCTGGTTGACAGGCAGATGGAATTCCGGTTAATACACACAAAATTATATTTGGGAGGAGAAATTAATTACATGGCAATTTAGCAGAGCAGATGGAAATGAATTTGACTTCAACCTGTGAATACTTCCAGGCCTTTATTCATAATTCATCTTCCAAACCATGACAAACACACGGTTTTTACATTAATTATAGTCATCTAATATTTTATGCTTGTATATAATGATTGACAGGTTCATAATCAGCTGCAAATAACTGTTATATCATTACACAAGTGTTACGTTGTAGAAATATTACTACAATGCAAGATATTATGAAAGCAAACATACAAGCATACATATGCATTTCTCAAATGCAAGCCAACTCTTGCATAGGTCAAAACATATTGAAAAAACAGAACCCTAATAAATAAATAGGTCAAAACATATTGAAAAAACAGAACCCTAATAAATAATTATTTTCCTTTAGATGTCCAAAAAGGCTGATGATTCGAGGTCACTGCTGCTAGTAGTTTAAGAAACATATTTTATATTATCTGTACGATGGAACAGAATCCGTACTAAAATTGACAATCATACCCAAAAATTTCTATAAACTGTTTGAAGGATATGGAATTACTACTTAAGCTTCTATTCATAACAAGAAAAAAATGTATGTTTGTATGTTCAGAGTATTGGAAATTTCAAATACAGAAATTAAAAAATACTGACATAACTAAGTGAATACAGCACATATGACAAATATTGAAGGTATTGTAATTTTTTATATTTCTTTCTGCACTTGCATCACCAAATTTTATGTCATGTACGGGTATAACACATGCTGCACTTAAAGAAAGAATGAAACTTCTTGCCAAAATAAATAAAAGGACTAAATCAAAAAGCCTATGGCTATGAGATGCCACTGCAGTTGCAAGTACTTGCACATAAG
The DNA here is from genome assembly GCA_029931535.1 of Margaritifera margaritifera. Classification (NCBI taxonomy): domain Eukaryota; kingdom Metazoa; phylum Mollusca; class Bivalvia; order Unionida; family Margaritiferidae; genus Margaritifera; species Margaritifera margaritifera. The sequence continues at coordinate 893,460 of JAQPZY010001377.1, read as the reverse complement.
TTGAGTCCAACTGCAAACAACATAGACCCTGATCTGCCATCGCATAATGTGTTGGCAGATCAGGGTCTATGTTGCTTGTTCGACTGATTAGTCCTAACAAACTGCATAGACCCAGATCTGCCATCGCATAATGTGTTGGCAGATCAGGGTCTATGTTGATTGTTCTACTGATTAGTCCTAACAAACTGCACAGACCCAAGATGTACCAGCGCATTATGCGACGGCAGATCTGGGTCTGGGTAGTTTGGAATTGGACTTAACTTGTAAGCAAGTATAGACAGTAACAGGCGACTAATGAAGTGAACCTTTTTACCCTGGGATTCATTGTGTGATATTCAAGCTAAGAAGATCTTGGATTTCTTAAGAGTGTAGTTTGTATATATATAAAAGTACTTTGTATTGTACGGATTTTACCCATTTTGCCTCTATCTTTGTTTTTTATGTCTTGTTTTGGATATCTTAACTTAGTCGACACTATACAGCAAGGATTGTGCTGCTATGCTGTTAAACCACATACATACATAGATACACACATATTTTCTCACATTCTCATATGTATATGATTGTGCTTTCCAGTGTAGAACACTTATGGAGAAAAACTCAATCTTTCATAACATGACTATTGTCTTACATCACATGAAGTCAAAATAGCATTTTTATTTGCACATCACCACTCTGACTTGTTTTGTTTGCATGACATCATCATCAGGGAATATTTCAACAATACAATTTTTGGGCCCCCGTCCCTAGAATTGCGAATTTTTAATCACGAAATGAGTTTTTTGGGGAATTTTTAACACACAGGCTTATGGTTTGCAATCTCCTAAACCTCGTCACTCATTTTTGTTGCAATCTCTTTTCAGATGTCCCTTTAAAGCATATACAAAAAAATTAATATTACAAACCAAAATTACCAGTAATGATATAATTTCATTCTTGCTTTGTAGAAGTTGCCTTTTTAGATAGCAGAGGTAGCAGAAGTTGTTGTTGTCGAGTTCTTTTTATATTTCTTTTTTAACATTTTATATAACAAGTCCTTAATATGAAACAAACTGATCTGTTTATTCATCTAACATACTATAAATTAAGGCTGCATTATAATAATTCTGTTTGTTTCTAACAGGTGTTATTGAAATAAAGTGCCCTATTATCAAATGGCACCATTACTTAAGTTTCACATTGAATTAAACTTCTGTTTTGAAGGATAGGAATCTTTGCAGCATATTTATGAAGCAGACACATGTCAACAAATCAACAAACTAGAATACTGAACACTATTTAAAACTATATTCCATTTTCAATTAAAAAAAACATGAAATAAAATGTCATAAGAAACATAATTTGCTTCAATAAAAGAAAAGTAGTCAAAAAGTCATTTAGTGTTTCATGCTAGACCAAGCATACCTTGGTAGACGAATTTCTGGTCATGTGTTGAATATAAAGCAATTCAAAGCACAAAATGTAAACCTATGTATCTACCATTACCAATATGTACTGTCAACTATCCAAAGAAGCTAGTCAACACAAATTTTCTAATTATGGACGGAATACAAATTTGACATAATGAAAATGAGGAGTTGTCTCCTCTCTTCTCAGCTTTTTGAAAATGCACAGATATTGGAGAATCTCAATACTTGCACTGTCTGTGCTAGGAGGTGATTCAGGCGAAATAATCACCTCGGAGTCTGTCATTTCACCTAAACAGGCCCAAAAGGCAACGTTCACTTTTGTTTCAATACAGTGCATTAATAATCAAAGTAAAACGCTGACTTTTGTGTCTGTTTTCCCTTCCAAAAGGAAGGTGGAAAGATAGAAAAAGAAGTCAATTTTTCATGCTAATTTGATGCTCTTAAATACTAGAAACTGCATTGTCATCGACAGAATTCCTGCTGAAAATTCACACAGGAACCTTGAAAAACAAGTGAAAAAAATTAATTTTGTTGCCCAATCTGAAGCAAAGTATGATTCATTGGTCATAACAGCATCAATTACTATTAAAATCAATCATTTTATCCAATAATTCATCACATAAATATACAAAAAAAGGAATTCTACTATGGAAGATGTTGCCAATTTTTGACTGTACCATAGTTTCGAGGTTGCCGTTTCATGTTCTACAACAACTGTGGTGGAGTGAAATAAGAAACATTTTTCATATTTTTATAAACTTTTAATAATATTTCTTCATCGTTTTAATAATCTGATATGAAAATATACAAAAACATTAGTCTAAAGTGACTATTTTGAACTTACTACATCCACTTCTCCATATTTTCGCCACCTTCGCCTATTCTGGCTGGAGAGGTAATACTGTCTAGATATTATCAGGGTCCAGTTTGTACCCCGACTTATTATGATTAAATGCACTTAATATGCATTTGTATGATCAAGATGACTTCTTGTAAGGAAAAAAGTATAATTACAGTTCCGATCTAGTAATACATGTAACGGATATGAATGGAATGAGAGAAAAAGTTATGGAAAGCAAGATTTACTAACTTTCAATTGGGATATTTAAAAAAAAAAATTCTGGGGCCACCAACAGAAATTGGGGCCACCAGGCGGCCCTAATTAATATAGCAGAATCATCCCTGATCATGTACATGTTGTCGCAATTGTCTGATATTATTCTATGGCTTTAATTTCAGAAGTTATATAATCTATCTGTGTGTTAACATTATTTCTAAATTTACACAGAATTTTTCAGTGTAAACCAAATATTATATGCTTACTCTAAATATGGAAACAATTTTAATGTACATTTTGTCCTTTTGATGCTTTATCTGTACTGACTGGGTGCCATTTTGTTGATAAGCTACGCTTTCTTTGACTAGATTTGTGAGAAATATACCGTATATACTCACATGTAAGCCAATACCAACTGCAAAGTGCATAGACCCAGATCTGCCGGAACATAATGTGATGGCAGATCAGGGTCTATGCTGTTTGCATTTGGACCCAGATTATACATGAGTATATACGGTAATCCCTTTTTATGCATCAGTGTTGGATATGAAAATTCAATCCTCGGAATCAGAATTTCACCAAACCTCATGTCGGACGCAAAATTCAGACCCTCGGGTGGAATTTTTCCTATCCTAAATTGATGCATATAAAGGAATTAGTAAGCTTAATATAAATGAATAATGAAAAATATGTAATTTTGTCATGATTTGTACACATTCTAGGCTTGATTTGATTGCCATGGCAACCAACCATTTCATCCCCTGTATGCTGAAATAAAGTATGCCCAATACCCATCCAATGTCCACAACAAATTTTCCACTATAAAGGAAATTATTATTGCACAAGAATTAACTCAAAAGTGATGCCAAATTATTGAATTAATGGATAAATCCTGTGCAAAATAAAGCACCTGTTGTGCCTATATTTGGTGAAACTTGGACAATCCAAGCTAAATAATTAGAAATTCTCACTTTTCTCAATCAAAAATTTTTAAAAAATCAAAGCATGACTGATTTGGCAAGAAAATAGTAAGCTTAATATAAACGAATACTGAAAAATATGTAATTTTGTCATGATTTGTACACATTCTAGGCTTGATCTGGTTGCCATGGTAACCAACTATTTCATCCCCTGTATGCTGAAATATAGTATGCCCAATACCCATCCAATGTCCACAACAAATTTTCCACTATAAAGGAAATTATTATTGCACAAGAATTAACTCAAAAGTGATGCCAAATTATTGAATTTTTTTAATGGATAAATCCTGTGCAAAATAAAGCACCTGTTGTGCCTATATTTGGTGAAACTTGGACAATCCAAGCTAAATAATTAGAAATTCTCTCTTTTCTCAATCACAAATTGAAAAAAATTCAAAGCATGACTGATTTGGCAAGAAAATAGTAAGCCTAATATAAATGAATACTGAAAAATATGCAATTTTGTCATGATTTGTACACATTCTATGCTTGAATTGGTTGCCATGGCAACCAACCATTTCATCCCGTATGCTGAAATAAAGTATACCCAATATCCATCCAGTATCCACAACAAATTTCCCACTATAAGGAAAATTATTATTGCACAAGAAATAAACTCAAAAGTGATGCCAAATTATTGAATTAATGGATAAATCCTGTGCAAAACAAAACACTTGTTGTGCCTAAATTTGGTGGAACTTGGACAATCCAAGCCAACTAATTAGAAAATCTCACTTTTCTCAATCAATAATATAAAAAATTCAAAACATTACTGATTTGGCAAGAAAATAGTAAGCCTAATATAAACAAATACTGAAAAATATGCAATTTTGTCATGATTTGTACACATTCTAGGCTTGATTTGGTTGCCATGGCAACCAACCATTTCATCCCTTGTATGCTGAAATAAAGTATACCCAATATCCATCCAGTGTCCACAACAAATTTCCCACTATAAGGAAAATTATTATTGTACAAGAAGTAAACTCAAAAGTGATGCCAAATTATTGAATTAATGGATAAATCCTGTGCAAATCAGGCAGTCCAGCCTCCAGACTGATGCGCAGTAAAGGGTTAATATTGACCCTTTATGAATTAACTGCCTTAAGCCTAATATTAACCTCTAATGGCTGCATGAGCTAAATATGATGATGAATCTAATCTCTTGTGAATTGAATTACTGTCATTGTTTTATCTTGACCACAATATCCACTGTACCACTTATGTAGTCCTTCAATGACCAGACTTGACTTCTTTGATGACAATAGTGTCATCCTGACATGCAACCATACAGTAACTCTAGTTATAAACAAAGTCATCATGTCCCCATGCATAATGTCAATCTTCCGTAACCATCATGAGCATAATAATAATAATAATAATAATAATAATAATAATAATAATAATAATAATAATAATAACTATAATGATGATGATGATGATGATAATAATAATATTAATAACTATAATGATGATGATGATGATGATAATAATAATAATAATAATAATAATATTAATAACTATTATGATGATGATGATGATGATGATAATAATAATCCATGTAATAACAATAATAATAATAATAATAATAATAATAATAATAATAATATCATCACAATCATGAAACAACATATTGTAAGACCAATGTCACAATATAGTGACAAGAATAGTATTAACACGACCAAAATGTTATCTGTACAAATGATGCAAATTAACCTCCGATGGCCATGCACATAAGTATCACACATCTTTTTATGATGTCTTGTGGCCATATGACACTTATTTAACTATAATGTCACATGACCTAATGTGACTTTTATCTACACTTTAACCTCTTACCATTGTATCATAACTTGCAACATGTAAACATCTTATACTCTTACATTATAATACAGTGGAAGCCGTTTACTCTAATAAGGACCAAAATGTTAAGCCTGATTGGGGACTTCAGGGATCTCCCTAGCTCAAGGTGTCAAAATGTTAAACCTGATTGGGGACTTCAGGAATCTCCGAAGTTCTGAGTGTACTCCAATAAGGACCAAAATGTTAAACCTGATTGGGGACTTCTGGGATCTCCGTAGCTCAGAGTGTACTCCTGTAGGAGACCCAAATGCATAGTTTGATTAAGGAGTGCAGGGATCTCCCTAGCTCAGAGTGTACTCCTGTAGGGGACCAAAATGTCAAACCTGATTGGGGGGTTCAGAGATCTCCTTAGCTCAAAGTGTACTCCGATAAGGACCAAAATGCTAAACCTAATTGGGGAGTGCAAGGATCTCCCTAGCTCAGAGTGCATTGGATTACACTGATTTCCCCAGAACAGATTTTACTCCTGTAGAGGACCAAAATGTGAAGTCTGTGGAGTGCAGTTGTCTCCCTAGCTCAGAGTGTACACTGGTAGGGGACCAAAATGTCAAGTCTGATTGTGGAGCACAGAGATCTCTCAAGCTCAGAGTGTATTCCAGTAAGAAATCAAAATGTCAAGCCTAACTGGTGAGAGCAGGAATCTCCCTAGCTCAAAGTGTACTCTGGCAAGGGACCAAAATGTAAAGCCTGATTGGGGAGTGTAGGGATCTCCCTAACTCAGAGTGCACTCTGGTAGGGGACCAAAATGTCAAGCCTGATTGGGGAATGCAGATATCTCCCTAGCTCAGAGTGCCTGATTGGGTATGAAGGGATCACCCTAGCTCAGAGTGCCTGATTGGGTATGAAGGGATCACCCTAGCTCAGAGTGCCTGATTGGGTATGAAGGGATCACCCTAGCTCAGAGTGCCTGATTGGGTATGCAGGGATCACCCTAGCTCAGAGTGCCTGATTGGGTATGAAGGGATCACCCTAGCTCAGAGTGCCTGATTGGGTATGCAGGGATCACCCTAGCTCAGAGTGCCTGATTGGGTATGAAGGGATCACCCTAGCTCAGAGTGCCTGATTGGGTATGCAGGGATCACCCTAGCTCAGAGTGCCTGATTGGGTATGCAGGGATCTGCCTAGCTCAGAAAACCAGTGGACCCTTGTAATGGGCCAATGGCCTACTTTCCTATATAAAAGTAAAGCAAAATTAAGAAAAGCAGTGGGTCATTTTCAAAATTTAAGAGGGCACAAAGAAAATTTGATGGACTGAGCATCACCTAATATTGCTCTTGGAGCAAAATAAATGCTATGTTTCAATGGGTCATATAAAAGACCCGTTAAAAACCGAACTTAATACTTTTGCTTTGTGTCTACTTGGATCAAGTCTGAATGCCTATACTTCTGGTGTGTCACGCAATGAATAAGCTACATTCAGTTCTGATTGGTGGTTACTGTTTACCCTGGATTGGAACCAACAATAACCACCAATCAGAACTGAATGTAGCATATTCACTGCATGACACATCTGAAGTGTGGGACTCCAAATTTGATCCAAGCAGACAAGATACGAAACAACAGAAAAACTTCACATAAAAATGACTATTAAAAGATCAGTAAAATACTTCAATCATTCATGGGGAACAAATTTTGAATGTCTCCTTTACCCTGATGTAAGTTATCAGTGGCTGAATATGCTGATGGGATAAAAAAAAATTAGCATGGAATCGAGGGGGGGGGGGGCAGATATTGAACTACTAGAATTAGTCACCTTGTGTTAATCTGTAGAAAGGGAGTGGGCATTGGCAATAGTTTTTTTTTCTTTTTTCTGACAGAAACAAGTGCCTGTGCCTGTGATGGCTCTTAAGATGAATTCTCAATTTAAAGAATAAAAAGGCAAACAACTAATAATTATTCATGATTGCTGAAGAATAAAGTAACTTGTGTCGGGTGAGTATTGTTTTATATAAATTCTTCACCTCTTCTATCAATACCTGTACTGACATGGCAAAATTATTGATACATCAATGAATCGTTTCACCCCTACTGACTGTGAAGGCCTGCTTTTCAACGACGCGGGAGGAGATGGAAATTTTATGAAAGAAACTTCATCATTTCATAAATCCAAATCCATTAAAAAAATACCTGACTTGCTACAGCTTTCTGATATAAACAGTGATTCTGGCTAAGATATTTGAGCAGAAATATGACACTCGACTGTGAGAGACCGACTGTTCACATTTCATGACTTGAAAGAATATCAAAGATCTGTTTCTTATTTTTATGACAGTGTTTTGTCCTTTGTCTTTATTACAACATTTTTCTGACCGTAATTTACCATTGGTTTTTCTTCTAAAATCAGTCTATTACAGTAAAACATCAATTATCTGGACCTAAAGGGGAACACATTTTTTTTCCAGATAATTGGTCATCCAGATGATCAAATTTTAGTCCAAATGTAGACCTTTGGATAAAAGTATCTGGATTAAATGGGTCTAAAATTCATAACATTTGACTTAATTAATATAATTAACAAAGTAAATATTAACATTTTTGCCGATGTTTGACATGTTTACGATTAGAAAAAGTAGAAATAATACAAGTATTATGAAGATACTTTAATTCAATACTAACATTCATGACAAGATTTTTTGTTTGTGCCTCACAACTATTGGAGATCTACTTGGACTATCCAAAATGGAATGATAACAGGTGCTATGGACAGTCATTTTATGTGTTGTATTGTGAACACAAGTGTCAAAGGGCTTTGATTCAAGGTAAACTTGATTGACATGGATTCTATTCACACCTATGCTGGTAGGTGATTAACCTTTATCAGCTGTTAAGTCACCATTAATCACTGATCAACAGTTAATTATGTACACTTGGACTACAGAATTCCTTTCATTAGATCATTACAAGTCATTAATTATGCTTCATTAGCTTGGGATTTCAATGAAACAAATTACATATTGCCCTAGCAGCACCCACTTACCATATACCCTAGCAGCACCCACTTACCACCCACTACCGATATACTCGCATATAATCTGAATCCAAATGCAAACAACATAGATAATGCGCCAGCAGATCTGGGTCAATGTAGTTTGTAAGGACTAATCAGTAGAACAAACAACACAGACCCTGATCTGCCAGCGCATTATGCGACAGCAGATCATGATCTATGTTGTTTGCATTTGGATTCAGATTATATGCGAGTATATACGGTAGTGACAATCGGGTGTAAGAATAAACTCTGTCTCTTTGTATCTCCGTCTCTCCTGCCCTCTCTCCTAACTACATTTATTTTTACTTCAAAAGACATTGTATGTAATTATATTCAATTGTGTTTGTTTCTGACTTCTGTTACTCTGTCCTATGTTGGCAATGTTATTGGCAAATTAGTTTAATTTATAGAATCATGAACATTGCAATAAGTACAAATTTGAGGCACATGGTAGTATTCCATATGTGTGGATAATTAGCATGTAATACATACTGTATATACTCGCGTATAATAATGTGTCCAAATGCAAACGACATAGACCCTGATCTGCCGTCGCATAATGCGCCAGCAGATCAGGGTCTATGTTGTTTGTTCTACTGATTAATCCTTACAAACTGCATCGACCCAGATCTGCGTGCGCATTATGCGACGGCAGATCTGGGTCTATGCAGTTTACAGTTGGTATCTGCTTATATGCGAGTATATACGGTAATCAATGTTTTACTGTATAGAGTATAATTAAACAGAGGCAAGACAACAAGAGGTATAGATGCTGTTATATTATGGGATGAGCAATGGCACTGATGGGATGAGTGGTTTCTACACTGCGTTCATCTCAATAGTGAATACAATTGAGGATTAAATTCATGAAGTTGTGCACACAAAAAAATAAATTGAATAGTTTTGGCTCCATCTAAAGAGGACATGAGAATATGTTCTTCCAAGACAATCCACTGAAGACTGGGGGGTATGTCCTATAGTGAAATGACCACTTTCCTCAAAATGATGAAATCAATTTATAAAATGTACATCTATAATCTCATTAATGATTTTATTTACCACTGAACAAAAATTTCTGTATTTCAATATGCAATACTTCCAAGTTGTTGTGTTCTAAGAGCAACTGAAGCAGAATAAGAATTTCCAATTGTAAGGATGCAGAAACAATATTCTGTGCTAAAGACATGGAAAACTCATTTCTTCATATCAAAGCTGGGATCAAAGCTGTTAAATGCCAGAGATAATTTATCCAAAATATAGGATTTCAAGAGTCAGTGTTTTGGCACTTTTCTTCCTGATGAGGAGCAAGATAAGTAAAGCTACTTGATTGAATTGAGGTGATAAACTCACCCAATTTATGGTTTTCACACTTCATTTAAACTGGGAATTTGCCCCCCTCAGCCATGGAGATTTACTGGAGACAAAAGTAGCTTCCAATGACTTTTCCAAAGATTAATCTAAAGTTTCAGCCAATTTCAAGCCCTTCATCTTTAATAATGCCCCAATGGCTTTATAATGATTACAGAATTGATATACTTACTCCCTGTCTGATATTTATTCAAGAGACCATATAGATCATGGTATTAATGAGTGCTTGTTTTACATGAAATGTATAAAACATTTTGAATTATTTCTATTTTCTTCAAGCCTTAAAACTCACAAATTTTACTCAATAAATTGTAAAAAGCACGGTTAAAAGACTTTAAACTAAATCCATGGACAGACATTTAACCTTTCTGCATTAATAAAGTGCTTTTGCCAAGATTTTAAAATGGGATGGGCATAAAGTATAGAATTTTCAAAACATGTATGTATGTATGTATGTATGTATGTATGTATGTATGTATGTATGTATGTATGTATGTATGTATGTATGTAGGTAGGTAGGTAGGTCTCTGTGTGTGTGTGTATGTATGTATGTATGTATGTATGTATGTATGTATGTATGTATGTATGTATGTATGTATGTATGTATGAACAGTATTGCATGAACAGTATTGCAGCACAATACTGACTACCAGTACATATTAAAAGTTATGCTCTTAAAATGTAAAGAAAAAGAATTGCCAAAAATAAAAAAATAAAGGAAGACAACCCCTCCAAACAAATATAAACATTAAGTACTACAAGCAAAAAGATACAAGGTTCAGATGTCAAAATTCTTTAATAGGTACAAATATAAAGTCATTACAATATTTCAGAAGAAAAAAACAGCAGAAACATTATAATATACATAGATTTTTGCTGCCTGTTGGCTTTTATATGGATAAAAGATATGAGAAGTTTAGACCAATCTGACTCCACTGCATATTACTTCATTTTCTTCTGGTAATATTTATTACAGCCAAAAGTTTGCAGCCAAAGCAAAAAAAACAAAAAGCACTGTATGGGATATATTAGTGTCAGGTAAATCACTCACCTCTATGTGTGTAATTAGGAGTGTTAATGTGATCAAGCCCCTGTTAGAACTTGGTCTCTGGGCAATAATTGAGAGGAAGGAAAATACAGACTACAGCTCTGTCACATACAATTATCACTGACATTTTTTTAAAGGGGTTTCTGAAAGGGGAAAGTCAGACATTATTTTGAAACATGTCATAACAATTACTCCAACATATTGCTGGATATTGGTTTTGTGTAAATTAGTAGCTGAACCGTAAACTGTATATTCATTTATTTTTGTGGGTATCAATTTTGTTTTTTTTTAATGAAAAATGACATTTTCGTTCTTACTTACCGTATGTACTCGCTTATAAGTTGAGTCAAACTTCAAACTGCACAGAGCCAGAATTGACATTGCATAATGCACCAGCAGATTTGGGTCTATGCAGTTAGGAGTAATCAGTAGAACAAACAACATAGACCCTGATCTGCTGGCGCATTATGTGATGGCAGATCAGGGTCTACTTTGTTTGCAGTTGGAATCGACTTGTGAGTTTATATGGTATGTTCATGGATTTGGAAAGGCATGCTCTTGTTTCCAAAGACAAACAGTTGTTCATTGGGTATTTAATGACAAAAATTGGTACACACAAAATATAGTGAGCTCACAGTAATTAATAACAGGAGGAAAATACCCCCACCTCTCCCATATCACACCCCTACTCCCAGGATGGAGATTGAGTCTATTGTAAGAGTACGTAACTCTTCTGAAAAAAGTGCAAGTACAATGATTGGTCAACATCCAAATCTTCTGGTGACGACCATAATATGTAATAACTTGCACAGTAGTCCACATAAAACTGACAGAGTAGTTGCATGATGACCGTAATATGTATACAATTTCAGAGCGATCCATTAAAAAAAGTACAAGACAATTTGTGTTTGCAAGATTCTGCCTTACACTGCAATTCAGCTACAGGACAAAAAAGACAATACACTCTAACAAAAATCACAGGAGCACATTGATTTGCTGACATGCACATCATCAGACTATAACATTACCAAGTTTCATGGTGATCCAATGAAAATTTGCGGGACTAGTTGTGTTCAAAAGATTCTGTCATACAATGCATCCAGCTGCAAGTTTAAAAGTGCAATCACTCTATTAAAAAGAGACTGTAAACGGTATATTATATTCCATCCCAGTGTTTAATAGCACCCTATACCCTACGTAGGCACGTAACACAATGAGCTTAATGTACAAAGACCAATTTTTCTTATTAGACTTACCATGACTGTGAACTCTGACCTTTTCACACCAGAATCTATAGGTTTCTTTACTACCCAAAATGAATGCCATCCAAAAAGTTGATCAAGGAACTTACTCTACAATAAAAGTTATTCTGCTAAATCCATTTGTTTAGCCACAATGGCTTTCACCTTTGACTCCAAAACCAAAAGGTCTCATCCATACCTAAGTACAAGTCATCCACAAACTGTGGTCTAGAGCTAAAGATATTATGCAAGAACCAATTTTCTTCTTTCAGTCACAGTGACCTTGACCTTTTGACCCCCAAAATAGATACACTTCTGCCTTACCCCAAATGCAAGCCATCCACCAAGTTTGGTCCAGGTATGTGATGTAGAACTAATGTTATAGTGCAGAAACCATCATTCTTTTTCCAGTCACAGTGACCTTAGCCATGACCTTTTGACCCCAAAACTGATAGGATTCTTTCTTGCAACAAGTGTAAGCTATCTACAAAGTTTGGTAACTACTGCTAGGACATCGTTATTGTGCAGAAACCATTTTTCTGCTTTTGGCCAGTGACCTTGACCTTCAAGCTTTGACCTTGAAATCGATATGGGTTCTTCCTTACTCAATGTGCAAGCCTTCTGCAAAGTTTGATAACTGTAGATGGAGTACAACTTGAATTATTATGCAAAAAAAGTTTTGCTCTTTCAGTCAGTGACCTTGAGATTTGAGCTTTTGAGCTTGAAATCGACAGAGTCCTTCCTTACCCCAAGTGCAAGCCATCCACAAGATTTGGTAACTGTAGAGCTAGGACAACATGAGTTTTGTGTGGAAACAAAATTGGTAACAGATGGAAGGAAAACATCATGACATAATATGCTCTGCCTTATGTTATGTATGATGTTTATATAATATTATAAATATTTTAGGAAATTATAAATGTTTCTTCACTTTAATATTTGCTTAAATTTTAATGTTTATCAGGAAAAACATGTTTAACTAGTGTCCTTGAATTAGGTTGTTTTGATCAATATGTTTTCTCAATTTGAAGGTCAAGGTTGAATTTTGTTTACAGGTAGAATTCCATTAAGATGACTCATATTCTAGAACATTCTGTCATGTGACCAATCTTTATATATACCATGTTTGGTGGGCATTTTTTCAGTTTTGACATTACCATCAGTCTTGTAAAGAGCTATTACAGTTGTGAAAATTCATTCCAAATTCTAAGAGAGGAATTATTTTAAATATTCATTGGATTATAACAGTGCTCACAAACTTTTGGACTTTGGATTTTTAATTGATGATTTTGGAATTTATGTGAACTTATTCAGAGATTTTGGAATACTTCATTTTGACATCAGCACATCAAGATTACTAGTACATCAGGACTTTGGAGACCATAAGCACATCATAACATTCAAGGACACAGCCGTGAATTCGGAACATTCTATATTTAGGACTTGTGATCAGAACAATCATTCTTATTGGATTATTAGGATTTCAAAACACATTACTGTAAGTGACTTTTTGATTTTTCATTTTAATTATCTAGTAATAAATTGCTTGTTGATTTTTTACTTGATTTGTTGGTTTCACTTTCTTTCTGTTACATTTTTCTTAGACCATAGAGTCGTAACACTTACGGCAGGTGTAAAAAAATTGTGGGAGTATAGAGATTTGTCGATAAGTGCATAAGCCGTCAATGCAGCCATATTGGATATACGCAAGGCACCATTTTCATTTAGGACTAACTAGTTATCATATGATGTCTATTGGTGAAAAACCCATGCTGATACAATGTGTACGACCATTCATTCAGGAGTAGCGATAACAAGATTCTTAAGATGGCAACAGTGGCAGCAATATTGGATGTGTCAGTGACACCATTTTCATTTGGGCTGAACAAGACTTCATAAGAAGTCTTCTGGTGAAAACCCCTTGTCAATATGACTTTTTGTTCAGGAGAAGTAGCAATAACTAGATTTTCAAGATGGCTGCTGTGGTGGCCATATTGGACATCAGATTAGCACCATTTTCAATTAGGACCAACTAGACATCATAAGAAGTCTTTTAGTGAAAACCCATATAGTGGCAGCCATATTAGACATCAGATCTACACCATTTTTATTTAGGACCAATTAGACATCATAAGAAGTCTTCTGGTGAAAACCCCATGTCAATATGACTTTCTATTCAGAAGAAGTAGCGATAACAAGATCTTCAAGATGGCTGCCATGTCAGCCAAATTTAATATCAGATTGGCACCATTTTCATTTAGGACCAAATAGATACCATAAGATGTCTTTTTGAGAAAACCCATGTTGATTTGACCATCCATTCAGGAGGAGTAGTGATAATAAGATTTTCAAGATGGCTGCTGTGGTGGCCATATTCAATGTCTGATCAGCACCATTTTCATTTCGTACCAACTAGACCATGGGTTGAATGTGCGTGTAAAGTTTCAAAGCAATTCTCCAAGTAGTTTAGGAGGAGTAGTGATAACAAACTTGGGCCAATGGACTGATGGCCAATGGATGAAAGACCAACCCGTAAGCACTTCTGGTCTATGACCAGTAGAGCTAAAAACTACAGGACTAGTTATGTTCACAAGTCTGTGTGATAGATGGAATGATGGACAGATGGAATGTTGCTTGTTCTACAGATTACTGCTAACAAACTGCATAGACCCAGATCTGCTGTCGCATTATGCAATGGCAGATCTGGGTCTGTGCAGTTTGCAGTTGGACTTGTAAGCAAGTATATACAGAAAACTGATGGGAACAAACATGTTCAATTGTAAATTTGATCTTTATAATGAAATATTCAACTTGGACAGCGATTCCCTGATTAAAAAAATGAATATTTGCTTGATATTTTGTATTTTGCAACAACATTAATATTTATTCAGGATTTTACCTCTACAGTGCTCAAAGAATTTTTTTTTTCAGACACAGGCTGGTGACTAAAAAAAAATCAAAATCCCTGACTCAAATTCTACAAGCCCTGACTCCGATTCCATGTGGCCAAAAGGGCCCTATTTTTTAACTATTATTTGCCACACAACGTTGTAATTCCTGTACTTTAAATATGAAAAGAAATAAACAAAAACATATTAAATTGACTTGTGTGTTTATTTCGATTGCTCTATCAATGTCCTCCTTACTCAATGGATCAGCAGTGTTCATGTTCATTAGCATCTGAACTGTGTCTTGCTTTATACAGTTTCTCTTTACACTTTGATTTTGTTCATAGGTGCTGCTTAATATGTTTAACCAGTGCTGCATTACTTACTCAAGTGTTTCTGCCTAAATCATTTTTGGGTCAGTCTTTCCCTTTTATCTCACCCATGCCAAAGGACGGTCGATTTTTAATCAAAGACTCAAAAGGCATCATGGACCACCTTTGATCCCTTTATTACTTGCAACACCTCAAAAAACATTCCACAACTGGCCTATGATCTCAGATTACAACAATAAGGTAATCAATTAACAGCTTGTTGTGTACACATGTTAGTCTTAATCCGTTTACTCAGCCACGCATCATTGCACCGGTTGCTATGACTGCTGGAACAGTTCCGGTACCCAGTAGACTGATTCTGGCTGGTTTCTGTAATGCGTGGATAGAATGCGAAAAAATACTGTTTTTTTTTCTTTCTTTCTTTTTTCAATTTAAAAAAAAAAATCTGTTAATTTTCAAAAGCGGTAGATTTCAACTATAAAACAGTATATGTGGTAGACGGCTTTAAAAATGTTTTATTTTTTCCTACCGTCAGCAGAATCGTGTACTGTATAAGTTAAAGTCAAGTCAGCAATAATTACAGGTAACCCAGGCAATCTGTTCCCCATTCATAGGTCACATGCTTCACTTTGTGCACGAAGTTTACAGCTTTTGATAGGAGTATGGTAAGTAGACGATCTTCATAAGGGTAAGGGGTATACATGGGGATAAACATTAATAATTTACTAGTCTTTCAACAAGTTTAAAATAAAATTCTGTATTTCATCAGCACAATCAAGTTTTCTCAGGCAAATTAATTTTTTTTTTCAACAAGCCCGATGGGCACTTCACTTAGAATACAGGAGGCCCCAATCTGAAATTAAAGCGGCCCCGCGCATTGGGCTATCTGATTTTCTGAGCATTGCTCTACTAAGAAAATATTTATACTAACAAATAATCTTTCTAGAAAAATGAGCTTTGAATGAAGGCAAAAATGTATTTCATTTTTAAAAATTATGATAATATTCTATATAAAGTATATATTTATATACTGTCTAGACTTGTGTATAAGTCTGCTCCAACTACAAACAAAACAGAACCTTATCTACCAGTTGTATAATGTGCCAGCAGATCTGTACTACCTTGGCCACCTTTACCATGATAGATTCATTATTACAACAAAATCATTGGAAATGTACTAGGCTGTTGTATCAAGATTTGACTGCATATACAGTTAAACCTTTCATGATCGATATTCCATGGGACCAAGTAATAAGTTTTGGTGTTGAGGCATTTTTGGTTTATCGAGGTTCTCAAATTTTACCTAAAGATGCAATCAGTTATGTTCCCTTAGTTACAACATAATGTATACCAGTATATTGATTAGTGCCTACTTTGTTTTAATAATATAATGATCTTGCTTTTATTGATATTTATATACTCTATGTGTTCATACTTTGTTTCAGTACACACATGTACTTATATGTAAATTTACATGATTTGATTCATGTTACTAGCTTGTATATATGAGAGAACGTTGTTGCAAAATTGTTATTTTGTGGTCTTTGTTCCCAAAAATGTCAATTGTGAGGGCACGAGCCTTGTTTTAAGTTCAAAAATCAGTTCACTGAGGATTATTTAGGTGTACAGTATTGGGCAAAGATGATTGGCAAATATATATATAGCCTCCAATAATTTGAACAATAATTGCAAACAATTAACTTTGATTGCTGACACCTTAGCCAAGTGTAAAGACTACTGATATTTGGGACCAACATTTTTCTTCGGTTTTCAGAGAGGTTTTGGTTTACTGAATACATTTTTAAAAAAAATAAAGAATGAAAAATTTGGGACTAGAAAATTGCTTCGGTTTTATGAGGATTTTGGTTTAGTGAGGTTCTGGTCTTGAGAGGTTTCACAATATATATATATATCAGTGATCCTGAAATTCTAATGACTCTTGCAGGACATTTTTTCTCGAAATGAACAGGGTGGCCATATATTTGTGATATTTAATATAAATACATTCAATGGAGATATAAGAAGATGTGAAAGAAAAGAAAACATTGATATACCTAATTATTAAATGTACCAAAAATGTGTCATTTTCGGTTCAGGATTTGCTGCTGCTTTAGTGTTAGTATCATCCTTCCATGATTAACTGGTTTCCTCTCAAACTAATTATTTTTTTTTAAAAAAACATTTTTTCTTTCAGGAAACTATAGTAAAGAATTTTACCCAAAAACAGTATTTTATTCTACTCTCCTTTTTTTAAAAATTAATTATTGCTTAACAACAAGCTCAATTACTACTTCAAAAATATGTAACATCTAATTAATGGGCAGTTCCGGTAAAGTCAGATGGTGAAGTTTTTATTTGATCAGGTCACCATATACGGTTAAGTTGTGTTGGACAATAATAGAAGTACATGTATGTTGTTGTTGCTAGTATCTTTTTTCCTTAATATGGGCCTAGGCTTCACATTTTATGTTCTAAAGGTATCGTGTGCTGACAAATCACAAAACAAAACCACATGGTGCGAGGGACTGATGTAATGTCTAAAGTACCGACCCTGGGGCAATCGTTCAATTATTGGGTTTTTAGTAAGTCCAGGAGATAAGCTTTCACACCTCTTTTGACTTGTGTTTTGTGGTTGTAGAGAGTTCAAACAATTGGGAAAACATCAGGACCAAACAAGCTTAGTTGGTGACACCTCTATTGATTGTCTGACAAAGAAACGATGTGTACACTAGACCTAGCCAACTTTGTTTTTGAATTAAGCTTAGCCAGCAACATCTTTATTGACTGACTGACAAAAAACAATCTGTAAAGGAAGACCTAATGACCTTTCAATTTTACTTTATTAAGTTGTTTATTTGACAGTTTAATGGATAAACAAATTAAAGACAAGTTGATATGATGCTATTTGAGGACTCCCAAGATCAATGTCCGGTTGCTTGGAGTATTTACCAGTCAAAATCATTGATCCTCGGGACATGTCCGACAAATACAGAGATTTCAGGAACAATCCTTCCAAATGCACTGGATCCACATAAACATATTTGTCAATGACTGGTCAGATACATTAAACTGATAACACACAGATATATGTTATGTCGAACTAATGTTATTGTGCAGAACCATTTTTAGTCATTCAGTCACAGTGACCTTGACCACAGACTTTTCGACCCTGAAATCAAGAGGGTTCTTCTTTGCTTCAAATGCATTAACAGTCTGCTAACCACAGATGATGGAGAACTGAAATTATTGTGCAGAAGCCATTTTTCTTCTTTCAGTTACACTGATCCTGACCGCTGACCTTTTCACCCCAAATTCAATAGTGTTCTTCTTCACCACAAATCCAGGCCATCCACAAAGTTTGGTAACTGTAGATGTTGGAAAACTTCAGCTATTGTGCAGAAACAAAATCAGTAACATAAGGACAGATAGATGGATGGACATCACTTAACTCTTCTGAAAATGGTGATGACAACTATGATTTTGTCAACATGCATATGTTCTGATGATGACCATAATATGTACTAAGTAATACACAGCAATCCACTAACAAGAGTGTCATGAACAGATTATATGTCTAACAGTCCTCCATGTAGATGAAATTTTTTGCAGAAACTATTTTTCTGCCTTCAGTTATGTGACCTTGATCTTCTGGCCCCAAAATCAATAAGCTTCTTCCTTACCCCAAGTGCAAGCCATCCACAAAGCTTGGTCCAGGTCTGAGATGTAGAACTAATGTTACTGTCTGAAAACCAGTTCTATTCTTTCAGTAATAATGACCCTGACCTTTGACCATTTTACCCTGAAATTATCCCAAGTGCAAGCTGTCTATAAAGTTTGCTAAGTGTAGATGGCGGAGAACTCAAGTTGTGTGGAAATCAATGCTCTTCTTTCAGTCACAATAACCTTGACTTTTGAACTTGAGATCAATAATATTCTTCCTTACTAAAAGTGCAAGCCATTCACAAAGTTGGCTAACTTTAGGTGGTAGACAACTTGAGTTATTGTGCAGAAACCAGTTTTCTTCTTTCAGACACACTTACCCTGACCTTTTTACCTCAAAATCGATAGGATTCTTTCTTAAACAAAGTGCACGTCATCCACAAAGTTTGGGAACTGTAGATGGTGGACAACTTGAGTTATTGTGTGGAAACAAAATTGGTAAAAGACACAGAAATAATAGACTCCGCCTAATGTGGACATGTAAAAACTGCAGAGAGTTGCATTCACAAAATTATATCATATTGCATCCAAATGTAAGTCAAAAAGGGCAATAACTCTGGCAACAATCAAGAGAGGAGAAAGATATGCCAATATGTGCATTTTTAGATGATGACCATAAATATGTACCAAGTGGCGCTAACTGCATTAAGACAAAAAGGGTAATAACTCTAACAAAAATTGTGGGAGCAAAGTGATTTGTCAACATGCATGTCTTTAGGTGATGACAGCAAGATTTACCAAGTTTCATGGCAATCCATCAAAAACTGCAGGACTAGTTGTGCTAAGAGGACAATAAGATTAACCTAAAGAGGCCCAAATGATCCTCATATTGCTCACCTGGCTTAATAACTTAACAGTTGACCATTTCACTAAGCAGACTTATATTGGAACAAATCCTATGTAAACTATCTTCCAAACTTTATATCATGTTGATATTACTAATTTTATTATATCCTGATAAAAATTCTTTCTAAAGACATAATTAATATGCATAGTCTCATGCTCATGATCAAAGTCATCCATATCTTGATGTTAACAAACCCAACAGGTAAAAATATAGCTTCAAGAGTGGTAACAAGGTGAGCCAATCAGATACAAGATCACCTCATTAATAGGTGTGGATCCAGTTTATTGTTGAAATTGCCCAATATCTTGATGTTATAAGCCGATATTCCAATTTTGGTCACAATCAAATCAAAATTATGGCTTCAAGAGTGGTAACAAGTGCAGCCAATCACATGCAAGATCACCTTATAAATATGCATGAATCTCGTTCATTATTGATACAGTCCAAGATTTTGATGATATATATAAGCATATATTCCAAATTTGATCAAAATCAGATCACAAATGTGGCTTCCAGAGTGGTAACAAGTTCTGCCAATCAGATGCATGATCACCTATTAGTATGCATTATTGAACTCGTTCAAGATTTTGATGAAATCTCATCAAAATCAGATCAGAAATGTGGCTTCCATTGGCATAACAAGTTCAGCCAATCAGATGCAAGATCACCTAATTACTATGTGGCCAGGTGTGCACAAATCTATGCAACTAGTTGCACTAATGACACTGTATCATACACTGCATTAAGCTAAAAGATAAAAAGGGCAATAACTCTTAATAGAAATTGTGAGAGGAAAGTGATTTGTCAACATGCGCATCTTCTGGTCATAAACATAATATTTCAAAGATTCCATGGCAATCTATCAGAAACTGGGGGAATAGTTGCACTAATGAGATTGTGTCATACAATGCATTAAGCTACATGAGAAAAAATGGGCAATAACTCTAACAAAATTGTGGGAGCAAAGTGATTTGCCAATATGTGCATTTTAAAGTGATCACCACAATATTTACTAAGGTTCTACTCTACAGTTTCATACTTTGCACAGGTTTTGATTAAAAAAAAAAAAAAAACCTTCCCAAGTTTTACTTGCTGGTTACCTTGGTTATTTAAAAAAGACCTTGTATATCATAGGTATTGTTAAAATAACTTTTAATTCCCTTTATTTTGGTGTATGATTGATGGGTGTAATTTGGATCATACAGCTTAGCCTTACTTCAGATGTGCACCTCTCAAAAGACTGCTAGCTCCATTTGGTCATTTTCACTTCCCAGACTTCAGATGTAAATTTGAGAAAAAAAATAGCTGGTAACTTGTTTTGGTTTTTTTTTTTTAAATATTGTATTTTAAAATTTGATTTATGGCTCTTTAAGAGGATAGTAATGTCTACTCTGGCAAAATTTATTTTGCCTATTTTAATAACTGCTGAAGTTAGTGTACTTTGGACTAGTTCAGGTTCATTTTTTGAGCACGTGGGAGCAGCCATTTTAATTAGCTGTCTGCTTTAGGCAGCACATTGTTTCCCTAATACTACATATAAAGACATTTCAGTCGCAGTACATGAAAGTAGCATAGACGTATGCCAACATTCTCTCCACTGCTCCACTGTGCTTGTTGCAAATTCACATAACTTCACCTTATACCCACTTACAGAAGTACTTACTAACTATAGAACAGAACCCAAGTTTTATGGCAATCCATAAAAAAATGCAGGACTAGTTGCACTAACAAGATTGCATCATACATTGCCACAACACAAAAGGGCAATAACTCTAACAAAAACTATGGGAGCAAAGGGGTTTTGTCAATATGCACATCTCCTGGCCATGACCAGAATATTCACTAATTTTTACGGCAATCCATCAAAAACTGCAAGACTAGTTGTGCTAATGAGTGTCAAATGGAAGGACAGACTGATGGATGGATGGACAAGAGGATTGCTGTACATACCTTAGGCGAGTGTATATAAAATTTATACGTTTCCCTAATAGGCTTGCAAAAAAGTTGGGTAGGTATGTATTGCAAGTGGTCAATACTAAATATCAAAATGATACAAATCCTGAACAGACCAGATATGAAAATGTCGGGAAAGAATGTTTGCTCAAAAATATGTCAGAAAAAAATGGATGGAGTCAGTAGGATGTTAGATGGGATAGTCAGGTACAGGAAACACAATTTTTTAAAACTTGGCTTTATAACATTCCTTTCTGAGCTTAATATATTTCACCTCAATATAAAAGACATCTGTCTTTAAAATACAATATTTTGTGGTCCCCTGTGTGTTCCTAATAGACAAGCTTCACTGTATATTTAAACAAGAAATAAAACTGTCAGAGGCAAAGCTCACTTGCACATATTTATTGAGAAATTTTTTGGGATTTTGTCTAGATCATTACTGAGTGATACTGTTGACAAACTACATGTTGATAGGTCAGATTTTTTTTTTTCTTTGGTATGGTGATGCTGTACTTCAAAGGATGTATGAACGTATCTATTTTAATGACTAAGCACACATCAGGGTCCCCCCCTCCCACTTCCAAATCATTTAAACATCAAATGAGTACATAATGACCATAGTGTAAAAAGTATGTCCCAGTGACATTGTTCGGTAGCACTCTTCAGGATGCATGCATATATAAAATATCAAAAATGTACAAGCAAGTGTCTGAGAAACTCACATAAACATGAAAAGTATACATAATCAATGTAGTGTGAAATGTAGGTAACAGTGAACTGCTTTTGGTATGGTTGGTGTTTAGTACTCTTCTGGGTGCATGCACTTATCTATTGTCATCACTGTACATGCAATAGTGTCACGGAGACTGATCTAAATATAAAAAGTGCACATGATCAATTGAGCAGGAAAAGTAGGTCACAGTGACCTACTTTTGGTATAATGGTATGGTGCTCCTCACAATATTTGCACATATAAAGTTTCATGGCTGTACAAGAAAGTGTTCACAAAACTGAGTGTACATGATCACTGTAGCATAGAAAGGAGGTCACAGTTACTTACGTTTTAGAGTATGGTCGTTTATGGTGTGCATATACGAAGTTTCATGACTGTACAAATTGACCTAAGCATTAAAGTAGTATATTTACAAATGCTAGACACTGCTGAGATGACTTTATGCCAGGGTGGTGGGGGTGGTGGATGGAGTTAAGCATCGGCTCTCCTGCACTTGATACAGACTAATATATATATATATATATATATATATATATATATATATATATATATATATATATATATATATATATATATGCATATGCATGTGTGTGTTGTGTTAAGTATTGAAATGCATCTGTTATAGGTCAAGCTTCACAACACCATATCATCAAAACACAACATTTAATTGTCTGAAGTCATACAATGAGAACAAGTTAATTATATCATACTTCATTAAAGTAGGTACTAAACCTGTTCTGGAGTGCAGGAATCCCAATATTATGTCTGGATGCTAGATTAACTACAAAATGCCAACGCATTTTAGACAAAGTATGTGTTCCATCCTAAGATTATTAGGATGGAGATCTTGGCATGCTTGAGGTGTGGAGAAATTATTTGTACAACCTGGTACTGAACAATCATTTTTTTCTGTCTTTCTTAATGACTATAATGCAAATATACTACTTGCATGCTGATTTTTACAGTACTCTGCACTATAAAGTTATCCAAATATAAGAACAAATTGACACTGATAAACAGACATCTTTAATTTCAGAAGTTTTCACCATATCACAGCTAGGTATGTAAGCAAATAACAGACCCCTCGGGTATAGTAATGCAATTACTCCTCGGGTATACTGATTACTCCTCGGGTATACTGATTACTCCTCGGGTATAGTAATGCAATTACTCCTCGGGTATACTGATTACTCCTCGGGTATAGTAATGCAATATGTAAGAAAGTAAAAAAAAAAATGTTATAGAAATTAATTTGCATGCATTTCCAGCATGCTGAACATTGTTTATGTCAAAATTGATTTATTATTTCTGCTCTCAAATAGTCACTGTTTAGATGTCTATAAAATTGATATCACAATGAAATATTCTTTGCTTACAGAAACTGTACTGGCTTCATTGCACTGTTGGTCTTGAGTTGTTCTGGCTCAGTAATATACCATCAACAAACGACCTTTAAAAATAACCCCATCTAATAAAAAAAATCTATTTATTATCTATACTGTACCAGTAAGCCTTGAACTATGAAAATTTCAGATTTTTGTTGAAAATCATTATTCCCAGGTTAGCATGTGACCATAACTCCAGTTCTATCTCAGAGAAATTACAGTAGTAAATGGACTGGTATACAATGATCTCTTCACCTCGGTAGCTGTAAGTCATTGTAACAAATTAAAACAGCTTATGATTAATACATACTGAAGGAGCATGATGTGAAATAATTCTCTTAAATCATATCTCAAATGACAGTTTCTCATATCTGGTAAACTCACTAGACAAATCTCTGGCAAGCCAATATTCATTACATTTGATCCTCACTTCCCCATTAGGGACCCCTTGAGATTCTTCCCTCTGCACAAATATGTTTCTAATCAGAACATTTGAAACCCAGTCTATGTTTACATCAATTATGAGACAGAGGTGAGGATGTATAAAAAACAATTTGTAACTGTTATTTTTGATTCATATATTTTCCAGGTCAATCACAAGATTTATGAATCAGTCTGCCAATGAGGTCCTGTGGGAGGAGCTTGTGTTCAACTAGGAACACCCAGTTAATCTGATTGGTGGATTAAACATAATAGCTGCTACTGAGAGTCTGATAGCAAGATTAGAATATCATACTATGTTGGACATGTAAAACACAAACTCAGAATGATACTGAGAAATAACACCACTATCTTATATTGTCTTCAAGATTAGATAGATATATGTATGTATGTATGTATGTATGTATGTATGTATGTATGTATGTATGTATATATGTTTAATGGTACCTCAGCACAATAATGGCTATATGGTTCCAATTAAAAGTAAAGTTCTAAAAATGTTCTAGATTTAGAGACTGTAAAATATTTATCCTCACATTATTTTATTTCAAAAACAAATTATAAAGTAGAGTTGTTAGTGTGCTCACAAGCACAAATCAATGCCTTATGTTAGATAAACCCTAGAAAGTGTTTGACCTGGTACACAGTGAGATCTGTCTGATAAAGATGTGTACTAACATTAATCATACAGTGTGTACAGCCTTTCTTAGTTAATCAACAGCTTTTCTTATTGTGTCTACAGCCTTTCTTATTGTTTCTACAGCCTTAATTGAGTTGAATATAAAATTTACAAAATCTTATGAGACTGTATATTGACAATAGAGCAATGCTCTATTTCTTAATACAAGCATTAGATGACCTTTGTGGATTAGCCAACCATATCAAGAGCTGTAGATCAGAATTCAATGAATTGAGTATTTTACTCCCTGGTTCAGAACTAAATGCATTTTAAAAAATCTGATGGGTTATTTTGCGAACACTCCAAAACACAAGCTTACGATACCAGATTTAGTCTTAATCATCAAGACGTTAGTCATGCCTTTTAGCATGCATAAAACAGCTCAGTGACCAAGGTTAGTTCTGGGTGCAATTGATTATATGGCTCTATTTGAGCAAGAGTTCTCACAGACATTAAGTGCATGTACTATTATTTCAAACTAGTACAGACCATCAGAAACTTGTCCTGTTAGGAAAGTTTATATTGATCAAATGCACCATCAAAAACTGAACCATAGTTTAATTTGAAATAGTAAGAACTTTTTTGGCAATGGCTGACTGATTCATTCAAATGCCAGTTCTATCATTACTACCTACTTATGGCAATACATCTTTGGGCTAAATGCTTCAAATTAACCCACTGTCCTGGAAGATTATTTTCATTTTCACCTGAATGTGGGTAGGAAACACATTTTTCTGTCTGTGTGCTGTTTGGACTGGTCTACTGTAGATCTAACTACAGGAAGTATAAAATTCGGATGCAAACTCCAGATCCAGAACTGGCAATTATTTGTCTACAAAAACTGGGTCTCAAAAACTCATGTTTTTTCAGCTGTATTTTTTAATGTGAGTAGAAAGTCTACATTACTTGATATTATTGTAAAGCTACATCTTTCTCCTTTTTCTAATACCATCAGCTTTGGTCCATCTTGATCTGTGATGATGCGACTGAGCTTGGAACAAGGGTACTACCTCATGATGTGAAACACAGCATGCAGTTATAATGAGTTAAATTGTTTTGTAATAAATATACATCCCATGATGGATCTTTAATTCTAGCTTGGTGGCAACAGGTAAGGATTTGCTGGTACCTGACCTAAACTGGCAAGCCAATATCATATACTGAAAACAAGTAAAATCTGTGTCTCCTGACTGGTTAGTCAATCATGTCATTCATACAACAGTGACCATTTCTATAACAGCTTGTTTGGAAACTTTCCTTTGAACTGCAGTGATTGGTTGGCAACTTCACCTTGGCATGGTGCATCATAGGAAAAAAAGCACAGAGATTCCACACTTTCACTAAGATGGAGGATGATAATTATCTGCAGTCTCACAAGCACCAAAAGTGTGACACAGTTGTCAGGGAATAAGTAAAGAGATACTGGGAGTAAGAACCCTGGGTAGTAGGAACTTTATTTCTCATAAAAATCAATATAAAAAAAAAATTAATGGATAAATGATCACTGTATAATATTCTTGTCATAAAAAAATCCATGAAATTATGCAAAAAAAAATGTGTGCTCAGTAAACTCATTCATACCAAAAAAAGTGACCTTTCAGATTATTTCTTCTGCTTATGAAAAGATTTATTCATTATGCCACTTTCTTAACTCATCTAGGCTGGGAGCTTACATTCATTTTCACTCAAGATGGGGCAGAAAGCAAGTCTGATTCAGAGAGACTTTCAAATTGGCATTTGCTTAGATACTTAGAAGTTTTTTTTGCATTGACTATTTGGCCCATGCATGAGCAAATGGGTGAAATTTGAGCCCCAAAGTTAGCCTATGATTACCAAAGGTTCATCTGTCTGTCTTAAGTCT
This sequence comes from Margaritifera margaritifera, assembly GCA_029931535.1. Lineage (NCBI taxonomy): Eukaryota > Metazoa > Mollusca > Bivalvia > Unionida > Margaritiferidae > Margaritifera > Margaritifera margaritifera. The sequence goes on along the minus strand of JAQPZY010001377.1, from coordinate 866,663 downwards.
GGTCAGGTTTGCTTTAGATCTAATGAGAGGAAGTCTAAAATCCTGACAAAAACTCCAGTTCTGGAACTGGCAAGTGTTTGCCTGAAGAAAATAAAGTCTCAAAAATTGTGTTTTTTCAGACTTATTTGTTAATGTGCATAGAATGTCTACATTACTTGGCATAAGTGTAAAACTACATCCTTATTCATTTTGCTAATACCACATGCTTGGGTCTATCATGAACCATGATGACATCACACTCCCTGGAACAAGGGTACTACCTCATGATGCAAAATTATGTCTTTCAACGTTAGTGAACTTTTCGAAATTTCTTAAAAATTGTCTAAGACTTAATTATTTTGTAATTTTTCTACAGTTTTAATACAGAAGCAATTAAATAAGCAAGAAATATTCAAATTTACTAACGTCAGTGAAATTTGTCCCTGCTACATTAACTCATCAATGCTGGGAACTTATTTTCATTTTCCCTTAAGATGGGGACAGCAGAGAAAGTTTTCCTGTAATTTCCAATTGAATCCAAGTAAGTCTGATTCAGAGAGACTTTTGTATGTATTGACAGTTGCTTATATATGCAGGATAAGTTGTTTTAGATTGACTATTTGGTCTGCGCATGAGGAAATGGGTAAAAGTTGGACCCCTTTTTTTTTCTTATTGGACCCATAATTTTTGCCTGCTTGTCCCCTTGTCAAAAAATCCCAAAGTTACCCTAAGATTTGCAAAGGTTCGACTGTCCATATGATGTCCAAAAAACAAGCTGCATCAAGGTGACTTTGATACTTATAACTTTCTGCATTAAATAATTTTTACATATATTGAAAGTGCTGCACCAAAAGACGAACACATACAGACAGACAGATGGATATAGCAAGAGTTAAATTCCCCCATATTACATGGGGTGAAGGGGGATAAAAATAGAAAATATCGAATGAAAGCAGATGACCAAAAGGCACAAAAGATGCATGGCCACACATAAGCTTATGCAGCCCTCAGACACATAAGCTAACCATTGAGTTTAAAGATGAGACACCCATGAATATTTTGCAAAATCACATCCCTATCCAGTGTTCAAAACTCAGGTAAAAATGATCTTGGCCTGAAGGACCCAGATAACTTAAAGTTGCACAGCCATATATTTGTTGACACAAAGATTTGAAAAGAAAATAATATAAGTGTCAAAATAACAAATATATTTTGACAATTGTTGTTCTTAATATGTTAATATCTAAGTGGCATACTGCACATGACAAGACAATTTTCTACAGACATACATCCAATAAAGATCACCAGAGTTGTTAGTGAGCAGAAGCGCACGAGATACCCCCACTATTGTGGAAAAAGTCCTATCTTTAAGAGTGTTCAATAATCTAAATAAAGTAGTTCCCATCAATCTAGTTCTGGTGTGTGACACAGATTCATCCCCAGATGTACCTACAATGCACATTTGATGGCAACAGGTTACAATGCATCAAAATTAGAGCAAAGAACCATCGTTAGAAAAATGTTTAAAAATCCTGGAAAACAGGTCACTGTGGTCCAGTTTTTATGTCCAGCATGCTTTCCTTTTAAGATGCACTCTCAGTATAAGTTTAGTAGCCTAATAACATTTCTTTCCAAAGATAATGGAAAACTTAATATGCAAAGATCTTGCTCATAATCAAATTCATCCACAATCAAGTTTTATCTAATCTGGTTGAGAAATATACTCTCTGGAGAGGAAACTATTTCAGCAAAACAGATGCAAGATTATCTCATTAATATGAAGTGATCTGGCTCATATTTAAACTTGTCCAAAAATTGTGATGATATAAACTTATTTTCCAAGTTTGAGCAAAACCAGATCAGAAATATGGCCTCCAGAGTGCTAACAAGCTTAACCAATCAGATGCAGAATCACCTAATTAATATGCATGGTTGTCACATATATTAGAACTTGTATGAAATACTGTCAATATATACTTATATTACAAATCTGATCAAATTTAGACCAGATATATGTCCGTTATAGTTCTAACAACAATGGGTGACAGAAGCAGGAAAGATGGACAATGCCTAATGGACACAAGATCATACTATAAGCTCACTTAGCCTCATGACCAGGTGAGTTAAAATTTTAATGACATGAGCATGAAAAGTAGATCACTGTGACCAACTCTTGCCAGTGGTGAATAGTACCATCAAGATGAATACACTTATCAAGTTTCATGGCTGTATATGCAGTGTCAAAGGAAGTGGGCCAAATGCAAAACTCAATGGAGCATGAAAAGTAGATCACTGTGATCAACTCTTGCCAGTGGTGAATAGTACCCTCAAGATGAATACACTTATCAAGTTTCATGGCTGTATATGCAGTGTCAAAGGAAGTGGGTCAAATGCAAAACTGCATGAAAAGTAGATCACTGTGACCCACCTTTCCTCCATTCTGAATAATACTCCTGATGTACATCCATCCAGTTCATGACTGTCATATAATAGTTTCAGAGAAAATAAGCTAAATGCAAAAACATAATCAGTGAGTTATAAAAGGAGGTCACTGTGACCTATTTTTGACTGGAGAATAGTATCCCTGAAAAGGAATACACTCATCAAGTTTCATTACTGTACTTACAACAGTGTCAGAGAAAATGATCTAAATGTAAAAGCCTTATGTAATCACTGGATCATGCAAAGGTCAATGTGACCTACATTTGCCCTTGGTGAGTATGATCTCCTGAAGATGAATATACTCATCAAGTTTCTTAACTGTATAAACAAGTGTCAGTGAATGTGACCAAATTGCAAAAAACAATGAAATCACTGTAGCTTTTGCCCCTGGTGAGAAAGACCCATAATGATGAAGTACCCATTCAGTTTTATGATCGTAAATATGAGTCAGAGAAATGGAGCTAAATGCAAAACTTAAATGCTGATGCCTCATCCCCACTGCACCCAATCCTGACAAGGACACTGACAATGCCATCAGAAAAGTGATACATGTGCCTGTGTCATCCCTATGATTCAAAGACAAGACAAAAACGAGTGCTTGGAAATACAAAAGTTGGAAACAAGTCAATGAGGTTACCTGTCGAGGCCTCCAGTCATAAAGCGCTGGTAATTACTGCAGAATGCCAAGCAGGTCACTGTCTTGTGATGATGACACAGTGTTGTCAGAAGTTTCCCTCCTGATAGAGCATCCCACACCTTGACTACATTGCCACCTACAGTAGAAAATGATTACAACTGATATTAATAATACCATATATACTCACTTAGGGCTGTCACAAGTTTCTGCTGGACTGAATGGCGCCCTGGGCAAGCTGCGCCTTTTTGTGCCCCTCACTCGAAAAAAAATACTGCAAGCTCCGTGAAACGGCACTCCCCGGACTTGGTGCCCCAGGGGGTCCCCCGTATTGTCTGCCCATTATGAAAGCCCTGTACTCACTTATAGGTTGAGTCCAATTGTAAACAACATAGACCCTGGTCTGCCGTTGCATAATGCGCCAGCAGATCAGGATCAATGTTGTTTGTTCCACTGATTACTCCTAACAAACTGCTGAGACCCAGATCTGGATCTGTGCAGTATGCAGTTGGACTCAACTTGTAAGTAAGTATAGACAGTATTTCAAGATTTTTCCCAACCTGATATGCAGAGCTGATAAACTCTGCTTCAAAACCTGCATAATTCCTGTGTCTAATTTAGGCAAAACTGTCAGGTTAAAAAAATATTCAACAGCAATTCAAATAATTTCACTGGACACAATGCAAACTACCTGGAATAGGACACACACCTCCATCTTTTAAAGATACTTTGGTTTGGTAAAATTTATGCCATTATCTTTTATCTTGAGGATACCTCATTTTCTTATCTGATTGAAAAGAGTGGTTTTCTTAGAAACGATCTGATTGGCTAATTGATTTTCTACAACGTTTCACAAATACTTTAAATCACAAAACATTAATGAGTATAAAATTTAAGCAGATCAATAAGTACCGTACATACTCGCTTACAAGTCGGATCCAACTGCAAACTGCACAGACCCAGATATACTTTCACACAATGAGCAATAAAATCTGGGTGTATGCACTTTGTTTGGATTAATCAGTAGAACAAACAACACAGACCCTGATCTGCTGTTGCATTATGCAACAGGGTTCATGTTTATATGGAATAGATTCCAGTAACATTTTCTTCTACAAACACACAAATGTAAAGCAAAACAAGAAATGCATATTTCATCAATCAGTAATTCACTAACTTTATAATGCCGCCAAGATGCTAACAAGAATGATTCGCTAAAATTGACTGGTGCTACGATTTTGTCATTGACAGTATTTATTTTATGTAAATCAAGGTCAAGCCAGTCAATGTACCCAGGACAGATGAATGTACAAAATGAAGTTGGCTAATCAGTCCAGGTATCAGAGTAGGGATTTTGCCAGGAAAATAACTGAAACTTTATTCCCGAAATGTTGTCAAAAACATCTAAATCAAAATATCAGATTTGTAGACAATCCTTTAATTTATACTAAATGTTCTTTATTCTGCTTTACTACGAGACAGAACTTAAAAATATAAGACCACTGAATAAGTTTTTATAATCTATGTTGGCATTCAGTTAACAACAAGCAGCAAGCAGGAAGATTTAATTGGCACGGGAAATCAAACTTCACATGGGGCAGGAAATGTGTGTGTTAACTAATGTGATTTTATTGTATGTTGAATTGTATAACATTTGGATTTCATTTGAAAATGAATCCATCAGACATAACAGTCTGACTAGCTGAGAAGGCTGTCTACCCCTGGATCAATGCCACTGTCAACTATTAAGTCATAAGTAGGATAATCCATCTTGACTAATCAAATTAGCTGTAATAATCCTGCTGCATATAGTCTTGTATTCAAATAAATTGTCTTGTAATTAAACTTTGAGAAAATCTTTAAAAAGCACTTTTAAAAAATTATTTGTCGGTCATCAAATTTAAAAGTCCACTTTTTTATTATGATTACCCACCCCTTTTGCTTGATATTTTTGTTTAAAATAAATATACCATATATTGTCACTTATAAGTAAAGTCTAACTGCAAATGACACAGACCATTATATGTTGGGAAAGTGTGTGACTGGATTGTCATTTCAACTAGGATTAATAGTTTCACGTGTTGCATTTACTAATAGCTCAAATCAGTTTAAATTTACACAACCAAGCTGAAAACTATCCTTTAACTCCAGCTCTTATCCACCATTGACAAGAAATTATAATTTTCCTTGTGTGCTGATTAATTATTGTAATGATGACTCCCAAACTTTATCAAAAATTGATTTGGAACAAGTAAATTTTGACATGCTGTTGGAAGAAGTAAAATGCTGGCTTTAAGTCCTTACAAGTTCCTTATTACAATGTCAATATTGTCAATATATCTGTAAAGCATTAGTACTTACCTTTTTTCAATTCTGGTAATCAATCATAGTCAAAAACTTTACACATAAAGCTCTAAAAAGAGTATATAGTTCCTGTACATCTTTCAAAAAAGAAACATCATGAAAATATTTAATTTAGGTCTCACCTGAATTATCCCATCTGTTACTATGAAATTCCATCTTGCCGATAAATATCCTTTATTTACCAATGTACAATTACTTTGGTATTTTCTAGATGTCTTTGTTCATTATGAAACACAATAACTAAATGCAACTGTGATGTGGGCGTTTTAAATTTAACCATATTGGTGAGTTTCTATTTACAGAGTTGATTCTGTATAGATACCCGAATTTTAAAAAGATTTTTGTCTTCATTTCTTAAATCAATATCCAGTATTTCTCCCATGATAAGACAAGAGGGACAGCCCAATACATTAGTCAGAAAAGTAGAGGATGGCTTACTTTCAGATGAAAATATCTTTAGTCAATATTTGCCAAAATTTTGAAAAATAAGGAGTGGGCACTATCAATGTCAAATTTTTTACCTCTGGCATAATTACTTCCGAACAAATAAGAATAAAAAAACCTGGCCACCTATGTCAATGTACGCTAACTCAAGCTAAGAAAGTTGAAGCATCCACCATGGGATAGGGTCAAATGCCAAATTTTTTATATATATTTTCAAAGGCTGTACAAAAGACATAAATACTATTGAAAAAGGCAGCTAAGTCTTACAATGTTATTTCAAATGACATTTCCTACCAGATCTATATCAGTTTTTTATCTGCCAAAAACATTTTTGCCAAGAAGTGAAACAAAGAAAACCTTTGACTAATTAATGAGGAATGTTTCATTCTTGCAAGATGCAGCAGAAAGAAAAAAAAACAATGTATATTAAGTCTAGCCAGAATTTATTTGTGTTTCATATGATTCTCCCATTTAAATTTTTCCACCATACACCACCACTAAATCATCACAGATTACTTTTCAATGCACAACTTTTATTCAACTTCAATTATATACAGCCAGGCTAATGTTTTCCATCTATATTAATACAGGAGGTTGCCATGGAAACAAAATTTTGAAGTTCAGTAGACCTATTATTAATACATGAAACACCCATTCTTGTACCATTAAATCTGATCATAATATGAGGTAGTCAGAATTCTATAGTAGAACTAGCTACAATACTCAAGAAGTGTGCTACTTCATGATAATATATAGTGCAAAAGTAGCAATGGTAGGCTGAAACGAAATAACTAAACATGCTGATTCAGTGAATTTTCATCCCCAATGTTTATCATGGTGACATAACAAACAATTACAAAATTTGACCTTTAAGACAGCTATAGTTAGAAGGCTGACTGCGAAAGTTTACTGTGACCTTGACTGTAAAGATACGACCCTAATCTGTGTTATAAAAATACTTTGTGGTAGTGATATAAACATTTCAAGTTTCAATCTTCCCTATCTCAACCAGCTTTTGAGTTATTAAGCAGGAGCAAAATTACTGATATGTGACCTTGACCTTGAGATAAGATGCAGAATATAGCATACAACATACATTCTAGTAATTATAGATACAGTATGTGTACCAAGTTTAATTCATCTATTCTAAATAGCTGTAGATCGAATAGAAACAATAAAAATAAAGTTGATCTTTGAACTTGACCTTGAAAATATGATCCTCAATATGATATTTGGCACATCCTATAGTGGTGATACATTAGTGTACCAAATTTCATCCTTCTAGATTTCAAACAGCTGTAAACTATGCAAGTAGAAAGAAAAAAGAATGTTGACTTCCAAACTTGACCTTGACCACAAGTGTGATAACCAACCTCTGGGTGTGATACTTGAATTCATCAAGTTTTATGTCTCTACATGTATCTCAAGAGCCTTAGATTTATAGTGTAAAAAAGAAAACAAAACATAAGTAACAATGGCCAGCGACAAGCTTAACCTTCAACTTAAAATATGTCCATATGCCACAGATGTCACTGCCAATACGATGAAATGTTTGCAGAAAAAAAGAAACAAATCAAATTGGACCTAGGTTTTCTAATTATAAAGTTTCATACCAAATTTGGTTTCAATTTATGAAGTCCTTTAAATGTTCCTGAGCAGAAATTAAGTCAAACAGGGCCCATAGCTCCATACAATTTTGTCAGAAAATGGTTAGAAACAAGATGTTCCAGGTCTTTTTAATGTAAAATCTCATACCAAAATCTGATTTCAATCCATGCAGTTCTTCAAATGTTATACAGTGGAAACAAAATCAGAGGGTAAAATTCCAAGTCAAACAGGGGCCATAACTCCAATAAAGTTTGCTGAAAAGCAGTGAGAATCGAACTTGACCAAAGTCTTGTTAATCTAAAGCCTCATACCAATTTGATTTCAATCCATGAAGTCCTTTTAATGTTATTTAGTGGAAACAAAATTGAAGGGCAAAGTTCAGAGTGAAAAAGAGGTCATAACTCCGTAAATTTTGCCAGAAAACAGTGAAAACACAACTTGACCAAGATATTCTTAATCTAAATCCTCATACCAAATTTTATTGAAATTCATGAAGTCCTTAAATAGTTACTGCTTGGAAACACAATTTGTGATGGGATGGAATGGGACAAAATGGGATAGTATGGGATGGAATAGGATGGGATGGATGGGCATGGGCAACATTAAATGCCCCCTCCACAGATATGTCACAGTCAAAATTACCCTGACTGTGATACACAACACACCTTCTAACTGAGATACATCAATGGATCAAGTTTCTCCCCTCTACCTCCAAATCTTTTACTTTATAGGGTGGAAGCAAAAAGCTTCAGCTATGGATCTGTGACCTTGACCTGATTTCATGATTCTTGCATCATCTACTTTTAAGTTATTCAAAATTTCTAATTTTAACATTTTATGTACAAATCCTGTTCTCATGGTCTTTGGTGACTAACAGGCTGGGTCTATCAACATCAGAGTCAATATTGGCCTCTTTATGGACTCCTACATCTACAACAGGGTCTAATAATATGGCATCAGGTGATGATAGCAGATCCCTAAGGGTAACTGCTGATGGCCCTGTAGGAGATCACAATTAATGTGGTGAATTCCCATTAAATTGGTGTGTAATGAAGCTGTCACTCTGGCATGTGCCATTCAGTGGAAGAACTGGTTGGAATGTTAGCTGACCTCTGCTTCCTTTAAGAATCGATCATTCTTTTAACATTGCTGTCTATCTCAAAATCAAATGAAATTTTACCTTAAATTGATACATCCATAATGAAGGTACTGATACAATGATCTGACAGGCTAACTCATTAAGACTAAAATACAGACTGATCATGAGGGTTAGGAGAGCCAGGACTTTGCAAGGGTACTGACCCTTAATTCTGATAGTTTCTTCCAGAAGTAACAATTTCAAGTCCCCATTGCCTACCTCAATCCTATCCCTCATTCCAAGTGACCCTTCATAGGAGGATGGCATCTGTCAATCAAGTATTGCATAATAGAGATTCTTGTGGACTGCCCCATCCATGCACATACTTTGGACAAAAGTATTGGAACATGTGGAAAAATCCCACAGACTTGCATTTTTTTTTGTTTTTGTTTAGAAGTAATTTTCACGCAACTGCTGAATTACTGAAAATGAAACAATACAGATCCATAGCCGATAGATTAAGATATATAAAGATACAGATATATAAAAATAATTTAATTACTTGTCTAAATTATGCAGTTTTCCAAATATAATTCTCTGAAACTAAATTGGACATTTTGATGATCATTTTATCATTAATGCATAAAGAGAAGGTCATTTTAATTTTTTGTAATACTGGTAAATAAAAATGAACTAGAGTATTCCAATCACCTTCCATACCCTCTCCCATATTCATCCTGACAGCCAAGGGTGCCCCCACCCTCCTTGCAGATGGTTAGTTTCATGGATTTCCACCAAGTGCTTGAGGAGAAGATGTAGTAATGGATGGAGAGATGGAGGGTATCATAAGATCCTCTACTAATGCATGGGAATAATATGAAAATGAAATACAGATGTTTTATTCATTAATTTGCTTATACATGAAAATTTCAAAATGATTAATAATGTATTGTTCTTGTAACTGATCTAAAATACATGTATAACATGAAATACATGGAAGTCAATGGGATTTTTCATACCATTCAAATAATATTGTCCAACCTCGGAATGTGCTGGGGAGACATTGATATGCAATACATAAATGAATCAAGTACAAAAGCATGATTCCAATATGGATATATTTACAAAATGAGAAGATAAATTGACCAAAGATGAATTTATAAGCTGTTTGATTATGTTGTTGCAGTAATTTTTTGTGTGATTTTCTCAGACTGAGTAAGTTTGGGTTCTAAAAATTAATCTTTGTAACCACATATCTGTACAATTTTTATTTAACAAGATGTCTTTATGTACAATTAAATGAAATATGCAATAATGAACGATAGGAAACATATTGCAATTGCTGTAAATTTCCCATGGTTCCTGAAGCGGCTCAAACATTTTAAACTACATTAAATGCCAAATTTTACTAATTATCAAATACCACTGTTGTGAGAATCAAGTTTATAGATGTCCTAGCCATTATTTACTATATATACTCGCTTATAAGTTGGGTCCAACTGCAAATAACGTAGACCCTGTTTTGACAATGCATTATTTCATAGACCCTGATCTGCCATTGCATAATTTGTGGGCAGATCAGGGTCTATGTTATTTGTTCTACTGATTACTTCTAACAAACTACCATATATGCTCGCATATAATCTGATACCAACTGCAAACTGCATAGTCCCAGATCTGCCAGCGCATAATGCGCCGGTAGATCTGGGTCTATACAGTTTGTAAGGACTAATCAGTAGAACAAACAACATAGACCCTGATCTGCCAGCACATTATGCGATGGCAGATCAAAGTCTATGTTGTTTGCATTTGGACCTGGCTTATATGCGAGTATATACGGTACATAGACTCAGATCTGTTGGCGTATTATGTGACAGAAGATCCAGGTCTATGCAGTTGGATCCGACTTGTACGCGAGTATATACAATAGTAATCTGTATACACGTATGAATTACTGGCCCACATTTCTCAAGCTATTTGCAATTCTCTTGGTGGTTTATATTATCACCTGTGAGTAACATAATGCATTGTATTAACTTTCCTTGTATCAAATTCTTTTATGAATAAAGACAAAATATGTATGAAACAAAAATTACCAGGATTTCTGTCAGGGAGCATACTGTTATGAGGGTGGTCGTTATCTGTTTAATAGATTGAGGAGTTAATGATCTGCCACTGATATCAGTGGCTTTCAAGACACTTCTATGGCCATTATTTGGGAAACAAATCTGTGATATCTGACAAATATCCAAAAGAAAAGTCTTTGTTGTTTCTCTTTTAGCATCAATCTGTTTCACATGTTCAAGATGTGAGGGGGTCCCTATCGGATTTTTATGTATCTGATGCCTGCCCAACACATTGCAAGCCAATTGCAAATGAGGTGAGAAGCCAAAATCAACACAGATCAATGCTTTTCAAGGGGTTTCTTTACAATCTATGGGTTTAACAGGTTCATGGGGCATGATGCCGAATTATATGGAGGATGAAAATGGTTAATGTTATAACCTTGTTTATTTTCTCATTCTAAAGCTAGGGGGTAATGCACTTAATCTAAAGAGTACAAATTAATTGAGTCAAAGAGGTCTTATACTAGCTGCAAGGAGAAAATGAAGCAGTCTTGAAGAGAAATATGAAATGATATGCTTTCACTTAAAATCTACCACTTAAAAAATATGTGTTATGCAAACCATGCTATGTTCCTGAATGATTTTTATTTTATAGACCGTATGTACTTGCGTATAATCTAGGCCCAAATGCAAACAACATAGACCCTGATCTGTCGTTGCATAATGCACCGGCAGATTAGGGTTTATGTTGTTTGTTCTTCTGATTAGCTCTTATAAACTGCATAGACCCAGATCTGCCGGCACATTATGCGATGGCAGATCTGGGTCTATGCAGTTTGCAGTTGGTATCGGCTTATACACGAATATATATGTTTGGAAGGTGACACTCTAATAATGAGAAGAAAAGTGGCTGATAACTTATATGTTTCTTTATACAGCTGACAAAACTAATAAAAATTTGGAAGAATTAAACTGTTTCAATTACTTTAGACTTTTCTTGCAAATTCCAGGCATCAAATATGCTCCAAATTTTAAATCCAAATGCATGCTATTGACATAAGTTTGTGTGCTTGGTCAAAGTAGTCAGGAGCAAGAAAGTATAAACTTGCTGCTGATGTTACAACGAGGATTAACAAATCTGGCAATGCTGTTTACTCTGCTCTAATAAGAATTACTGTATATACTCGCGTATAAGCCAATAACAACTGCAAACTGCATAGACCCAGATCTGCCAGTGCATAATGCGCCGGTAGATCTGGGTCTATGCAGTTTGTAAGGACTAATCAGTAGAACAAACAACACAGACCCTGATCTGCTGGCGCATTATGTGATGGCAAATCAGGGTCTATGATGTTTGCATTTTGCCACGGTTTATACGTGAGTATATACAGTACATTTTTTCGTACAAATTTACGGTCTAGTTGGTGCCTCACAATATTACATGTAAACTGGTCAAAAGAGGAGGAAGAAACACATTTTTAACAAACTGCATGTACCCCTAACTTTCAGAAGGAAAACTACATGTATTTCAAAAGTTGTAGAACAGTTGTCAAGCATTTACCGTCAATATCAAAACTTTAGTAGAGTCTGAATATATTCTGAATGAAGTCAGAAATAGTTGTTTGTATTGCAGTAATTCATTAAGCAAACTCAGCATTTCATACAAATACATAATAATCTGTTAGACAGATGGAATACTTATGAGTTACATCTTTTATTGTGTGTTTTACATGCTACATGTATATAATTACCTTTAATTTTGAAAAGTTTAAAATTATGGTTCAAGACTTAATTTCTCAATAAATTGGTAAGCAATTACTGTGATGAAGTTCTAATATTCTGATGCAGAACTTTAAACAATTATGGACAAACCTCATTCTAAAGATCCCCTTCACAAAGCTAATATGAAGCCAATCCCTGAAACAATATCAAACAGTTTTAGTTCATACCATACTCAACAAGAACAAAGGTAAACACTGTCCTTAAGAAACACACATCCCAAAATATAAGTCCCCACTAATAATAGAGAGTACGAAATATCCTGTCATACATGTAGTTAAACACACTAGGCAGAGAATCCTGTAGGGCAAGGGTGCACAACATATGGCCCACCGACACATTTTGTATGGCCCACGGCCAGTGTCCTCACTTTACCCATGTGTATTTATGCTTTTACTACAGACACAAAACTTTTGCAGTGCGGCCCACTTAGTTCCAATTAGCTTAGCGGAAGACCCTATCTGCTATAGGTGCACAATTCAAAATACTGAAACCATTTTTCTTCTGTCATAGTGACTTTGACCTTTGACCTTTTGAGCCTGAAATCCATATGGTTCATCCTTACCCCAAGTGCAAGCCATCCACAAAGTTTTGGTAACTGTAGGTGGTGGAGAACTCAAGTTATTCTGCAGTAACAATTTTTCTACTATCAGTCACAGTGACCTTGACCTTTGGACTCTGAAATTGAAATTTAGAGGGTCCTTCCTTATCCCAAGTGCAAGATATTCACAATTTGTTGGTAAATGTAAATGATGGACAACTAATGTTTTTGTGTAAAAACCAAATTGGCAACAGACGAAGGATGGACATCATCAACATAGTACACTCAGCCTTATGGCAGGCATAGAAAAATATTTCATTTTGTCATGATTTTTACAAATTCTAGGCAGGATTTGTTTGCCATGGCAACCCACTATGTCATCACTGCATGCTGAAATAAAGCATACGCATTACCCACCCAGTGAGTGTACACAACAAATTTCCCACTATAAAAAAATTATTGTTCAAGAAGTAAGCTCACAAGGGATGCCAAATTATCAACTTTTGGATAAATTCTGTGCAAATTAGGCATTTCAACTTCTAAACGGTAAAAGGTTAAGTGCACTCACTATCTGATGTACCCATTCCTGCCCATGCAATTTACACAAGTCATCCTTTAGCACAAGACAGTGCAGGCAAGAGCATTTTGGCTGTCTGTTTTCATACAATCGGCTGTCAGTTTTCAGATGGTAAGACCCTGCAGGCAATCACTGAGATTAATGACAATAAATACATAAATATTTTGTGCATTTATCGTATATACTCGTGTATAATCCGATACAAACTGCATAGACCCAGATCTGCTGGCGCATAATGCGCTGGCAGATCTGGGTCTATGCAGTTTGTAAGGAGTAATCAGTAGAACCAACAACACAGACCCTGATCTGTCAGTGCATTATGCAACGGCAGATCAGGGTCAATGTTGTTTGCATTTGGACACGGATTATTATGAGTATATACAGTATATACAATGTTAGAGCCTGAAGCATCCATAGACACTAGGTGTAAAGGTTGCTGAGTGGCAAATGTGACAACTGTCTTGGCAAATGGCTATTATTAGTTTTTAAAAAATGATTATGACAATGTATTCATACTCTATACAGCTATTTTGACCCTGTATCATCTGGTTGGGTCTTCTCTACTTTATTATTTACACTGATTGTGATGCAATGCAATATTCTGTAAACAGGCAGCTAGGCTAGGTCACCTGGTATTAAACTGGCAATGATATACGAAGAGTCCCCCAATCACCCTACCTGGTATTGGGGGCAAACCACAATCACCCTACCTGGTATTGTAGGCAAAATGATGAAGTTAGATGATTATCCCATCTTCAGTCTTTAAATAAAGTGTGACAATTAAATCTGCATGAATGCTGTAACTATAAAGGTATCAGGACACTTCCCTTGATGCTTAAGTCAGCTGAGATGCGCTCCCCCCAGCAATGTTTTTTAAGTCACCTCACATCCATTTTCTACTTGCCCCATATACTTTTAACCCACTCTACATTTATGTTGATTTCTATTTTAATATTTGGTGTGTTCCATTAACTTTTAAGAACATATCAATTATATGGGAAAAGTCTTGAATTCACCATAAATAGATTTAGTGTTCTAGTTAGAATTTTAAAAACTGGCTTACTCTGTTATACAAGAAACGTGAATAAAATATCCAATTAATAATGAATATTTGTATCTGTGTAACAATAAAATACAAATAAACTTTTGTATTTAGATCAGAACAGATTCAATGGATGGTAAAAGAGTAAGGAAAGGGAACAATACAAATTCCAGTGTTGCTGTTATTAAACACTTTCAAACCTTTGTCAGGACTTCTTACTGTTAACTGACCCAGTCAGATTACTCTATAGTACATTGCTTCACTGTTTATTACAAAAGAGTAAATGCACTTGTCAAAACTTTTTTCAATCTGCAACACAGCAAATTTGCTAATTTCTGTAACAGAAGAAAAGCTAGTAAATTAGGATTTTTTTTTTACTCTGCATTTAACTTTTTTTAAAAGTGACTTGATTCAACACACACACATGAAATGCAGGGCACATTCAAGTTATACTTATGTAAACGATTTCTTTTCAAGTCTACAAAATATTATAATATTGAAATTCAATTTAATAATAGTTATGTAATTTTCCCTTCTAAAAATATTTAACTTCGACCAATGATTAATTTGTCAAACTTATTCTGGAAATATTTTGTCATGCCAGCAGAGAAATTTAATCCCTCTCCTGCCGCAATTACCCCCAGAAATCAAATTATTTAGTGTCCTTTGCCAAAGTTGTGGCAGGAAAAAAAGATCATCAGTCATATGTGACTCGAACCACAATAATAACTGTTAACTGCATTTAACTCATTAACCCCTGGCGCCACGTTTACGCGGCATGAGGTTGTACCCTACTTTCGAGCTCTGTAACGTGAACATCATTTAGGATACACTAAAGTGGATGGTATTTCAGGAAAGTAGACAGATGTAGCTCTACAATGATACCAAATAATGTCGAATTTCTACTCGCATTAAAAAATACAGCGAAAGAAATGCAGTTTTGAGACCCGATTTTTTTAAAGTTGAAAATTGCCAGTTCCGGAACCGGAGTTTGTGTCCGGATTTTAGACTTTTTGGCCTTAGATCTAAAGCAGACCGGTCTGAACTGCACACAGACAGATGAACCTTTGCAAAAAGTAGGATAAGTTTGAGATTTGGAGTAAAAAGGGGCCAGGACACAAAAATCGGGGATCCAATATGAAAAAAAAAAAAAAAAAAGAAGTCCAACTTTTACCCTTCTGCACATGCGCGAGCGTAATAGCCAATCGAAAACAATGTTTCTGATACACCTAAGCATCCGGCTAAACGAAAAACTTTCTTAAGCAGATGTGTTTTTCTGCATTCAGAAGTAACCCCAAAAATGCGTATCCTACCCCCATTTCAGGCGAAAATGAAAAGAATCTCCAGGGGTTAATGAGTTAATGGGTGAATTTCGATGACGTCACCGAATTTGAATATTCCTTGCTTATTTGATCATTTATGCATTACCATTGCACATAAATAACAAAAATAGCCATTCCTGGACAATTTCTAAAAAATTTCCCCAAACTTGTTTAACTCATTAACCCCTGGTGCCACGTTTACGCGGCATGAGGTTGTACCCTACTTTCGAGCTCTGTAACGTGAACATCATTTAGGATACACTAAAGTGGATGGTATTTCAGGAAAGTAGACAGATGCAGCTCTACAATGATACCAAATAATGTTGACTTTCTACTCGCATTAAAAAATACAGCGAAAGAAATGCAGTTTTTGAGACCCGATTTTTTTTAGGTCGAAAATTGCCAGTTCCGGAACCGGAGTTTGTGTCCGGATTTTAGACTTTTTGGCCTTAGATCTAAAGCAGACCGGTCTGAACTGCACACAGACAGATGAACCTTTGCAAAAAGTAGGATAAGTTTGAGATTTGGAGTAAAAAGGGGCCAGGACACAAAAATCGGGGATCCAATACGAAAAAAAAGAAGAAGTCCAACTTTTACCCTTCTGCACTTGCGCGAGCGTAATAGCCAATCAAAAACAATGTTTCTGATACACCTAAGCATCCGGCTAAACGAAAAACTTTCTGAAGCAGATGTGTTTTTCTGCATTCAGAAGTAACCCCAAAAATGCGTATCCTACCCCCATTTCAGGCGAAAATGAAAAGAATCTCCAGGGGTTAATGAGTTAACTTTAATTTAAATAAGTTTTATCCTCTGATCAATGACTGATGTGTCGAGATCAAACCAAATACCTTAAAACGTGAAACAATCAAAACTGAAGGTGATGTGCATTTAAACAGGTTCAGTGTTTATTTTGAGTATATTCATATAGATGTCAGACTTAAAGCATTACCTATTCTGGCTGTGGTGATACGAAATAGAGTCACACATGGTTTGTGGACTGTCACCAGTATTCAATTATTTTATAAATTGCGGTTTAATAGCTTAAAAAAAACGAATTTCCTTACACTATTGATCTACATTAATGATGATTATCAAATAAACTAAGAAAAGTCATTTTAAACCCCACTTACCCAATAATTCTGTGTGCATAATCAATTGCTGAAACATCTTGAACACTAAATTCCAACACAGGCACAATTCCCCTTCACAACAAACGAGTTACTATGAGTGCATGTATACCAATGTAATTAGGTTTGTAAATGGATTTACTAAATTGATGAAAATCTGGAAGTATCTATAATGTTCATCCATTTCTATGAAAATAAAGGGGAGGTAGGAGGAGGGATTAAACAAAGATTAAACTATAAAACATCATAAATTTACAGGCCTTTTTATGCATGGGAATTATTTGTACACACAATTTAACTGACTTGCCGTTAGCAAAATTTGAGTTTTTGAAAGATTTGCCTGTTTTTCTTGGATTTAAATTCCTGAAGAGCTTTGGAAGAGTCAAAGTCTTTCAGCTGTGTACTTACCATTTTGCTTTTTGTTTTTCGTTCACTATCATCAAAATTCACGAGGTTATCAACAATTACGGGGTGATGGGGGTCCAGAGTTTAATTTGCTCTGTTTTGAGGCAGTTCCTGCTTCTGTGTATCCATGTGCTTTTGTTGTGATGGGTTCATCACTGGATACCTCCTCAGATTAGGAGTGTATCGTTTGAGGAGCATATTTTTTATTACGCTTGTTAAAGGGCAGTATACCAAAACTGTCATTTGCCAAGCTCATGTGCAAAACTTTAAGGTGAGACTGGTTTATGTTCCATTACACAGATGGAAATTTAATGCAGTGATTGCAATAGGTGCCAGTCAGGTATAAACAGCATATTCATCCAAGGATAACCATATACTTTATCCTGGTTCATTAACAATATTTGTCACTCGGTATAACATTTTCATATATAGTCTATACACTGAATCTCACTAGTCTACACTAACCAGAATGAATGGATTGACATCTGTCAGATTATTTACTAAGTGGAAGGCAAGGTTTGCCATTGTTATGCGCAATTTGCACACATTCTTTTGATTATTTAGTGCAAAATTCTTAGAAATTAGTCGGAATACCACAATTGTACATCCTAGACCACAAGCTGATGAGACCTTGAAATAAAAAAATAAAAAACTAGAGCCTGAATTTGAGCATGAGATTTTGTTTCCACCAATAACAAACAATGTTACTTTTGAAAACTTGCTTCTGACTGGCTGACAATGGAAACTCAATCTGAGACTCAAACTCAGAATTATATGATCACCAGGCCTGGTTCAATGTTGTTCACAGTTGGGTACATACGTGTATTGTACACATAAAAAAAAGGTACCAGTCTGAGAGAATGGGCCAGACACAGAAATCCCTGCAGACTCATGAATCAGTTGTATACTAAGTGTGAATCCCAATAATTAATTGCTTCAGACAAATAAATTTGTGTTTTTTCAAATCCCATTGAGCATTAGAGCTTACAAAGAAAGTTTGAATAATTATAATGATCACAAACATTTTAGCAGTTTTTACTGTGATCACCTGCACATCATCATTTGAACTTGCAATACATGAAGAGCTCTTGGCTAATTGCTTAAAGTGCAAAATGCTAAATTACATTAAATTACTTGAAACTTACCCTTTCACCAATGAAAATCACTGTAAATTCTCTTCTTAAACCATTGGACTTTTTATTGTCAGACACAATGCAAATAAATGCTTGCAGAAAACAGACAATGGTTGACTTTTCTAAATATTTATGTTTTCCCTTATATTTCATATGTTTAGCACCTAACATAACTTTTACACATTTATCAGACAACTAACAGTTTCTTAAACTGCCTGGTGAAAAGATTAGTACTTTAAAAGTAGTCTTACTAACTTGGAAGCCCATATTTTTTTTTAATGTGGAAGCAACAAAACTCTGCTACCTGCTTCGATTTCTTCAAATTCTGTATGGGCTTTCAACCTATCCATCATCTTCAATGGTAAAGCAAAGTTTGTCAGATAAAAATGTTGTTGTCTATTTTTGCTTTTTAAAGCATATCTCTTTTTCTTTTTGTTAGATCCACTGCTCCACCTAATCCTTGGGATATCATTTTATGAGGACTTGTAAATCGAAAGCATGGAAAATTAAACTTAACTTTCCTAATTTGTTGTGCAATTAAAAGGATGTAAAACTCAATATTTCTCTTGTGATCTGAGAAACAGACTACTGTATGAACTCATGTATAATCCGGGTCCATATGCAAACAACATAGACCCTGATCTGACGTCACATAATGCGCCAGCAGATCAGGGTCTATGTTGTTTGTTCTACTGGTTAGTCCTTACAAACTGCATAGACCCAGATCTGCCTGCGTATTATGCGACGGCAGATCTGGGTCTATGCAGTTTGCAGTTGGTATCGGCTGATACGCGAGTATAGACGGTAATACATTCGTCAAAAAGAAAGGGATTGGCTTATTATCATGCAAAGATATCCTTAGTAAATATATTTGCCAAAAATTTTTTAAAATGGGGATGGGCCTGCCTACTACTGTATATACTCGCTTATAAGTAGAGTCCAACTGCAAACAATATAAAAACCTGATCTTCCATCACATAATGCACTGGCAGATCAGGGTCTATGTTGTTTGTTCTACTGGTTGATCCTTACAAAATGCATAGACCCAGATCTGCCGGCGCATTATGTGATGGCAGATCTGGGTCTATGCAGTTTGCAGTTGGTACTGAGTTATACGCGAGTATATAAGTAGAGTCCAACTGCAAACAATATAAAAACCTGATCTTCCATCACAAATGCACTGGCAGATCAGGGTCTATGTTGTTTGTTCTATTGATTACTTCTAACAAACTGCATAGACCCAGAAAATTGTTGTTACTTTGAAGGTTGCAAAGTATGTTGAACATTTTCATGAATTAGAAGGAAGCAACAAAGTAGATGTTGACTTCGTTTAGTATTAGACTTTGATTAGACTTTTTGTCAGGAATTCATCAGAAATACTTCATTTTATAATAAATTGCCCTTGGCATTATTGATAGTGTACTTTCCCTGGGGTCAGCTGCTTCAGTGTGCCCTTGGGAAAGGCACTTATCTCCCATTTTCTTGGCATGATAGTTAAAAATGTGCTAAAAGTGCTGTTAAAACCAATAACAACAACAAGTACTTTTAAAGCATACCTGTATCATGGTGGAGAAGAACTTGAATGATGACTGAAAGATTACACTTCTAAAGGCAAATGTCAGTGATTATAAATCGAAAAATGTAATGAAATGCTTGTAATTGGCTCAGAATGAAATATGCTCCAAGCAAATAGGGGCAAACAAAAACTGTGACTGTAATACAAACAAGAGTTCTTCGAAGGGACTGATGCTCTACAAACCAAAAAGAATTTCCAGGAATTAAAGTTAAGAGCATTTCTTCTTTTTAACTGCTGCGTGTTGAAACCATCTGATACTTTTCAGCAATAACAAGATTTTAAAATTGCCAGATGTAATCTGCAGCAGCGACAGTAAGATTTGCAAGATGGTCACCATAAGAAGTCTCCTGGTGAAAATCCCATGCTGATAAAACTTTCCATTTAGTGCGAGTAGCCATAAACAAGATTTCCATGGTGGCCGTACTGGATTTCAGATCGGCACCATTTTCATTTAGGACCAATTCGACATCATAAGAAATCTGTCAGTGAAAACCCCATGTGGATATGACTTTCCATTCAGGAGGAATAGCAATAAAAAGATGTTAATGATAGCTACTGTGTGGTCATATTGGATGTCCTAGCAGCACCATTTTCATTTAAGACCAACTAAACATCATAAGAAGTCTTCTAGTGAAAACCCCATGTTGATATGTCTTTCCATGCAGAAGTAGCAAGAACAAGATTTTCAAGATGGCTGTCATGGTGGCCATACTGGACATCAGATCAGCACCATTTTCATTTAGGACCTAGTAGACATCATAAGAAATGAAAACCTCATGTTGATATAACCTTCCATTCAGGTGGAGTAGCAATGAAAAGATGTTCAAGATGGCCACTGTGACAAACATACTGTGTGTCAGATCAGCACCATTTTCATTTAGGAACAATCAGACATCATAAGAAGTCTTCTGGCGAAAACTCCATATCGATATTACCTTCCATTCAGGAGGAGTAGCGATACCAAGATTTTCAAGATGGGCACTGAAGTGGCCATATTGGATTTCTGAGCAGAACAATTTCATTTTAAACCACGGGATGAATGTATGTACAAAGTTTCATAACAATCATCCACGTTGTTTAAGATGAGTAGTGATAACAAACTTGTGCTAATACAGGAAAGGATAACAAACAATTAATATCGGACAATAGGACATCCTATAAATTCTTCTGGTCTATGACCAGTAGAGCTAATAAACTTGCCAATTAACAAAAGAAAAGTGCATACATGTATGTTATAACAAATTCAAACATAAATATACAAGTGTGCACATACACTATACCCCATTGGGTTTGAAAATAAGTACTACTGGGACAGTGATAATAATTCCAATGCTCTGAATAATTACACATAAAGTTAAGAGTCTTTTGAAATCAAACTGGTACATGTACATAAATGGGACTATGCAAAAAAAATGGATTCCTTAAAAATATACATGTATCTTGAAGAGCCAAAAGTTGTGGTGACAAGTTGGTTGGAAGGATGGATTAACAGAATTTATGTTGTGGTTGGTACCGAGACAAAGAAATCCCAGTAGGGACTAATCCGTAGAACAAACAACACAGACCCTGATCAGCTGGCACATTATACGACGGCAGATCAAGGTCTATGTTGTTTGCATTTGGACCCAGCTTATACGCAAGTACAGATGGTATTTGTCTTTTGCAAGGCTCTGCTGAGCCCTACATTATTTTTCTCACCCATGTGTTCCTTACTGTATTTTATTATTCAATCATACAAATATAAAAGTTTACTTTTATTCCAACACAAGTGCTCTTACTTGGCAACATGCAACTGACATAAGTTTGTATGAAATATATTTGTATGAAGCTGAGGGCTGTCAGTACGATACATAACACACGACTCAAAACTCATGTGCATGTGTTTTTAATGAGGTGACTAAGACAAGTGAGCCAAGATAGCTAACCTGAGACAAGAAAAGTAAGGATCGACAAGAAAAGGATCACAATCCACAAGATTTCTCTGTCACATGCGTGAGAGTAATGGATGCTGGTGCTACACTCATATAGCATTTCTTCTGTACTGCATAATGCATTGAATACTCACTATTGTCACATGAAAAAATTTTGCGGAATGGTTAAATTAGAAGAAGAAAAAATAAACTGATTCATTACTTTAATTGCTGAAAATCTTGCCTATTTTCCTTTGTTTTTTACAACAATTTCAGCCCTATATTTACAAACTTATTAGTGTTATCTTATCATCATCATAAGACAAAAAAAATGTTTGTACCAACAGGGGAAGAAAAAAACCATCACTTCAAAGAACAAAAATTTGATCTGAAGGAGGCATAATGTATCCCCAACAGAACACAATTGGAAAGCTGTTGTAAGTAATAAATCTGACAGACCTCTAAGAGTTGGGACAAAGATATTGGGGAGAAATCAAGAAAGTTTTTACTATGAATCTAATCATGATTGATTTGAACAGGCAGTCTCAAGGGTGATATCTCATCTTCCCTTGTGTTAAGAATTAAAAAGCAATTTGTACCTAGATCTAAATGTTTCCATTGTCTTTGGAATTCTGTGCCCTGAAATGACCCATTGCAATTTGCTTGTAATTAGCACAATATCTGTTAAAGGTCATGGCCTGACAGTAATGTTAAATACATCAGCGGCCCTCCACAATGAAATATACATCAAAACAGAAATATCCAAAAAATATATCAGCTCCTTGTCAGAAAAACTTTCAATCAGAGGAAATTGGTCCAAAACAATTTTAGGCATGACTGGCAGTAGCATTTTATAGCAGAATGCACAACATATTTGCCATTATTCCCTCAAAAATGTTTCCAATACTGTCTCAAATTCCCTCTATAATGGATAGATCTCACCAGATATTTGGCCCACAGATGGTGGCGGAGGGAGAAATACTAAATTTACCAAAGCTTATTGCCTTGTCTCTGACTCACAAGCTTGATTCTGCCAGAAGGAATTTTACTTATTGTGCTTGGTGCCGACACATAATTTAGGGGTCAGAAATGATGCCTGTACATCAGTGGCTGACTGACTGACAAACTGGGGCCTTATGGGCAAGAGTCAAAAGCCCCCCCCCCCCCTCCATCTCTTGCCAAATTAAAAGTCCCTCATTTACAAAGATAGTAATTCCTACTGATACTCTTTGCCAAACAACTGTTTGAGCTATTGTGCTTATCTTCTGATAGAATATTCCACCAACAAAAAAAATGATTTTCTTCATAATTTCATAATTACTGAAATAAGTCTTCCAAGTCTTTACAAACAGATGTTTGTGATGACACAAACATGGGTGTATACACAGGCTAATCTAAGACTAGAAGCTTATCTCTGGATCTATCTGACTGAAGCTCAGGAATTAGCTACAGAATTAATTACACTAAATTCTTGCTGGTCTGAATGTTGCCCATTTAAATTAGCATGTCAATTAAAGCCAGATTTGTTAACACTTGAATCTAATGAAATTCCTTGTATTAAAGTCAACACTCTTTATTGATAACTTTTATAATTAGAATAATGATCTTAAAGTTACTTTACTCACAAATATGTTTGTTAATATTGTACAAAAAAGTATCTAAGAGATTTACTAATAGACTTAGCACTCTTTCACAGAAAAGTTTAAAGTAAAACAAGTGTTTGTTTTCACTTCATTTACAAAAATGTGGTTTGACATCCATGAATTCAACTTAAAAAGTGATTCAATTAAGCACAGTAACATATTGCTGGTCTTACGTATCTTTTGTTTATGTGCTTGCCAAAAGGTGGAGCATTATAACATCATGATGTATATGTCCATCCATCCGTCTGTATATACATCCATTTGTTACTTTTTATGTTTCTGCATAACTTTAGTTTTACACCAGCTATCATTACCAAACATTGTGGATGGCTTGCACAGGAGGTAAGGAAGAAGCCTTTGATTTGGGGGTCAATAGGTCAAAGGTTCAGGTCAATGTAACTCAAAGAAGAAAAGTTGTTTCTGCATAATAACTTAAGTTCTACATCACAGATCTGTACTAAACTTTGATTTGGCTTGCACTTGGAGCAAGTAAGATGCCTAATGATTTGGGGCTCAAAATGGCAATGGTCAAGATCACTGTGAGTGAAAAATGAAAAATGGTTTCTGCACAAAATTTCAGTTCTTGATCATGTACCTTCGCGAAAGTTTGTGGTTGGCTTACTCTTTGGGTAAGAAAACCAATTGATTTTTCGGTCAATCGGTCAAAGATCAAGGTCACCATAACTGAAAGAAGAACAAGGTTTTTTGAGAACCCAGTGTCTCACCTGCATCCATGTTCTTGTCAGTATAAGCCCTGATTCTAACTTTAATAAACCTTCACACAAAAATTTAACATTGTTGACCAAATAGACGAGAGGCAAGACTGGAACTCATTGCATATCAGCTTATAAACTTTAGACCTAAAGCAATAATATGCCAAATTTTTAGTTGAATACAGCAATTGATGTTGATGATATGCGACTTTAAAAATGCTAAGACCAACCTTTAACATTGTTACAATAGTGAAACACACTTTCTGTTTAAGCAGCCGAGACAGGCAAAACAGGCACTCCAAGCATATCAGTGTGTAAACTTCAAACCTAAGGTAATATTATGAAAGTTTCAGCTGAATGCAGCATTAAATGTTGAAAATATGCAACTTTCAAAAACCTTAACACCAAACTTTAACATTTTTCACAATGATGACCCAAACTTTCTGCTTAAGCAGATGAGACAAGGAAGACGGGAACTCCTTGCATATCAGCATACAAACTTTAGACCCATAGCAACATTATCATCAAGTTTCCGTTGAATGCAGCTACTAATGTAGAAGATATGTGACTTTCAAAATGCAAAACTTTAACCCAGTTGATGATGATTACGCTGTCACCATAGGCAGAAAAGTGACTACAATATCTTATGCTTACATCTGTGAGACAAAAATAGTTTTGCATAATAATTGTAGCTTTACACTGTGCACCTTAGGCGAAAGTTATGGGTGTCTTACACTTAAGGTAAGAAAGAAGTCTATTAATTTGGAGGTCAAAATGTCAAAAGTCATGTTCATGGGGACTCAAAGAAAAATGTGTTTTTGCACAATAACTTTTGTTCTTGATCAAGTTCTTTGACCAAACTTTGTGAATGGCTTACACCCAGGTAAGGAAGAAACCTATCGATTTGGGGGTCTAAAGGTCATTGGTCAAGGTCATAGTAGGTCTAATAAGAACATAATGGTTTCTGCCCATTAAGTTTAGTTCAAGACTGCATACCCTCACCAAAGATCAGAGGTCAATGAGACCTTTTGGTCAATACAATCTCCAGTCTACCATGCCCTACTAGTGAGGACTATTAAATATGGGGTGGGTGTACTATGTAACACTCACAATACTCTTGTTTAAGCTAGAAGACACATTAAAATGAACAGAAAGCTGCACAGATTTGTGTTTGAAAAACACATATGCACCCACTGCAAACCAAAAAGTAAAGTAAAAAATAGATCAAAATTTTGACAAGAATCCCTCAAAGTGACCAATGCTCGACTGAACAAAAAGAATTTCCAGGAATCCAAGGTAAATCCATTTCTTCTGTCCTTTTATTCATTTTTAACTGCTGAGTACTGAAACCATATCTGATATTCTTGAGAAACTCCAACATACCAAAGTTGGTAAAAAAAATATTTTCTTACATGTCCAAGTTAACATGTTCACAAGATACACATAAGTGCAATACAGAAGTTTGTCATGGCCTTTTACCTTGAACCTGATATCACAGATAGAAAAGAATTTAACTGTCTCAGATAATGTCTAGATATACCCACATGCTAAGTTGGGTAAAATCTATAATTAATATCCTTTTTTTAAAGTTATTTAATTGACATCATTCAGGATATTCATCAGATATATTCACAAATTGGATTTGAAAAAAATCCATTCATACTTGTTTGTGTTTTCATGCTCACAGGTTAGTACGACTAAAAACCTAAGTCAAGACCTTTGAGAATCAAATCAACGTCAGAGTGCTGAATATCAACTTGTACATTGGAATGCAACTTGATACAAAGTCTGGTCATAATTTACTTGCATATGTACAAGTCACTGTGTCCATATGCTTAGTGAAATAATACCAAAAATGCAACTAATAACCTTTGACTTGACCCCAAGGTCAATTAAGTCTGGTTTTCAAAATTCCTTCACAAAAGTGTGGATATCTTGGTGCAAGAAGTATTTTAGTAAAAACCCCATATCAATGCCACCATTCATGCAAGATAAGTGATGATCAAATAATTTCAGGGATGGCCACTATGGTGCCATGTTGGAAGTAAGATGAACACCATTTGCATTCTGAAACAGCTACATATTGCTATAATATTTTCATTAAAACCCCATGTTGTTCAGGAGAAGAAGTAGCCATATAAAGATATTCAGGATGGCCATGAACACAGTCATTTTGGAGTTTAGATCAGCATCATGTTAATATAGGAATAATTATATATTTCAAGAAAGAAGTGGGGTTTTTGTTCTTCTGTTACAAATGTGGGTATGGCTACCTGTTTAGGATTAGTAACTGTTATGAGATTGTTTAAATTTTTTCGAGGTCACACTGGCATCATTTTCATATAGGACAAACTACATGTAGTGAAAAGTGTTTTAGTGAGAACCCCATGTTAATATGACCATCCCTTCAAGATAGTAGTACATAACAACAAGATTTTCAAGATGTACACTATGGCCATCATGTTGGAGCTCTGATCATTTTTATTTTCACAAGTCTTTATGTCAATATAACCATCCCTTCAAGAGCAGTAATGATAAAAAGATTTTCAAGATGACCACCACTGATCAACATCATTTTTATTTAGGATTAAATATGTATTTTAAGAAATCTTTCAGTGAAAACTCCACAGTGGTGATACTGGATGTCCGTGTGGCACCAGTTTTATTTTCAGCCAACCTTATATCATAATAAGTCTCCTAGTGAAAACCCATGTCAAGAAAACCATCCATTCAGTAGTAGAGATAATAAGATTTTGAAAATGGCCTCCATATTGGATGGCAGATTGGCACCATTTTCATTTAGATCCAACCAGACCTCATAAGAAGTTTTTTTTTTATTGAAAACTCCATATTGTTATGACCATCTGTTCATCAGAAGCAGCAATAACACGCTTTTCAAGATGGCCAGCATGGTGGGCATACTGGATTTTAGATGTGCATCATTTTTATTCAGGACCAACATCATATGAAGTGTCTTGGTGAAAACCCCATGTCGATATGACCATCTGTTCAGGAGGAGTAGCAACAGCAATATTTTCAAGATGGCCACTATGGTGGCCATATTTGATGTCCAAGGGCTGAGAGCCACCATTTTCCTTTAGGACCAACTAGACATCAGAAGAGGTCTTTTAGTGAAAACCCCATGTTGATATGACCATCCGTTTATGAAAAGTAGCAAAAACAAGATTTTCAGAATGAAAGCTATATTTCATTAGGACCAACTGGATATGATAAGAAAGTCCTTTAATGAAAACATCATGTCAATATGATTATCAGTTCAGGAGGAGTAGTGACAAGTTTTTCAAGATGGCCACCACCGCGGTGGCCACTGGATGTCCGAGGGGTGCCATTTTTATTTAGGATCAAATAGACCTTGGGATGAATGTGTGTATAACGGTTAATGGCAATCCTCCATGTAGTTTTATAAGAAGCAGCAATAACAAACATGTGATAATGGACTGACCACAGACAGATGACAGATGGTCAATTGGATGACTGACAAGAGGCCACTCCATAAGTTACCAAGTTGTAAGGGCCTGAAAAACTATTCATCTGCATATGAATGCAAACAATGTTATGAAATTTAATTTGTCTACCTAAATTACTTTTTGTTTAATCATACTAACAAGGTTTTTGTCAAACAATTCCAAATTAAAAAAATGTGCAAAAAAATGGAAACATTGCAGTACTGACCTGAAAATACATTCAGGTCAACTACACATGGATACAAATTTGCCTACCGAATTTCAGTTGTCTAAGTTAAGTGGTTGTTTTGTGCAACCTTGCTAAGAAGCTTCCTAGTATGGGCAAATGCATCAGCAGACAGGACCATATCAGAATGCCCCCACTGCAACCAGAGTAATTACTAAAATAACCTATTGTTGATAACACAAGAAGAAGCAAAAGCCCTTGATAAGCAAGCAAAAGTTCATCAAACTGGCTTAGAATTTTAAAATCAGATAAAAATATGATTTTAAGAACAAATTTCACAAGCGGCAACTGCCGAGTAATTTGACCTTTTTACCCAAATCTTTATTATAAAAGCACTCACTGTGATCTCCAGTATCAATTTTTTTTATAAATTTGGGGCTGCTATGATCAACCCAATCTGTTGGAATATATTTTGTCAACCATGTTCTAACGCGCAGAAAGCAAGCTCAACCAAAATTAAAAAATATGTCTATTCCACAAAATACTTGATTTTGTCTGCATGCCCAATGTTTCATCCACAAATGTAACTAATTCAATAGATTTTTTTTTTTAAAGACTGTGACCTACTTTAGTGTATGACTGTACATGCAACAGAGAATGAATTAAAAGAAGAGCTAGATACATAGATTTTCTATGATTACAAGTGTGAGAAGTTGGTAACTGTGGCCTACTTTTGCTGGAAGTACCGAATATACTCTCGTATAATCTGGGTCCAAATGCAAACAACATAGACCCTGATCTGCCATTCCATAATGCGCCTGCAGATCAGGGTCTATGTTGTTTGTTCTACTGACAAGTCCTTACAAACTGCATAGACCCATATCTGCTAGTGCATTATGCGACGGCAGATCTGGGTCTATGCAGTTAGCAGTTGGTATCGGCCTGTATTCGAGTATATACGTTAAGTTTTCCTTAAAACTACCTCCCAAGTTTGTTTCTAAATGCAAGAGTATGACAAATCTAGACCTGAAGTTAAACATTTAGTTTTGAAATGTTTACATCAACAACAACAAGGATGAAGAAAATTATATCTTTAGAAAATAATACTTTTATCTGGAATATAGAGTGAGACACAGCTTGAGTAGAGAGAAATATATAACAGTTGTAACCTACCAGCTGATAGGAATATTCCCCCAGATGGAAACATCAGGACACTCTCCACTGGGTGACCATGGTCCACTGTCAGCACACTTTCTGAGATCCTCGTATCAAACAGCTTCACTGTGTGGTCATAGCTACCTAAAATAGGAAACAAGAGATTCCATTTTATGCAACCCGACCTTTTATATAGCTAGAAATTAAAAAACTTTAACAATGAGCTTAATCTGAAAACTTCAACATTATCCTTGATCTAGGTTGTTGAAGGAGGGACAGACAGATGGACATACAGATAGACAGACATGCACACATGCTATAGTGATTGCTATACTAATCTTCTGCAAAGGTGAGCTCAACAAAAAATCAGTCCGCTGATGACAAATGACCAAAGCCATGAAAACAAGTTCCACAAGTCACTACCATATTTCTCCAATGATATACACATGCTCAAAAGTAAATCCACTTTCAACTTTGAGAAACTTGAAACAGATAGGGGAATCTACCTAACAAAACCCACTTCCACTTCTGATGCAGCGGTGGACAAAAATGTCGGCAAATATTTAAAATAATTTGTAAAAGTTAAAAATTTTTCCCCCTTATTTTTATAGTTCCAGCAGCATGGAAAATATAATTTTTTCAATAAATCATTAAAAAAACAAGTACAGGTATTGTTTCTTAAAGTCATGTACAGTCGCACTACTGAAATTAGTTCCTCATAAAATATCATTTTAAAACCTTTCAGCTGTCCAGAAGTTCTAAAATGTAAATGAAATTCTAACTTGACACACTGTTTTAGTGCTGAATGGCAATGTGTCCGAGTGATCATGTATTATCAGAAATCTTTCAGAGAGAGTGTATTGCCATCTACTGTATCTGTTGATTGCCAGTGAAAATTCTCAGTCATTTCCAATTCAAAAAGGCACTGAACAATCTGTTTATAATAATAATAATAATGATGACTTAATAAAGCGCTTAATCTTTAAAAAAAAGCTCCAAGTGCTTTACAACATAACGTTAACACATAAAGCATTAAAAAAAAAAAAACAGTTTGCATACAGACAACATATAAAAACATGAAAATATCTCACAGACAATATCAAATACAAATGAATTATTACACACAAAACAACATGAAACATGAATTTGCAATACAGTTTCAATCTAACACTAATGGCCAATGGTAAATGACAAATTTATTCTTGCTGATGGAAAAGATGTGTCTTGAGAGCACTCTTGAATGTGATCGTGGTCTCTTTGTGTCTGAGACCAAGAGCAGTTCATTCCAAGTAGCTGGGCCCTAATATGCAAATGAACGTTGTCCATATAACTTTGTTTTAACCTTGGGAATACTAAGTTTACGAGTGTCCGATGATGAGCGCAAGCTTCTAGCAGGAGTGTACACGTGGATAAGATTGGAGAGGTATTTCGGACCAGAGGCAGTCAACAAAGTATAATAGAGAGAAGAGATTTTGTGCTTGATTCTACTGCGAACAGGTAGCCAGTGGAGCTTGTGAAGAACTGGGGTGGTATGATCCGTTCTTGGTGCTCTAAGAATGATCCTTGCTGCAGTGTTTTGGACCCTTTGAAGTTTCTGCAGAAGACACAGTGGCAGACCAGAAAGAAGAGTGTTACGATAGTCAAGAATGCACAATAAATTCGGAACAGCAGCCTCAGCCTGCTAGGCGATGACGAACCAGAACCGCAACTTCAACTTTTTTATCACTTAAAAAATCTCATCAAACACCTGGAAAATGATCTTGTATAACAGTGCTTTCATGATTAACATGCCATCCTTTCAAGTCTCATCAAACACCTGGCAAATGATCTTGTATAACAGTGCTTTCATGATTAACATGCTATCATTTTAAGTCTCATCAAACACCTGGCAAATGACCTTGTATAACAGTGCTTTCATGATTAACATGCCATCCTTTCAAGTCTCATCAAACACCTGGCAAATGACCTTGTATAACAATGCTTTCATGATTAACTTGCCATCCTTTTAAGTCTCATCAAACACCTGGCAAATGATCTTGTATAACAATGCTTTCATAATTAACATGCTATCATTTTAAGTCTCATCAAACACCTGGCAAATGACCTTGTATAACAGTGCTTTCATGATTAACATGCCATCCTTTTTAGTCTCATCAAACACCTGGCAAATAATCTGGTATAACAGTGCTTTCATGATTAACATGCCATCGTTTTAAGTCTCATCGAACACCTGGCAAATGACCTTGTATAACAGTGGAGCAGACATTTGTAATGCCGCAATGTTCTTATCTACACGCAAAATGTTGATTCTGTACAATGTCCAACTGTTCTGTACCAGCATGCAGAGTAAGATACCGGGAACAGGCTTTCTGGTCCGACTGTTTGCTGTACAGTACCAGCATTCAGAGTAAGATACCGGGAACAGGCTTTCTGGTCCGACTGTGTGCTGTACAGTACCAGCATTCAGAGTAAGATACCGGGAACAGGCTTTCTGGTCCGACTGTTTGCTGTACCAGCATGCAGAGTAAGATACCAGGAACAGGCTTTCTGGTCCGACTGTTTGCTGTACCAGCATGCAGAGTAAGATACCGGGAACAGGCTTTCTGGTCCGACTGTGTGCTGTACCAGCATTCAGAGTAAGATACCGGGAACAGGCTTTCTGGTCCGACTGTGTGCTGTACAGTACCAGCATGCAGAGTAAGATACCGGGAACAGGCTTTCTGGAATGACTGTGTGCTGTACAGTACCAGCATGCAGAGTAAGATACCGGGAACAGGCTTTCTGGTCCGACTGTGTGCTGTACAGTACCAGCATGCAGAGTAAGATACCAGGAACAGGCTTTCTGGTCCGACTGTGTGCTGTACAGTACCAGCATACAGAGTAAGATACCGGGAACAGGCTTTCTGGTCCGACTGTTTGCTGTACCAGCATGCAGAGTAAGATACCGGGAACAGGCTTTCTGGTCCGACTGTGTGCTGTACCAGCATGCAGAGTAAGATACCGGGAACAGGCTTTCTGGTCCGACTGTGTGCTGTACAGTACCAGCATGCAGAGTAAGATACCAGGAAAAGGCTTTCTGAGAAAAAAGCTTTATAATTACCTAGGTCCTGAATTTTGTCAGAGAGATGACGACAAATCTTGCCAATTTTTGCAGAATGTGGGAGGAGTCAAAATGAGAGATGTACTGGGGCCTTTAACTTACAGTTTTGGCTCATAGACGGCAGTGGTGGACAGTGTTAAATTCCAATAAATTTCCTTTCCATAGTAGGATTGGAGTAAGGCAGTAGATCCAGGTTTTCCTCACGCACTCATTGTTGGGGTTGTTCTCGTCTGGCAAAGTTTCCATGTCTGAATACAAAATACCAAGCAGTATGGAGGTAGTAATCCCATTGTTTCTAGGTGTAGGTCAATATTTCTCAACTGAATATGCCAATAATGTCAGGCTCACCGGCTGTGCTGGAGGCCAAGCAACCGACAATGTATGTTCTGCCAGGACGGAAGGCCAGCTTGGTGGTCAACTGGAAGGCCAGACAAGCCGACAAAAACAGATTGACCAGTTATGGTTACATGTACAATGGGATGGGCAGCCAGTATGCGGCACAATCCAACAAAAGGACTGATTTCTAATCTCTACCTGGTATACATGTACTGCCAAAAGACTGGACTGGAAGGTCAACAACCAGAACACAACCAGAACAGCTGCATGATGTATCAACAGCTGGTATGACTAGAGTCGCTTGAAGGGACTAACACTCTACTGTCCAAAAAGAATTTCCAGAAATTCAAGAGACCATTTCTTCTTTTTAACTGCTGATAGATGAAACCATCTCTGATAATCTTGAGCAAAAACAAGATTTTCAAATTAGCCACTGTGGTGGCCATATTGGATGTAAGATTGGCAACATTTTCATTAGGACCAGCTAGATATCATAGGAAGTCTTTTGGTGAAACCCCTAAGTTGGTATAGCCATCAATTCAGGAGGAATAGTGATAACAAGATTTCAAGATGGCCACCATGGTGGACATATTGGATGTCAAACAAGCATCATTTTCATTTACAACCATCTAGACTCCATAAGGAGTCTTCTGGTGAAACCTTGATGTTGATATGAATTTTAGGAGTAGTAGCAATAACAAGAATTTCAAGATAGGTGCCATGGTGGGCATCATAAGAAGTCTTTTAATGAAAACCCGATGTTAATATGTCCATCCATTCAAAAGGAGTAGAAATAACATGGTTTTCAAGATGGTTGCTGTGACAGGTATATTGGATGTCTGTGCAGCACCATTTTAGCTAGACATCACACTAAATCTTATGGTGAAAACCCCATTTCAATATGACTTTCCATTCAGGAGGAGTAGCAATAACAAAACTTTCAAGATCGCCATAAGAAGTCTTTTAGTGAAAACCCCATGTCAATATGACCCCCCATCTAAAAGAAATAGCAACAACAAGATTTTTAAAATGACCATCATTTCAGCCATGTTGGAGGTCAGACTGGCACCATTTTAATTTAGGACCAACCAGACATCATACAAAATCCTTTGATAAAAACCTAATGTTGATATGACCATCCATCTAGAAGTAGTGATAACAGCTGTGGTGGCCATATTGCATGTCTGAGCAGCACCATTTTTATTTAGGACCAATTAGACATCATAAGAGGTCTTCTGGTTAAAACCCCATGTCAATATGACTTTCCATTCAGGAGGAGTATCAATAACAACATTTTCAAGATGACAGCCATATTGGATGTCAGATCAGCAGCATTTTCATTTAGGACTAACTAGACATCATAACAAGTCTTTCGGAAAAAACTATGTAGATATGACATTGTGGCCATACTGGATTTTCAAGATGGTTGCCATTGTGGCCATATTGGATGTCAGATCGATTTCATTTTCATGTAGGACCAACTAGGCATCATAAAAAGTCTTCTGGTGAAAACCCCATGTTGATATGACTTTCCATTCTGGTGGAGTAGCTATCAACAGATTTTCAAGATGCAGTGCATTTTCAATTTAGTCTAGAGTATCCCACAGTGCTAGGATTTTAGCAATAACCAATCAATACTGTATTTTATCAAATTATAACATTTCTGATTTCTTACTTCTTATTTAAATTTCATACTAAAATCAGGGATTTATTAAAACAAGTTAACCACAACTGTAAGAACAGTCTGTTCACTCTATGAATTGTTAACATGGTCTGCATAGCAAATATGGAGTACACTACTACCAAGTACTGCTGCTAAAAGTGATGAACCACACTTGTATTGTGATTACCCTTCTTAAAGTGAACATTCAGAATTGTCAATAAAGAAGGGTGATTTCCTTAGGCCTGAAGGCTGGGCAATAAATATTTAATTATGATAAATTATTAACAACAATTTTTCCCTCTCCCTTGTTTTGATGTTTATGATATACCTTTCAAAACAATAACAATTTCTTGTTTGCTAATATTTTGCTTGTTCATCATTCTGACATTTCCCCAAACCTTTCCATAGTCATAATATGGCTGTGGATGCTGCGTGCATTGGAAGCAGTTTTGATTGTCAGAAATATATGGGCAAAGTTCTATGTTGTGGTTCTTGGCAAATGAGAGTAGCATTCACTTATTTGCCTGAGGAAATATCTGTTTATTACCCTCTAGATCAGAATGTACCATTAAAGCCGATTCAAGGGTAACATTCAATTTATTTTTGTCATGTGACCTGTTAAAGACTAACCAGAAGATTCTATTATTTATAAGGATTAATAATTGTTCTTAAAACCTATCTATTGTTTCAACCAATAAGTAGAAAGGAAACCAAGATCTGGTTCATTTCATGCACGCATATACCAATAGAAAAAATTGCATGCACTATTTGTAGAGTATGGATGATATCAATGTGAAGAGTATGGATGATACCAATGTGCAGAGTATGGTTATCAATATGTAGAGTATGGATGATACCGATGTGCAGAGTATGGTTGATATCAATGTGTACAGTATGGATGATATCAATGTGTACAGTATGGATGATATCAATGTGTACAGTATGGATGATATCAATGTGTACAGTATGGATGATATCAATGTGTAGAGTATGGATGATATCAATGTGCAGAGTATGGATGATATCAATGTGCAGAGTATGGTTGATATCAATGTGTAGAGTATGGATGATATCAATGTGTAGAGTATGGATGATATCAATGTGTACAGTATGGATGATATCAATGTGTACAGTATGGATGATATCAATGTGTAGAGTTTGAATGATATCAATGTGTAGAGTATGGATGATATCAAAGTGTAGAGTATGGATGATATCAATGTGTAGAGTATGGATGATATCAATGTATAGAGTATGGATGATATCAATGTGTAGAGTTTGAATGATATCAATGTGTAGAGTATGGATGATATCAATGTGTAGAGTTTGAATGATATCAATGTGTAGAGTATGGATGATATCAATGTGTAGAGTGTGGATGATATCAAAGTGTACAGTATGGATGATATCAATGTGTAGAGTTTGAATGATATCAATGTGTAGAGTATGGATGATATCAAAGTGTACAGTATTGATGATATCAAAGTGTACAGTATTGATGATATCAATGTGTAGAGTTTGAATGATATCAAAGTGTACAGTATGGATGATATCAATGTATAAAGTATGGATGATATCAATGTGTAGAGTTTGAATGATATCAATGTGTAGAGTATGGATGATATCAATGTGTACAGTATGGATGATATCAAAGTGTACAGTATTGATGATATCAATGTGTAGAGTTTGAATGATATCAAAGTGTACAGTATGGATGATATCAATGTGTAGAGTATGTATGATATCAATGTGTACAGTATGGATGATATCAATGTATACAGTATGGATGATATCAATGTGTCGAGTTTGAATGATATCAATGTGAAGAGTATGGATGATATCAATGTGTACAGTATGGATGATATCAAAGTGTACAGTATTGATGATATCAATGTGTAGAGTTTGAATGATATCAAAGTGTACAGTATGGATGATATCAATGTGTAGAGTATGTATGATATCAATGTGTACAGTATGGATGATATCAATGTATACAGTATGGATGATATCAATGTATACAGTATGTATGATATCAATGTGTACAGTATGGATGATATCAAAGTGTACAGTATGGATGATATCAGTGTGTACAGTATGTATGATATCAATGTGTACAGTATGGATGATATCAATGTGTATAGTATGGATGATATCAATGTGTACAGTATGGATGATATCAATGTATACAGTATGGATGATATTAATGCATATTGAGAAGTACCTTATATCTATATAATTCTTTCTCAGTAGCCTGTTACTTTGAAAACAATGAAGTTTGTATCATATTAAATCAGGTACAGGGCAACCACATTCCATTTTTTCAAAAATCCAAAAATCAACCTTTAGAGGAGGGCTAGTAAATGTGCCAGAGAATAAGAGATTTCTAAACCTTTAAAGACAACTTCCTTTTCAAACTGACTTGTTGCAATTGACCTGATTCAATCATGTCTAGGAAGGTTAGTTGATTTAATGATGAAACATTAACGAAAAATACTTACATTGAAGGACTGAAATATCTTCAAGTACATTTAAGTGTAGTAAAATACAACTTCAGTCAATTCAAGATACTTTCTTTAAGAAATCTGCAAAAATACAACTTCCACTGCAAATTAACAAGATAGCTGAGAATTCTGCATTCTGCAGAATTATATCTGCAGGTATTGTCACCCTGCATGTACCAAATTTATATTACAGTAACAACTTTATATTTGAGGAGCAAAAATGTAAAATTTTATTTGCAACATAACTGGCTACCTGTTAAAACATTTTATATATATATATATATATATATATATATATATATATATATATATATATATATATATATATATATATATATATATATATATATGTGTGTGTGTGTGTGTGTGTGTTAGAAGCTAGGCAGACACAATAGGTCAGCACTGTATGCTGATTGATTGGCGAGATATTCATCCTGGCTAACTGATTTAATTTTGGTTCTGCATTGCATAAATAAATCAGTACTTCTGAACCAAATGGGCATTCATTAGATTGGTTTGGGTGATTTATATATGCCCAACAATCAGACAAATCACTCTTGATAAATCCCTTGGCCAGTACATATAATTGGTAAAGATTCCATGGCCATATGGACTCCCTTTCAGGTACATATATTATATACACCCTGTTAAGTTCTTGTCACTTGCAAGGAACTACAGAGACAAATCACTGGGAACTTCTTGATAAATCCCCTGGTCAGATCATATAACTAACTGGTCAAGATTCCATGACCACATAGACTACCTTTCTGGTACATACATTATATACACCCTGTGAAGTTCTTGTCACTTGCAAGGAACTGCTTTGAATACATAAAATGAGAAATTATATTTGCAATCCTCTGACATGTAATTTATTGAAAAATGTGGTTACTTTACTGCTAGCTATCATATGTATTAGATAGAGACAACAAAGTGTACCTAACTAGAACTTTTTTTATGCCAACATACATAACATTAAATAGGCAACTAAAATTTTCATGAAATGAAGATCTCTGTGACCTACTTTTCGAGACAAATGAAGGAAAATATTGAGGCATTATCATACTGATACCTGTTCTAAAACAAGATTTCTACTGGAAAATCAAAACTGCATTCTAGGGTTAGCTAACGACATTATATATATGCAAGAATAATAAAAACTGTGATATACATATAAATGGAATAGAGAATGCCACCAAAGGGACATAATTTGTGGGAAGAAGAAGGTTTGCCAAGTTTCTGCCCAAGGGAAAGACTCCACAACTTTAGAGAGCATCATCTTAGATATCGTTTTATTCAACAATGACACATCCACCCAGTTTCAGTGGTTGTGAAGTGCCTGAATTTAGTGAACTAGACAGTCTGGTGAACGGTAAACATTAACATATGAATTTTTGCATACATTAATCTTCACGCATTTATAACGAGATAACATGAAGGTCCATCCTAAATTTGCCCAAGAAAAGGTCTATTATAACCCTGTGGGTGGCATTTCCTTATTCCACACCAGTAGATATGGATGATTATTCTTTTTTCTTTTATAATTTAAAAATACAGAGAAACCTGTCTATAATGGACACTGAAAGAAACAAATATTTGTCTTTTATGCTTAGATAACCTATATATGGAGGTCTCAAAATATCATAAATATAAGAGAAGTGACCCACAGATATTATCCTTTATAAAAGGTACCTTATCTATAGAGGTGACTACTAATACTGGTAACACTGTAGTGGTCAAAAAAAAAATGGGCGATAAATAGCCAATGATTTTCAGTAGTTTCTATGTCATTAAAGAGAGGATCTGTAGTTTCGTTACAATGAACTCCATGTTGTAAACTGTAATTTTCATATTGGTAAAATTTGTCTTTTAACTGTGAAAAACATTTTGGAAATCAATGGCATCATAAAAAGATGACCTCATGAAGTGTCATCAAGTCACTCAAGTCAGGATAAATGGTCAATATGAGGTAGGTTATGGGAATTTCCTTATGAGGACTTATGAGGACTTCCACCTGGAAAAAGCATTCTAATGACCTGTTAGTAAATGTGAGTGAAGTCTTAATTACCATATATACTCGTGTATAAGCCAATACCAACTGCAAACTGCATACACCCAGATCTGCCGTCGCATAATGCACCGGCGGATTTGAGTCTATGCAGTTTGTAAGGACTAATCAGTAGAATCAACAATGTAGACCCTGATCTGCCAATGCATTATGCGATGACAGATCAGGGTCAATGTTGTTTGCATTTGGACCTAGATTATACACAAGTATATACGGTACCATACCTGTTAGAATGATATCTTGACTGGCACAGCTTGCAACACCACATCTTACATAGTCCTGAAAAAGTGTTCAGAAAATGTACTATCAACATACCAGATATTGGATATATCAAAATATGATATTAGCAATACAGCCATAAGCAATCATATAATTATAAAAACATGTGTTCTGTGGAAAGCAGTGTCTGGTCTGTGAACGACATTATAATCCTATTTATACAGGTGGGACAAGAACTTCTGGGTATAAACTTCAGACATAAAACAATAGTATGCAGAACTCTAGACAAGAATCTGATAAGTATTTTACTACTTTACTTTGGAACTAATTGTATTTTGTGAAATTCTGCAAAACACTAACTTATGCTACAAGACTGATTGTTAATCATAAAAAAGTTATCATGCCTTTTTAAATGTGTCAAACAGATCAGTGTCCAAGACTAATTCAGGGTGTATTTGATTAAATAGCTCTGTTTAAGAGAATGTTCTCCTAGGAATCAAGTACTGTAATTTCAAACATGCAAGGAAGATCTGGAATG
This sequence comes from Margaritifera margaritifera, assembly GCA_029931535.1. Lineage (NCBI taxonomy): Eukaryota > Metazoa > Mollusca > Bivalvia > Unionida > Margaritiferidae > Margaritifera > Margaritifera margaritifera. Next base: position 827,049 of record JAQPZY010001377.1, on the reverse strand, counting down.
TGCAACAATAGCATAGTTTATATTGATCAAACACAACATAATACAACAAAGACTGCTTACAACAGGAGTAAGATGCTGAAAAACTGCAGACTAAATGCTTAAAATTGTTTGTGTTATTTGAAAATTATGCATTTTTAGCCAATTTGTCTGCGTAAAATATGCCAAATATGCCACTTATCTAGAGCTCTGATTCTGCCAACATTGCAGTTCAATACAGCAACTGATGTAAAAAAATAGATCACTTTTAAAAACTTTAATATGGCACCTTAATATTATCAATGTTGCCATAGCCATCACAGCTGAAAAAGCATAATAACTATGTCTCACCATTCACAGGCAAGATAAAAATAATTCAGGAACCTGAAAATATAGCCCCAGATCCCAATGTTACTGGGTCCCGATGTAAAAAAAAAAGCCCCCAATGTTACTGGGTCCCAATGTACAATATAGCCCAAAATCCCAATGTTAGTGGGTCCCAATGTAAAATATTTCAAAATCATGCACAATTCCCAATTTAAACAATTTAATCATGAAAATGTTGTTCCCAATGGATTCAAGTTTTTCCGAACATGATAGGCCCAGGTCTCATTCCATCACCAGAGAATGATCCCTGAGGTACTAATTTGTAGTCTCATTTTATTCACAAAATTCAGGAATGAAATATGATTATATTCAGTGCATAAATGAATCTAAGCAAATACATAGAAAAATAATTCTGAAGAGGTTTTCTTTTGTTGAGACCCTTGGATTACAAGTCCGATGGCTATTGCGGCTCCCGATCAGGAAAACTAGTGTGTTCTTTCGTATCTTATCATTCAATTTTCTAAACAATGAATATTTCCATATGGTGCTCCCTCATTATAATGTGTTTTTGGAGATACATAAAAGTAAACCACCCTCCAAGTTAGGCCACCATATTCCAATTGTATATGCTACAACACCAAAGTTCTATCATAATGCTGCATGCTGTATGCAAAAGCACAAGAGACCAAACTGGCCTGATATCTCTTAACTGGTTCAGGTAAGAAGTGATTAATAATATTGCTCATAATTAAACTCATCTAAGATTTTGGTAATTGGGATAGATCGACATTTGTCTGAAAGAGGGGCCAGAAAACTGAAATCTTGGACCAAAAAGAAAAATAAAAAAAATAAAAAAGAAATAGATTTGTGTTTTAAGAACACTACAACCAATAAAGTCAAAGCAAAAAAATTCAAAGCCAAAGAAACCTTTGAAAAATTGCTATAATGGCATTAGAATCTAATCAAGTCATCTATGTACATATGTCTACAAACATGCATGACGAATTTCATTTGTCTACCTTACATGGTTTATGCTAAATAATGCCAACAAAGTTTTTGAAAAAAAAGCTCCAAGTCCAAAAAGTTTCAAAAAATGTGAAGAAAAGGGAAAATTGCTCTAATGGCCTGAACATCTAATCAGATCTATCCATCAATGCAAATAAATGAACCAAATGCTTCACTCTGAATTATCCGGAAAGCGATTTACATGTCTATCTCAAATCTACCGTATATACTCGTGTAGAACCCAATACCAACATAGACTAATCAGTAGAACAAACATAGACCCTGATCTGCCAGTGCATTATGCAATGGCAGATCAGGGTCTATGTTGTTTGCATTTGGACCCGGGTTATACGCGAGTATATACGGTAAGAAATCTTGTCCAAGATCATTGACAGACTGCACCTGTTTCCCACTGAATTTAAGAAGGTACAGGGTTTGTTTTGCAGTTAGATTTCATTAGATACTTGAGCAGATGCCCTATGAAGCAGTGTCTATCATATCTGACCATACCTAATTATCTAATTATCTGAAACGACGGATCTAATCATCACTAATTCCTGCTCTGAGTTTATGAAGTGTACACAGAAGATTCTTCTACAAAAAGTTTCCAACTGGAACTTGTGGTTTGATCTTAATAAGATTAAACTGCCATTTTAGATGAGAATTAACACTTTCATTAACAGTAAACATCAATACATAGTTTTTTTCTTCTTAAGGTAACAAACATCAACTGTTACTCATCAAAGTATATCACTGCATAACAGTACAAGGGCAAAATCCAAGGGTAAACCAAATAGCACTTCCTGTTATTCTAAATATGGGTCAAGATCATGTTTGAAGTTAATTGTGGGGTAAAGACAAGGTAACACATACATGAACTAAGATTGTTTTTTAGCATGATGAACTTAAGACAAACAAGTCTTGTTTGTCATGATTAAAATGATTGTAAGACAAGATTTTAAAATACAGCAGCAAAAACTGCTGATAATGATAATAATAATAATAATAATAAAAATAATAATAAACAGCTTTCATACAAAAATGTATCAAATCAAGTATCCCTGAAGTTTGCTCATTTCTCCCTGATTTGCCAGGGATGGAAGTGACTGTTTGGGGACCGAGGTTGGTCTCTGCAAAGGTTGCAATGATTTACCAAAATTTCTAAACATGTACATATTTACAATAACCAAAACAATGCCATTTAAACAAAATGATTATAAACTTAACTCTTTCCCCAATATACCAGATAGGCTTACTAACAGCTGACAGCTATTATAATATGCATGCCATACCTCACCCAACTTGAGATTGTTTCATTTGCTGTACATTATTTACCTCTTATTATGACAGGATTAAGTTTGTAAGACATGTCTTTGTTGAATATATCTGACAGTTTCAGTAAAATATCCCTAGTATTGTCATGATATTGTTTTCTATGGTTACATATTTGTACAGAATGAAAAAATCGATAATGTAACTGGATGCACTACCTAAACGTGAATGCATTTTTAGAATCTACATGTACAATGACTAAGACATTATGCAGTTGCTTACAAACTCGAAACGGTGTTTCTTTAAAATGAAATGTTACTAATCAAAGGTTCTGTTAACAAAACATGTTGTTTAAAGGTAAATACTGTAGTTGAAAGAAATTTTATCGGCATTATCAGTAAATCTACCTGATATGTAATGTTGTGTGATGTGCACTATAACCAAGTCTCGTCAACTTCTGCTTTTTTCCTTGTGATGCCACATTCAATGTGAAAATCATAGATACATACTATAAGGAAATAATTGACATAAAAATTCTCCTAAATAATCGTCTTAAGCCAAGATGTAGAAATATATCATTAATTTGAATGGGTACTTCCTGCATCAATAACGGCCACATGCATGTCTGTTTACACATTTACCGATTTTGTAAACATTTACAGGCAATAAACTAAACTAATCGATTTAGATGTTTAAATATTGCAAGGCAATGCACTAAATGACCAAACAGACCCCAATTGGGTTTGTAATGTTAAGTGGAATTATCACCAGTTGAGTGAAGTACAAGAATTGCCAGAATTACACCAGTATAAATCACTCAACTACACTCAACATCACTCTTCACCAGCACAAGTGTAGCATGGTCCATTCATTTTGTGTGTACTGTAATTGGTTCCTAATGGCCAAAAAATCAAGCACAATAAATTTAGCAGTAATAATTTAACTTTTTTTGTAATTTAATGGTATCTGTGAGACTATTCATTTTATATGAGTGGCCATGTTATACTGAGGGGCTTTAAAGTGAGGGATCACTGTACATCTATTACATTGTTTTAAATCATAGATACATATCTGGCTAAAAATATTTCTTTTCCATTGAAGTTATTACCACAGTTCCCAGTCAGTCAGGTTCTACATTAGTTGCAAATAGGCGTGCTAAATTACAACAAAACAAAGATCACCCATTTAAGAATGAGTTTCAACAAAATATGCTATGTGAACTCCATTAAAAATCAACAGCCTCATGATCCTTCTCAAGAAGCTGCTGACCTCTCTCCATCAACTCCTGATTTCAGAAGTAATTCTGTTTCTTTATAAATCTGTCAGCCACAACTTATGTCTGAACCCCTAATGAAGTTTATTTACTTACAAATTAGAGCACCTCCCCCAACTTTTATCTACCTTATCTACAGTGAAAGGCTGAAGATTTTATCACCAGTGTTAAACATGTGTTCAAATTAGCACCCTCTGAATGGGCCATATATTTTAACCCCTGAAACTACCAAGAGAAAGGGCATGTATATGGACAGCAGTTTGTAAAACTTTAGGAAGATATATTTAAACAAACTTCTTTTCTGGTACAAAATATTTTATGGAGAAAAAAACAACAAAACAAACAAAACATACAAAAAGCACACAAGGGCCTGGTGTTTTCTCAACTGTCTAATACTGTGCTAAGTGGCCCCAAGTTATAGACATATTAAATGGGAAAGTTTGGTAGTATGCTGAAAGGAAGCTGCAGTTCCAACAAATCTTTGACTCTGAAGTTACTAGAATGTTAGGTCTGGGCTACTCTGAGGTTACTAGAATGTTAGGTCTGGGCTACTCTGAGGTTACTAGAATGTTAGGTCTGGGCTACTCTGAAGTTACTAGAATGTTAGGTCTGGGCTACTCTGAAGTTACTAGAATGTTAGGTCTGGGCTACTCTGAGGTTACTAGAATGTTAGGTCTGGGCTACCATATCTGATAGTCCTGGTGGCCCAATATGTCACAGAATATCAAATCCTCTTCTATATTTTTTTTTACTAGAATGTTAGGTCTGGGCTACTCTGAGGTTACTAGAATGTTAGGTCTGGGCTACCATATCTATTAGTCCGGGTGGCCCAATGGGTCACAGAATATCAAATCCTCTATTTTTCAAAACTGAAACTATTAAAATAATTCAAAAAGGAGAAATATTATTAACGCAGATATAAAGAGAGACCCTAAAACTAATAGCTAGTCAGTTAGTTTTGCAGCTCAGTTAGTTAGTTCAGCTTGAAATAGTTATTGTACAGTTAAGTAGAGTGGAGACCATGATTGAAGTCTTCAGTTGTATAAAAAGGATATGAAGGAATTTTAATATGTTACAAAATGAACACAACAGACATGGTGAAATTCTATGGAATATAATGTGCTCACTAAGAACACACACGCATGTGCGTGTGCATGCACACACACACACACACACACAAAACCATGTGATATGGGGTCCCAAACCGTGGAAGAGTTACTATGATTCCTAACAAAGAGTATCATATGTGTCTCTTATCATCTGTGCACCTTACAGGTAGCCCAACCAGATGGGAACTTGGTGTGACCATATTTGTGTGTTCTGACCACTTTTCCATTTGAGATGTCCAACTTCCTTCCTTGTACAGACCCAAATAGTTACGACTGGCCTACAGCTAATATGGTACACATGTGACACCTGGTCATCTAACACTGCTTCTATAGTATGGTAGATATTTGTACCTACTGACCCACATATTTAATATATATGTAAATGCTCTGTCAGCCTTGGCTAGAACTGTCACATTATTAATATTTAACATATTTAAAATTATCATCTTTTAATTTTTGTCCACAAAACATATATTAAACATTTAATAGTGTAACTTATATTTTCTGAATTATTACATAACGATAACTTCCCCCAAAATTCACTCTGTGACACAAGATCACCTCATTAATATGTATGCATCTCACTATCGAACTTGTAGGAGATCTTGATCATATAAGACTCCAGAGTGGTAACAAGCTCAGCCAATCAGATGCAAGAGTATCTCTTTAATATCCACAGATCTCGCTCATATTTGAACTCATCCAAGATACTGACGATATAAACCTATATTCCAAGTTTTATCAAAATCAGATTAAAAAATGTGGCCTCCAGAATGGCATCAAACAAATATTAAGAGATGGACAATGAGGAACAAACACCTGGCCATACCATATGGCAAACAAAAATATGTGTGGTTCTGGTAACTGTGAAAAAAAATGGAAAAATAGGTAGGAAGGTCAGGACTTGTTTTTTATTAAATGTTTTTTTAAAACCAGTTTGTGTTAGTTCATGTCACAGTTTCCAATCTAAAATTACTGGTTTGGAGGTGAAAAACAGCACAGTTAGTAAAAAAAAATTGTGAGCATACTGTACTTATAAAAAGCTGCAGGGTCAGGGCCATTAAAATATGGTAGGTTGGGTTACTGGAAACACAGTTTTTTTTTGGGGGGGGGGGGGGGCCTAAGCTCACTAGGCCTTATGGCCAGGTGAGCTAAAAAAAAGTGGGACATTTATTTGTTAGCATAGTAAAGACAAGTAAAAGTACAAGTATTAAATACTACAAGAAAAAAAGCACCTGTCAGATAAAAAAAAAAAAAAATAGTCCTATTTTCCAAAGAAATGGGGCATCTGTCATTTATCACTGCATGCCCTTCCATTGCAAATGTGAAAAAAAATCAAGATTGAGATAAGACTCTGAGAAAAAAAAATCTACCATTTTGGATATGCTCTAAGAAATACCACAATGTCAATAACATCCTTTTTATCTTATACCATTCCCGAGGAACATTATTTGAAAAATTTTACATTGTCGCTCACTAACTACAAGTTAGTTTTTCATGAAGCTATGAGGTTGACACTTTCATTTGTAGTCAATCATCAATAGTCTTTACTTAAAAATGAGGCACAGCATGTGACAAAGATTACCTCTCTGAAATACAACATTGAGTTCTGAAGGATACTAACCAACTGAAGTAAAATAGAGTGAGTTCTGACTTTTGGGAAATGCTATTTTTAGCTCAGGAATTTCCAAAGGGTCAACATGTCTCCAGAATATTTTTGATTGATTATAAAAATGGACACATTAGGAATTAATTTTTGTGCCAACTACAGTTATTTTATGGCACAAATAGCCCACAGGAATGAAGATATTGCAGCATGCTTTCACAAACCTGCATAAATTATGCAAAATTGCACTCAAGATGCAACACTGGGATGAAAACTATTTTCCTATTGTCAGTCATAGTGACCTAATTATCTCTGTCTTTTGACTCCAGATCTATAGGGTTCGTTATCTCCAATTGGGCAACCCACCTGCAAAGTTTGATCAAGATATATGAATCAGAACTCGTGTTATTGCACAGAAACCATTTTGCAATGGCAAATCAAAGTGACATTGACCTTGGACCTTCTGACCCCAAATCAATATGGTTCTTTGTCTCCTTCAGTGTGACCCAACTTCAAAATTGGGTGAAATGATAATGATGTTATATTATTGCATGAAAACCATTTTGTTATGGTCGAGAAACACGGACCCTTGACCCTTGACCCCCCAAATCAATTAGGCTCTTTGACTTCTATAGATCAACCCAACTGCAAAATTTGGTGAAGCTATGTGAAACAAACTCCTGTTATTGCACCATTTTGCTATGGTCAGTCACAGTTATGTGTACCTAGATCTTTGACCTTTTGATCCCCAAATTGATACTGTTCTGGTTGGTCACAGCAACTTAGATCTTTGAGCTTTTGACCCCAAATCAATCAAGTTCTTGTCTCCTATATGCAACCCACCTGCAAAGTTTGGTGAAGTTATGTAAAGCAGAACTCAAGTTATCACCAGCAAACCTAATCGTTAACAGATGGACATAACCATAGCATTATATGCTCCACTTTACAAAGGATATGCATAAAAAAAGGACTGACAACTCTAGAACATAATATGATCCACTGGCATATAAAAAGTAATGTTGGATGTTATTCTTGGATTGTTTCTGGAAGGTTCCTGTCTTGTTTTTGGATAAAGGTTTACTGTAGAAGGTGTAGGAATGAGACAGACGGAGAGAGTGTAATCAATTCAACCTTACAATCTAATCTTAAAAGCACACATATTTAATTTTTCTCCCCAACTCTTCTATTTTCACATCCAATTACTGCATGTTCTTCTTTGGATGAATTTTAAAGAAGTTACATTTATCTTACTTTGGAGAAAAGGAAATGTAATCAACATCTTTTAGGTAAAGATGGTATTTCTTACATACTGACATTAGCCAGGGCAATCAGAGATGGAAGGCAATTTGCAAAACAAATCTTCTGCAACTCCTGTTTACTTCTTTAATTTGTATATAGTCTGAATATGTATTTCTTTAACAACTACAGATGATTTATTACTGAGATTTCTTGACAAATTATAAAACATACCAAAACAGATAACTATCACATAACTGGAAAAGTGTTAAAAGATGGTAATGATGTGCAATAAAGACCCTGATCTGGCATCACATAATGAGCTAGCATACCAGGGTCTATGCTGTTTGCTGTACTGATTACTCCTAACAGACTGCATTGAACCAGATATCCCAGCGCATGATGCGATGGCAGATCTGTGTCTATGCACTAGCAGTTGGACCCGACTTATAAGCAAATATATATGGTACTCTCCATAAATATTAGATTGGTTCTACAACTTGTGGCCAGCTCTGTTGATAACCTCTCCATTTTTTGTGTACCAGACTAATCAGATAAACAGATATTCTGGAAGATATTTCTCAGTACCTATGGCCAACCTAATCTATCTCTGTTTCCATCAACTTGGCAGCAATCAACCTAAATGAAGTGTCAAAATGTTAACACCATTCTATATACAACCAGTATTCAGGGATGTAATTAAAACTTTAGATTGATGACAAGACAAAAACAAGAATGCATACAATTTCTTCAAGATGTTCCAAGATCTAAATATAATTACAAGGAGCATGAAAAACAAAACAAAAAGATGTAATAAAATCCTGACCATGTTATTGCTAGCAAACATTAAATATAAAAAAAAAACACTTTGAGGAAATTATTTCCAAAAGATTCAAATTGATAGTGACATTGTGGGTAATTTACACCAGGAAAATACATTGCTATGAGTTCTGGCCTGGTACAATAACTCATTATAAAACAAAGGGAAAACCTACACTTAGTCAAAAGCATAAATATTTCCTTATCTCCCTTCCTGATGAAACAAAGGTTGTGATGAAACACAAGATAACCTTTTTATTTCTGACTGACATTTTACAAAACCAAATATTTCATCTCAGCTAATTTTATATTCTTAATAAACACTTAGACCACAACTATGTCTATTCCTTGTTATAGATTCAAATGAAGATACTTCCTTAATTACATCTCAAGTGTGATTTTCAAATGCAATATTTATGAAACTTCTAGTGGAAATTGTCCTTCAAAAACTTACTCTTTCTTTGGAACAAACAACTATTATAACAAATTATTCAAATTTCAATATTACTCTCCCATAGGTGTCTTGGGGTACATGTTAATGTACCGTATATACTTGTGTATAAGCCGATACCAACTGCAAACTGCATAATGCACCTGCAGATCAGGGTCTATGTTGTTTGCATTTGGACCTGGCTTAAATGTGAGCATATACTGTAGATGCTCTACAAATAAATACATCTATACTAAACCAGCAGGGAATCCTGGCCCCCTAGATCACAAAATATTCCCCCACTCATACTGAATTTAAAATCCTGATGTCTGATTGGTTAGTGATTTTATGTTGACCAATCAGATGTCAGAATTTTCACCTGAGTCTGAGTTCGAGCGTAAGGATTCTTTGTAATCTTGGGGCCCAGTGAAATTTATTGAACATTGCAATAATAATCTAAATAATAATCTAAATAAATATGATTCAAATTCAGACCTGACTGGTTTGTCCAAGGTGGAAATTTTTTCATTACTGTCCTCAGTACCAGTATGAACCTGCATCATTTTTTATGGTAATCCGTGTTTCTACTGTTAATTTGTATTGCTGATTTTGTTTTTGTGTGCATCAACTTGGCATCATTTACCCCATTTTTTCATGTGCAGTGCTAATATTAGCTTAAATGCACCTGTGAAATACATAAGAATGTCCTCTCTTGTAGACAGAATGCTTTAGGAAGAGACTTTACCATGATTTTACTGTATGTACCTGCTTATAAGTCCAACTGAAAACAACATAGACCCTGATCGGTCATTGCCTAATGCACTGGCAGATCAGAGTCTATGTTGTTTGTGCTAGTGTTTACTCCTGACAAACTGCATAGACCCAGGTCTGCCGGTGCATTAAGTGATGGCAGATCTGGGTCTGTGCAGTTTGCAGTTGGACAAAAAAAAAAAAGAAGTCCAACTTTGACCCTTCTGCACATGCACAAGCGTAATAGCCAATCAAAAGCAATGTTTATGATACACCTAAGCATCCGGCTAAACGAAAAACTTTCTTAAGCAGATGTATTTTGCTGCATTCAGAAGTAACCCCAAAAATGCATTTCCTACCTCCATTTCAGGTGAAAATGAAAAGAATCTCCAGGGGTTAATGAGTAATGGGTGAATTTCGATGATGCCACAAAATCTGAATATTCCTTGCTTATTTGATCATTTATGCATTACCATTGCACAGAAATTACAAAAATAGCCATTCCTGGAAAATTTCTACAAAATTTCTCCAAACTTGTTTAACTCATTAACCCCTGGGGCCACGTTTACACATCATGAGGTTGTACCCTACTTCCGAGCTCTGTAACGTGAACATCATTTAGGATACACTAAAGTGGATGGTATTTCAGGAAAGTAGACAGATGTAGCTCTACAATGATACCAAATAATGTTGACTTTCTAATCGCATTAAAAAATACAGCGAAATAAATTCAGTTTTTGAGACCAGATTTTTTTTAGGTCAAAAATTGCCAGTTCAGGAACCGGAGTTTGTGTCCGGATTTTAGACTTTTTGGCCTAGATCTAAAGCAGACCGGTCCAAACTGCACACAGACAGATGAACCTTTGCAAAAAGTAGGATGAGTTTGAGATTTGGAGTAAAAAGGGGCCAGGACACAAAAATCGGGGATCCAATACGAAAAAAAAAAGAAAAAGGCAAACTTTTACCCTTCTGCACATGCGCGAGCGTAATAGCCAATCAAAAGCAATGTTTCTGATACACCTAAGCATCCGGCTAAACAAAAAACTTTCTAAAGCAGATGTGTTTTTCTGCATTCAGAAGTAACTCCAAAAATGCGTTTCCTACCCCCATTTCAGGCTGAAATGAAAAGAATCTCCAGGGGTTAATGAGTTAAACATCATGAGGTGCTCACAATCCCAAACAAGGCCAAGTACTAATAAGTACATAAGCAACCCAACTGGAAGTTTACAGATTATATAAGCAACTCAACCGGTATATGTTTGTATATATGTAGTAGTGTTTTACAGCACCTCAACACAAAAGGAGTTATGCAGTGCCCACAAAAGGTTAAGTTCGACCCAATATGGAAGAACAATTCAAGGAAGATTGAGTACATGACCTTTTAATGGATCTTTTTTTCTTTTTATATCAATATCAGCCAGTTAATGTTTTTGAATGAAACAGTTTTGTTTCTGAATTCAGGCACTTTTCCAGTACTTTTTAGAGCCAACCTCAAATTCAAGCACTTTTTAAGATTGTGCAAACCGTGTATGACATCATCACTGGCATTGAAAAAAAAAAAAAAAACTCTACCTGACTCATTTGAGTAGGTGATTGACTTTGGTTTTTTAATCCATTTATGGCTCTGACTGTGAAAACATGAAATCCTTATAGCAGCCATTTTGTTTTACAACACTCTCTCTCTCTCTCTCTCACTCTATATATACACACACATGTATATATACATGGACATACTTAGGGTTACAATATTTGAACTTTCAAAAAAGAGGAAAATCATATATATATATATAGAGACAAAGAGGAGATTTAAGGAATGAAAAGGAGGACATGTCCCAGAAAAAGAGGATGTATGGTAGCCCTAACATACTGCTGCTAATAATAACATGTTGAAATTTACTGCCAAGATTTTTTATTTTTTAAGATTAATTTTGAGAAATTATATGATAACGACATTTAAGAACTTTAAAGCAAGATGAAGGATAAGACCCAATTAAAACAAAATGTTTTCACCTACCAGGACGAGGGATCAAGCCTGGTGTAGCCCTTATGCTACAATTATGGATAAGAAATATTAAAGTGAAAAATCAAACACTTACAATATTTCTCCCATGATACGACCAAGGAGCCAGTACATGTATAATAAACTTGTCAAAAAGTAGGGGTGTGATTATTATTAAAGACAGCCCCCCCCCTCCCGTTTCTTAAAAGATTTGGTTTTGGTCATGTTGGTTTTAATGGCATTTTTAACATATTATTGGCTATAGCATGCTGAGGAAATGGGAGCTAAATGCCTTTTCCCCAAGGACATACCACGGCAGCTGATCCTGGTTGGCCCTTGCTTGTATCAAACCAACAACCCTTGGATTATGAGTCTGATGCCCTACCAACTGCAGCTCCACTCATTTTGTTAAAATGGGGGGAGGCTTATCATCAAGCATGGTCTTATCATCAGATAAATGCGGTTTTATCTAGTGGAGTGGGCTGATGCAAAGTACTTCAAATGGTGATACAAGTATGTGGCATGACAGAAATATTATGTACATCTAACTTTACATGAAAAATGTATGTTAGTAACGGCCACAAAAACTACTTTAAACTGAAACTGCAGTACCTTCAAACAAAATCAGATTACAGTCCAAAAGAGGAAGCCATAGTGCAAATTCAGTTCAGAAGTGAGTATTAGATTATCATTGCAACATTTAGATTATCAATTACATTTATATTATCACCATTACATTTACATTATAACTGTTACATTTAGATTGTTACATTTAGATTATAATTGTTACATTTAGATTATCATTGTTACATTTATAATATCATTGATAAATTTAGATTATCATTGTTACATTTATATTATCATTGCTACATTTAGATTATAACTATTACATTTATATTATCATTGTTACATTTAGATTATCATTGTTACATTTAGATTATACCTGTTACATTCATATTATCATTGTCACATTTAGATCATAATCGTTACATTTAGATTATCATTGTTACATTTAGATTATAACTTACATTTAGATTATAACTTACATTCATATTATCATTCTCACATTTAGATTATAATCATTGCATTTATATTATAATTGTTACATTTAGATTATCATTGTTACATTTAGATTATAAAATTTAGATTGTCATTGTTACATTTATATTATAACTATTACATGTATATTATTCTTACATTTAGATTATAATTGTTACATTTAGATTATCATTGTTACATTTAGATTATACATATTACATTTATATTATCATTGTTACATTAGAGTATAACTATTACATTTATATTAGCATTGTTACATTTATATTATCATTGTTACATTTAGATTGTAACTATTACATTTAGATTATCATTGTTACATTTAGATTATAACTATTACATTTATATTATCATTGTTATTTTTAGATTATAACTATTACATTTATAGTATCATTGTTACATTTAGAGTATAACTATTACATTTAGATTATCATTGTTACATTTAGATTATAACTGTTATTCAGATTGTTATATTTAGATTATAACTGTTACATTCAGATTGTTACATTTAGATCATCATTGTTACATCTGAGTAAAAATGATTCCTCTGAATCCACTCCAACCTCCATTTTTCATGTATGATGAATGTCAAGTACATTTTAGAGATTACAAATATGAGAAGGAAACCATAATGAATGGGCTTGAATCTTTTGTGTGAAAGAATAGTTTGTATTTTACCTTGCCTCATCTTTTAGAAAATGGGGAAAAACAAATATTGGTGAAATCAGCATCAAGGGTATCTGTGGCACAAACACAAATACAGTTTTCTATGCATTAACTCAAAATATATTCCAACAACTAATAATATTTGGTGTTCTATATTTCAGGCAAATACAAATACTTAGTGTTCAATCCAGTGTGCCACAACAATCTGAGTGGAAAAATGTCAAATGTACAGAATGACACATCCTAATGTGGCCTTTTCGATCTAGTTGATTCAGACACACACACACACACACACACACACATGCATCCTTGGCATGTTGCAGAAGGGCTTACTGAGTATGAGGTACTGAATCATATTGTTGTTATTTTTGAGCAAACAAATAAAGGTTTGCCTTGTTTACTTTCTTTGTAGTGCCAGCTAAGTCATACATTACAACTGTAAACTCTTCCAGAATAGACAAGTCTGTACCCTCAAATGATTTTGGCATTCAACTAAGTTTTATGAAGATTTTTGTAGTATTTTCGATGATATTCCAGGCATGCCAAGTCGACTTCTTCCTTTGGTGCTGAATGCAGAAATGCTACCACAGCCACTAAAAGCATGGAAGAATGGATCCTAAGGCTTCAGATGTCATGGATGCAGATCCAATTCAAATCTTTCCCATTACCAAATGATTTCCAAAGTTTTATGTAAGCAAGATTGCTCAAAGCTGAGAATCCTGTCACAACAACATCTATGTCAGTGCTACTGATTGTAATTTCATTGCAACCGTCCATTGCATCATGCTTTGTATTGTAATTTCATTGCAACCGTCCATTGCATCATGCTTTGTATTGTAATTTCATTGCAACCATCCATTGCATCATGCTTTGTATTGTAATTTCATTGCAACCATCCATTGCATCATGCTTTGCATTGTAATTTCATTGCAACCGTCCATTGCATCATGCTTTGTATTGTAATTTCATTGCAACCATCCATTGCATCATGCTTTGCATTGTAATTTCATTGCAACCATCCATTGCATCATGCTTTGCATTGTAATTTCATTGCAACCATCCATTGCATCATGCTTTGTATTGTAATTTCATTGCAACCATCCATTGCATCATGCTTTGTATTGTAATTTCATTGCAACCATCCATTGCATCATGCTTTGTATTGTAATTTCATTGCAACCATCCATTGCATCATGCTTTGTATTGTAATTTCATTGCAACCATCCATTGCATCATGCTTTGCATTGTAATTTCATTGCAACCGTCCATTGCATCATGCTTTGCATTGTAATTTCATTGCAACCGTCCATTGCAGCATGCTTTGTATTGTAATTTCATTGCAACCATCCATTCCAGCATGCTTTGTATTGTAATTTCATTGCAACCGTCCATTGCAGCATGCTTTGTATTGTAATTTCATTGCAACCATCCATTGCATCATGCTTTGTATTATAATTTCATTGCAACCGTCCATTGCAGCATGCTTTGTATTGTAATTTCATTGCAACCATCCATTCCAGCATGCTTTGTATTGTAATTTCATTGCAACCATCCATTCCAGCATGCTTTGTATTGTAATTTCATTGCAACTGTCCATTGCATCATGCTTTGTATTGTAATTTCATTGCAACCGTCCATTGCAGCATGCTTTGTATTGTAATTTCATTGCAACCGTCCATTGCAGCATGCTTTGTATTGTAATTTCATTGCAACCGTCCATTGCATCATGCTTTGTATTGTAATTTCATTGCAACCATCCATTGCAGCATGCTTTGTATTGTAATTTCATTGCAACCATCCATTGCATCATGCTTTGTATTGTAATTTCATTGCAACCGTCCATTCCAGCATGCTTTGTATTGTAATTTCATTGCAACCATCCATTGCATCATGCTTTGTATTGTAATTTCATTGCAACCATCCATTGCATCATGCTTTGTATTGTAATTTCATTGCAACCATCCATTGCAGCATGCTTTGTATTGTAATTTCATTGCAACCATCCATTCCAGCATGCTTTGTATTGTAATTTCATTGCAACCATCCATTGCATCATGCTTTGTATTGTAATTTCATTGCAACCGTCCATTGCAGCATGCTTTGTATTGTAATTTCATTGCAACCATCCATTGCATCATGCTTTGTATTGTAATTTCATTGCAACCATCCATTGCATCATGCTTTGTATTGTAATTTCATTGCAACCATCCATTGCATCATGCTTTGTATTGTAATTTCATTGCAACCATCCATTGCATCATGCTTTGTATTGTAATTTCATTGCAACCATCCATTGCAGCATGCTTTGTATTGTAATTTCATTGCAACCGTCCATTGCATCATGCTTTGTATTGTAATTTCATTGCAACCATCCATTGCAGCATGCTTTGTATTGTAATTTCATTGCAACCATCCATTGCAGCATGCTTTGTATTGTAATTTCATTGCAACCATCCATTGCAGCATGCTTTGTATTGTAATTTCATTGCAACCATCCATTCCAGCATGCTTTGTATTGTAATTTCATTGCAACCATCCATTGCATCATGCTTTGTATTGTAATTTCATTGCAACCATCCATTCCAGCATGCTTTGTATTGTAATTTCATTGCAACCGTCCATTGCATCATGCTTTGTATTGTAATTTCATTGCAACCATCCATTGCAGCATGCTTTGTATTGTAATTTCATTGCAACCATCCATTGCAGCATGCTTTGTATTGTAATTTCATTGCAACCATCCATTGCAGCATGCTTTGTATTGTAATTTCATTGCAACCATCCATTGCAGCATGCTTTGTATTGTAATTTCATTGCAACCATCCATTCCAGCATGCTTTGTATTGTAATTTCATTGCAACCATCCATTCCAGCATGCTTTGTATTGTAATTTCATTGCAACCATCCATTCCACCATGCTTTGTATTGTAATTTCATTGCAACCGTCCATTGCAGCATGCTTTGTATTGTAATTTCATTGCAACCATCCATTCCAGCATGCTTTGTATTGTAATTTCATTGCAACCATCCATTGCAGCATGCTTTGTATTGTAATTTCATTGCAACCATCCATTGCAGCATGCTTTGTATTGTAATTTCATTGCAACCATCCATTGCAGCATGCTTTGTATTGTAATTTCATTGCAACCATCCATTCCAGCATGCTTTGTATTGTAATTTCATTGCAACCATCCATTCCAGCATGCTTTGTATTGTAATTTCATTGCAACCATCCATTCCACCATGCTTTGTATTGTAATTTCATTGCAACTGTCCATTGCAGCATGCTTTGTATTGTAATTTCATTGCAACCATCCATTGCAGCATGCTTTGTATTGTAATTTCATTGCAACCATCCATTCCAGCATGCTTTGTATTGTAATTTCATTGCAACTGTCCATTCCAGCATGCTTTGTATTGTAATTTCATTGCAACCATCCATTGCATCATGCTTTGTATTGTAATTTCATTGCAACCATCCATTGCATCATGCTTTGTATTGTAATTTCATTGCAACCGTCCATTGCAGCATGCTTTGTATTGTAATTTCATTGCAACCGTCCATTCCAGCATGCTTTGTATTGTAATTTCATTGCAACCGTCCATTCCAGCATGCTTTGTATTGTAATTTCATTGCAACCGTCCATTGCAGCATGCTTTGTATTATAATTTCATTGCAACCGTCCATTCCAGCATGCTTTGTATTGTAATTTCATTGCAACCGTCCATTGCAGCATGCTTTGTATTGTAATTTCATTGCAACCGTCCATTGCAGCATGCTTTGTATTGTAATTTCATTGCAACTGTCCATTGCATCATGCTTTGTATTGTAATTTCATTGCAACCGTCCATTGCATCATGCTTTGTATTGTAATTTCATTGCAACCATCCATTCCAGCATGCTTTGTATTATAATTTCATTGCAACCGTCCATTGCATCATGCTTTGTATTGTAATTTCATTGCAACTGTCCATTGCATCATGCTTTGTATTGTAATTTCATTGCAACTGTCCATTGCATCATGCTTTGTATTGTAATTTCATTGCAACCATCCATTCCAGCATGCTTTGTATTATAATTTCATTGCAACCATCCATTGCATCATGCTTTGTATTATAATTTCATTGCAACCATCCATTGCAGCATGCTTTGTATTGTAATTTCATTGCAACCATCCATTCCAGCATGCTTTGTATTGTAATTTCATTGCAACCATCCATTGCAGCATGCTTTGTATTATAATTTCATTGCAACCGTCCATTCCAGCATGCTTTGTATTGTAATTTCATTGCAACCATCCATTGCAGCATGCTTTGTATTGTAATTTCATTGCAACCATCCATTGCAGCATGCTTTGTATTGTAATTTCATTGCAACCGTCCATTGCAGCATGCTTTGTATTGTAATTTCATTGCAACCATCCATTGCAGCATGCTTTGTATTGTAATTTCATTGCAACCATCCATTGCAGCATGCTTTGTATTGTAATTTCATTGCAACCGTCCATTCCATCATGCTTTGCATTATAATTTCATTGCAACCATCCATTGCAGCATGCTTTGTATTGTAATTTCATTGCAACCGTCCATTCCACCATGCTTTGCATTATAATTTCATTGCAACCATCCATTCCAGCATGCTTTGCATTATAATTTCATTGCAACCATCCATTGCAGCATGCTTTGTATTGTAATTCATTGCAACCGTCCATTCCATCATGCTTTGTATTGTAATTTCATTGCAACCATCCATTGCAGCATGCTTTGTATTGTAATTTCATTGCAACCATCCATTGCAGCATGCTTTGTATTGTAATTTCATTGCAACCATCCATTGCAGCATGCTTTGTATTGTAATTTCATTGCAACCATCCATTGCATCATGCTTTGTATTGTAATTTCATTGCAACCATCCATTGCAGCATGCTTTGTATTGTAATTTCATTGCAACCATCCATTGCAGCATGCTTTGTATTGTAATTTCATTGCAACCGTCCATTGCAGCATGCTTTGTATTGTAATTTCATTGCAACTGTCCATTGCATCATGCTTTGTATTGTAATTTCATTGCAACTGTCCATTGCATCATGCTTTGTATTGTAATTTCATTGCAACTGTCCATTCCAGCATGCTTTGTATTGTAATTTCATTGCAACCGTCCATTCCAGCATGCTTTGTATTGTAATTTCATTGCAACTGTCCATTGCATCATGCTTTGTATTGTAATTTCATTGCAACCATCCATTGCATCATGCTTTGTATTGTAATTTCATTGCAACCATCCATTCCAGCATGCTTTGTATTGTAATTTCATTGCAACCATCCATTGCAGCATGCTTTGTATTGTAATTTCATTGCAACCATCCATTGCAGCATGCTTTGTATTGTAATTTCATTGCAACCATCCATTGCATCATGCTTTGTATTGTAATTTCATTGCAACCATCCATTGCATCATGCTTTGTATTGTAATTTCATTGCAACCGTCCATTGCATCATGCTTTGCATTATAATTTCATTGCAACCATCCATTGCAGCATGCTTTGTATTGTAATTTCATTGCAACCATCCATTGCAGCATGCTTTGTATTGTAATTTCATTGCAACCATCCATTGCAGCATGCTTTGTATTGTAATTTCATTGCAACCATCCATTGCAGCATGCTTTGTATTGTAATTTCATTGCAACCATCCATTCCAGCATGCTTTGCATTATAATTTCATTGCAACTGTCCATTGCAGCATGCTTTGTAATTGTAATTTCATTGTAACCTACCACTGCAGCATGCTTTGTATTGTATTGTAATTGTAACTGTCCACTGCAGCGTTTCTTGTATTGTAATTTCATTGCAACCGTCCATTGCAGCATGCTTTGTATTGTAATTTCATTGCAACCATCCATTGCAGCATGCTTTGTATTGTAATTTCATTGCAACCATCCATTGCAGCATGCTTTGTATTGTAATTTCATTGCAACCATCCATTCCAGCATTCTTTGTATTGTAATTTCATTGCAACCATCCATTGCAGCATTCTTTGTATTGTAATTTCATTGCAACTGTCCATTGCAGCATTCTTTGTAGGCATAAATATTCTTCTATCATTTCTTCATTACTACAGGGTGACAGTCCTTCTTTGTTGATAGGAAAGTTACTTAATGTATCATCACCCATGGTCACGCTAATTGTACTTACATTTCCAGTTTGAGATGTGATTAAGGTAGCAAGAAAATCAAGAAGATCTGTTCTACTGTCATCTACTCTTAGAAAAACTATTCCAGTTATTAGGTACCCTGCTGGAACTTACAACTTTCTGTTTTACTCCCATCCCCCTTCTAGACATCAAATTCACTTTCCAACTGTCATTTTGTTTAAATGTCAAACACTATGTCTGTTCTTCAATGCATTTGACTGTACGATTTGCATTGTTGACATGATTACTTGTGAAATGTTACTTGTGACATGCAGCCTCATCCAGAATTATTGTACAGTTTTATCTGCACCTGGTTCATTGTCTGGTGGACATGTATAGTTGATTGGAGTTTTAAGGCGCACCAGCACTGTAGGGCTATATAGTGCCATCAAAAGTTTAGATGATATATGATTTATGTATGAGAAGTGGTTCACGATCAACGTGTGATAAAAGTACAAAAACAAAACAATGAGGTGGTGAGAGTAATATATGGAGGTTTCCGATCAATGGGGAATGTAACTGGTATGTATAGAGGGTAATTGGATCATAA
Source organism: Margaritifera margaritifera (assembly GCA_029931535.1). Taxonomy (NCBI): domain Eukaryota; kingdom Metazoa; phylum Mollusca; class Bivalvia; order Unionida; family Margaritiferidae; genus Margaritifera; species Margaritifera margaritifera. The sequence continues at coordinate 806,783 of JAQPZY010001377.1, read as the reverse complement.
AATATATTTAGGGTGATTGACAGTACACATGTTGGTTAAAACTACCAGAAGTAAGTAGGTTGTACACAAGTTATATTTTAGAATAAATGTTAACTTTCTTCACGAAATTTAAAATACAAGCCACATTTACTGTATCAAAAAGCTCCTTCATGTGCTAAACATTGTAGTAACGATCATGTATAGGTTGGAGATCAAAACAATCTATCAGAAAGTGCTTCACGGTAAATGTTAGTTGCAGGAAATGCACTCTGGTGGGTCTTCACCCTTTAATATGTAGGAGTGAGTTGTGCAAGTATGACCAATTCTAATTCGTGCAACGATTACCTCGTCTTTACGGATCATTCTGTAGGAAGGAGGCCATTCGCCTAATGAGGGTTTGACCACATCAAGTGTCTCGATTAACTGTGACTTTGATTCTACACTGAGCCCACCTTATTGAGAAAATCAGGCAGTTTGTTCTGATTCTCATGCATAAAGAATTCAGTTAAATCACTTTATCTACTCTGCCATGCTATGAAGAGGCATGAGAACAGATGGCAATTATCTATAAGACTATTCAGCTTGGTCTCATTGGCACTTTCTTCAGATTTTGGTCTCTGACTAATAGTGGCAATTTATTATTTTTCACAGGATCACAAAATGTTGACTTCTCTTCTGTACCCAGAATTCTATTCAAGAATCCTTGGTATTGAGCTTTCCATGTTGATGTAAGTTTTCAAAGTGCCTCCAAGACTTTTGGCTCTGCAGTTTCCTTTGTATCGAGGACAATAAGATCTTTTGATTTTTCATGAAAAGGGTTACCCATACTCTGCATAATTTTTGTTATTTTATTTACATACAAATTCAACTTGAAAGCTTTTGTCTCTTTGTTATGATGGAAATCTGTCCTGTTACAAATGGTTACACTCCGAAGATGCCTCCAAATGTTCAATAAGGTGTGAGACCTCTGGTGCAGCAATCATCCATCTTCCGAGGGCTTCAAGATCCTCCATTAGTCTAATTGCTCTATCATCGCTTTTGACAAGTGCATTGTTTTGCTCATGCATCTGCCAACTGCAATGGCAGAAAAGACTCTCTCAGACTTGTGTATTGTGAATTCCCTTCAGAAACTCCACAACCACACTTGGATTATTCGCTTTGATACCAATGACATCCCTCAGATGAATAGGCAGCCAGCAGCGCAGCTTGTACGATAATACGATCAAGAGCAAACAGATAATGGATATGATCTGCAAGTGTTTCTTTATACAAGGAGAATGAACATCTCTGTTCAATCATAAGAAAGCAAGGTACAGCAACTCAAGAATAAGAACCTGGTTCCATAACTGAAATCAAGGATTTTGATTTTCCTGCTCAGAATGACATTACTCAAAGTGGGCAGTCTGTCCTATAATGTCAGATATTTCTTCAATATCCACTTTGAAGGCAATTTGATGGTGTTTGTAAAGCACACAGGCAGTTACCTGATGGGCATTGTATGCTTTGTCAATGATTGACGCAGAGGAAGGTATATTTGCTATTGTTAAGGCACTTGTATGGCAATGTTTGACGCAGAGGAAGGTATATCTGCTATTGTTAAGGCACTTGTATGGCAATGTTTGATGCAGTGGAAGGTATATCTGCTATTGTTAAGGCACTTGTATGGCAATGTTTTACACAGAGGAAGATATATCTGCTACTGTTAAGGCACTTGTCCAGTCACTGACTCTTAGCATATCAGTTAGAGCTTTAAGTGCTGCTGTGTAAACCCATAAACATAACCATAAAACTGCCTCTGCCATATATAACTGCAGAAACTATAACTGAATTTGTTTTCCTATAACAAACAGCCATGGGTTTACTGTTAAAACAGGTACATATCCTGGACTCAAGTATTAAATACTCACGTATTGCCTACAAATATCTGAAGCAATCCTTGCACTGTACAGAGCAACATCATCATCTTCACAAGCACTTGATATTGCAGATCCAATACCACTATCAAAAGCAGGTTACACTTTCCAACCCTTCTGAAGAGCTTGCAGTTGACATATTCAACTCCAGATCCGCTCTTTGAGTTTAATACATTTAACTTATCGACACTAGAACCAAGCAACTCAGACTCCTCACATACAAATCAGAAAGAGCAGCTGATAACAACATTGCCCCAACCACACCTTTTTAGAGTCTCAGTAATGTAAGTAATTAATTTCGCAAAGGCACACACATGAACATCATATGTCAGCTGTAGTTCCATCATATTCTGTAGACCTTAGAAATACTCTTTCTTTATTGTAAAGTGCTGTGAGGGATTTGGGAAGATATTTCATCTCCTTAGCAATAACATCCCCTTTACTTAGTTTTGCAAGTAATTTCTGATCCTGCAATATTCCTGCAAACTCAACCACTCTCTCATTTACTGGTAGTTTTATTGTCACTGCTTCCTTCAGGTCATCCTGGAAGATGTCTCTATCTGATTACATTTTTGTCAGAGTTCATTTTGACTTGAGTAAACTTTGGCTGGAGTACGTTCTGACTTTATTATTTTTTTACTTAAAATCTGCAAGTACATGTAGTGTGCAGGTAAATTGTCAGAGGTCAATGAATAAAATAACATCTGTTTGTCAAGCAAGAAACAAAGAAGAAAGTTACCATTTACCTGACACTATAACTCCTTCTTTGACTTAAATAGCTTTAAAAAATTTTTGGATGCCATGTATATACAGTGTTATGTTGGATGCCATGTATATACAATGTTATGTTGGATGCCATGTATATACAGTGTTATGTTGGATGCCATGTATATACAGTGTTATGTTTGATGCCATGTATATACAGTGTTATGTTGGATGCCAGTACCATGAAATGATTATTTTGCCCTTGTAGAGTCAATTATGGTCAATATTATCAGCCACAGCCATCTTAAGTAAACTTTTGTGATGAAATGTGGACAAACGACTCCTTCCTATATGTAATGCTTGACAACCACTTCACCCATCGGTGTTGATATTTCAAGAACTCTATTATAGAAGATGCTCATTCTTACTGATGGAGAATCTCAATCATTTGTCACTTTCTCAACTTTGCAAAAAAAAAAGCAGCCCCAAAAGAACAGTAAACGGTGTCTCACGTTCCTTGAAATGTTTCATTTGTGTTTATGTCACTTTGGTTGATCTTTTGTGGTGCTTATATTGCAGAGTAAAGCAATGGCCAGGTCGGATTTGTAGGCACCAGTTTCATGTTTAGATCTTATACCAGGGCCATCCTGCTCACAAGTTCAAGAAGGGGAGTTGGGATAGGATGCTCTTGACATTCAGGTCCCAATTTTTCATTAAATTTTTATGTACATGCATGCATTTGCCTACAAATATCTGAAGCAATCCTTGCACTGTACAGAGCAACATCATCATCTTCACAAGCGCTTGATATTGCAGATCCGATACCACTATCAAAAGCAGGTAACACTTTCCAACCCTTCTGAAGAGCTTGCAGTTGACATATTCAACTCCAGATCCGCTCTTTGAGTTTAATACATTTAACTTATCGACACTAGAACCAAGCAACTCAGACTCCTCACATACAAATCAGAAAGAGCAGCTGATAACAACATTGCCCCAACCACACCTTTTTAGAGTCTCAGTAATGTAAGTAATTAATTTCGCAAAGGCACACACATGAACATCATATGTCAGCTGTAGTTCCATCATATTCTGTAGACCTTAGAAATACTCTTTCTTTATTGTAAAGTGCTGTGAGGGATTTGGGAAGATATTTCATCTCCTTAGCAATAACATCCCCTTTACTTAGTTTTGCAAGTAATTTCTGATCCTGCAATATTCCTGCAAACTCAACCACTCTCTCATTTACTGGTAGTTTTATTGTCACTGCTTCCTTCAGGTCATCCTGGAAGACTTTTCTCTAATATCAAGAATTCTGCTAAATTCAGCCAAGTGCATATTTGATAAATTATGCTTAAAGAGTGCATATATACTTGAACTTCTTTATCACACTATTGTTGGGAGTCAAAAAGCAGATCTGTGATTTATCTGAGACCTCATCTAACTCTAGTGATTAGTAATCAGACTTTAGTATGTCTCTATCTGATTACATTTTTGTCAGAGTTCATTTTGACTTGAGTAAACTTTGGCTGGAGTACGTTCTGACTTTATTATTTTTTTACTTAAAATCTGCAAGTACATGTAGTGTGCAGGTAAATTGTCAGAGGTCAATGAATAAAATAACATCTGTTTGTCAAGCAAGAAACAAAGAAGAAAGTTACCATTTACCTGACACTATAACTCCTTCTTTGACTTAAATAGCTTTAAAAAAAATTTGGGATGCCATGTATATACAGTGTTATGTTGGATGTCATGTATATACAGTGTTATGTTGGATGCCATGTATATACAGTGTTATGTTGGATGCCATGTTTATACAGTGTTATGTTGGATGCCATGTATATAAAGTGTTATGTTGGATGCCATGTATATACAGTGTTATGTTGGATGCCATGTATATACAGTGTTATGTTGGATGCCATGTATATACAGTGTTATGTTGGATGCCATGTATATACAGTGTTATGTTGGATGCCATGTATATAAAGTGTTATGTTGGATGCCATGTATATACAGTGTTATGTTGGATGCCATGTATATACAGTGTTATGTTGGATGCCATGTATATACAGTGTTATGTTGGATAACATGTATATACAGTGTTATGTTGGATAACATGTATATACAGTGTTATGTTGGATAACATATTCCTGAAAACCAATAAACAAAGAGTCATGAGTTTGTGTAGCCTCAACTTTGACCAAGTCGTCTGTGAACTTGTTTCTGTGGACATGTTGTTGTTTGGTATTGTTGAATTTTAGTATACAACTCTGGTAGTATTTGTCATTATTTCTTCTTAGTGCATTTTCTATACCATCACCCTAATCTTGTCAGGGCAAGCAAAGTAGGTAATGCATAAATAGCTTGAAACAAAAGAAATCTTGCTTGAAAGATGCATACCGTATATACTCGTGTATAATCCAGGTCCAAATGCAAACAACATAGACCCTGATCTGCCGTCACATAATGCACCAGCAGATCAGGGTCTATGTTGTTTGTTCTACTGATTAGTCCTTACAAACTGCATAGACCCAGATCTGCCGGCGCATTATGCAATGGCAGATCTGGGTCTATGCAGTTTGCATTTGGTATTAGATTATACGCGAGTATCGACGGTATAACCATAATGTGAAAAACATTAGATCTTCCTTGCGTCCTCGTGACAGATAATACTTGTTCAGTTAGTTGTCTGCAACTTCATTAAAGAAGGGTCTGACAGCCCCAATTTCTTCAATACATGTACTTTGTCAAAGATAAATGGTTATTGAAGAATGGAAGGCACTTGTGAACTGCTAAACTATTTGAGCAAAAAAAGAAAAATATCCTAAATTTAATTACCCTATGTGATTAATATTGAGAATGCTACAGTATCCCTTTTTCACTCAAATTTATTCCCTCCAGTCATAATCCTAATATAGTCTCTTGTCTTAGTAATGAATAGAATTAAATTTGAGACTAAATGTAAATTCCACAACTAATCCAATCACATGATTTGTATGACAACTCAAAATCAAATTATCGGTCATCTTGAACGGGTGCATTATCCATCTTGAAATGAGCAAAATTGTAATCACTAACATTTTTTTCATTCATTGGTCACTTCAAAGTTTTCATACCAAATATAATGCTGGTTCCATCTTTAGAATTATTCACCAGCAAAACTGCTGTTATCTGCCCCACTAGATTACCACAAAACAGAACCAGTAATTCTGTCACCAAATACATTGTAAAAAGTAGAAATAATTCAACTGTAACAATGATGATGAAAAATTATTACATGGTATCCTGAAGCTGATTATAGAAGAATATATGGCAGAGTTCCTAAGATTCATTCATTTCAATAGGATCCATCTGTTTTAAGACATTCCAATATTCATAAATTTGGCTTTTTACACTCTCTTTTTTCAAAATGCGTCATTTTCTTGATATGACAGCTAATAAAAGTGAACTGCAATATTCAACAAAGTTAGAAATGACATGTGTCTTTTAAAATACTGATTGGAATGCACCCTTGATCACAACAGGTTAGTCCCAACTGCAAAACCCATACCTTGTTTTCCCCCAATCTGTGTCAAGAAAAAATGATGAATGCCAGGGAAGGGAATGTCAGATCCTGAACTGGTAGTAGAATTAGACACTGACAATGATGTGAAAAATACTTATTAAACTGAGGCCAGTCCAGAGTATGAGTTTTGCAGATGCAAAAGGCCCTGGGCAAGTGTCTAAAGCCAGCCTATCAAAACATTCAATAACCCATTTCAAATTTCTGAAAGTTTTTTTGTTTTTGTTTTTGCTCAAATCTTGCATTACCATAATGACTGCAAGTTTTGGGACAGGAAAAAATTAGTAATTATTTTTTGTGTTCCAAGACTTAAATGCACATAAAAAATATAACATTTTTTGTGTCCAAAAACTTATAGACACAAAAATGTAAAGACAAAATTGGCAAGATTGCCAGATGTCACACAGCAGTGACCAGCTCTTGTTAAATAACCATGTAAATAAACTGCTTTGAACTACTATGATTGTTTTTGTTATTTATTTTTCATGTGCATATTTTCTGATTTCTCTAACATGAACTAAAATATGGGTAAATAGAGCCTTCATAATTCACTGGCCGCTTAGACTTTAACGGAAGACCTGTATTATAGTGTACAATACTTACACAGTACATATCATGCTTTGCATCACTTATATTGTTGTTTATTCTTAAAAATATTACATGCAGATTTGCTTTATTCATTCTTTTTTACCAAATCTCATTCTTCCAGATCACATTTTAGCTATACATCCATTGCTGTTTTATTTAGTTTGTTTCACACGCTCAAGATTTACCGTTTTTCAGTCATATAAGTGATCCTACAAAGTGATGTAATCTATATGAAAAAACGCATGTTTAATGAATATTTATAAATAAATTAGGTATGTGACCAGCATATATTCACCTGTCATATACATGTATTCATTAAAGAATGAGCATAATATAGGTTAAAATTCTGAATACAGACTGACTAGATCATCATCGATCGATTTTAGTTTTGTGTTTTCATTCCACTTTTGATTTTGGCATGCTGGTTGTTTCAACAGCTCCTTTTAATTATAATTGGTGCATTTGTATTTTGTTTTCCAACAGAAAACAAGGTCAGTTAATTGTTTAATCTCTTAAATTGGTTTGGGTAATGAGGGAATTTTGTCCAAAGACAATGCCAGTACCCCTCTGTTTTAGAACATTAATTCTTTTATGGCCTTTTACTACATAATATTAGCATGATTACCATTGCTGAGTAAACATGTACTAGTTAAAGTTCGCTTACATCAAAGAAACTACCACTGCATTATTATTGCAGTTATTTTCAAAGCAGTATTTCTGAGACTTCTTTATCGTATTTTTGAGATATTGTTGAAGTTTAGTGCAGTGGTGCCTTTAATTCGAAACCAAGAGATGTATGTCATTCAGCACAAGTTAAAATTTTCAATGTACATGCGGTAATGCCATGATGTAAACAAGGTCACTATAAATGTAAGTGATTAACCAAACAGTATTTTCATTGATTTAATACTGGTACCACAATTTAATGAGTTGGGTATTTTAATTTTCAAGTCAGAAAATGTCATTACTGGTGACTTTTGACAATTTTATTGCAATAATGCATAAACTGAAAAAAGTAAACTAGAGCAAAAACAGGAGAAATTACTGTTAATACGGTTACAACACTGTGCTAATGCTCAATGCTTGTCATCGTCCAAAGAAATTATACATATTTGAAAAAGGTAGAAATGATAAGAATATAGGTTGGTCAGCTGGTTGTTATGGGTTTAACGCCATTTTTCAGCACATGATAGGCTATACATGGCAGCCAGTATATTTGGTGGAGGAAGAACCTGAGAAAACCCCAGGAAGAACCACCGAACCACGGGAAGCTACTGGCAAGCTTTCTACCATACCCATGTTGGCCGAGCCCAAGACTCGAACCCACGAGGACAGAGGTGAGATGTCAGTGATCTGTAAAGGCAAGCGCCTTAGACCACTAGGCCACCCAGGGCCCCTAAGAATACAGAGGAAAATTAAATACATTTTTTTTTTTTAAATTCAAACAAATTATATTAATTTATAACATTTCCATCTAATAATTCATAATGATAGTCCCTTAACTGTGAAGTATTTTTCTTTCTAAATAACGTTATGACCAATAAAATATGCCAAGTGAACAGTAGAAAAAAATATGTTTAAGGTGTCCCAAGACTTGTGGTACATGAAAAAATTGCTCTAAGTTCAGGTCCCAACTTTTCAAGGTCATACAAAATTATTTTTGAAAATAATTAAGATTGTCCCAAGACTTATAGTGCCCCAAGACCTACCATAATTACAGTATGCATATTTTTTGAAATATTCAATCCATTACAAAAATCAAACAAACTATATGTTGAGACCTTTGGCAGAGTTTACTCTGTCCTAAGATTTTTTTTTTTTATTATTTCGCTATTTTATGTAAATTTCAAGATAGCCATATACACTTCAAATATGCATGTGGTTTTCTTTCATTATCACAAGTAGTTTTAAAAGCCGGTATTTTGTAAGACTTCCCTTCATTTACGAAGCAAGCAGCAACATTGGTAGTATAGGTGAGAATCAATCCTCATTCTGATAAAATGAAAATATAGCATGTATTTGCCTCAATATTACACCCGTTACCGTATGTACTCGCTTATAAGTTGCGTCCAACTGCAAACAACATAGACCCAGATCTGCCATTGCATAATGCACCAGCAGATCAGGATCTATGTTGTTTGTTCTACTGATTACTCCTAACTAACTGCAGAGACCCAGATCTGCCAGCATATTATGCAATGGCAGATCCAGGTCTGTGCAGTTTGCAGTTGGGTTTGACCTTTAAGCAAGCATATACAATAATTGTTATACAACAGCCTTTTGTGCTCCCTCAAGATTTTGTTTCTTGCACCTATTACTATCAATATTTACTACATCATCTTGCATCACAGGTAAAAGGAGTCATTACATTCCATATTAGGCATACAGGGTTCTCCATAGGATTTTGAAAGTTGCAGTCCAGGACACCGTCCTTGGAAAAAGTTGCAGCCCAGGACACCGTCCTTGGAAAAAGTTGCAGTCCAGGACACCATCCTTGGAAAAAGTTGCAGTCCATGACACCGTCCTTGGAAAAAGTTGCAGTCCAGGACACCATCCTTGGAAAAAGTTGCAGTCCAGGACAGCCCAGGACACCGTCCTTGGAAAAAGTTGCAGTCCAGGACACCGTCCTTGGAAAAAGTTGCAGTCCAGGACACCGTCCTTGGAAAAAGTTGCAGCCCAGGACACCGTCCTTGGAAAAAGTTGCAGTCCAGGACACCGTCCTTGGAAAAAGTTGCAGCCCAGGACACCGTCCTTGGAAAAAGTTGCAGTCCAGGACACCGTCCTTGGAAAAAGTTGCAGCCCCAGCCCTAAAACTAGGAGTCCCAATAATACTTTTCTTTTTCCATGCAATAGTTCAGACCATTATGTGTGTATTGTTGTGTCACCAATACATGTATATATGGCATCAGATTGCTAATGCTCATTCATTGTGAAATATTTAGTATTACAATGTATAATAAACAAATGGAAAATAATGGAAGTTGATAACCATGATAATTATGTTTCTTTGTGATGTTACAACTATAACAATTCTTAATGCCTTTACCTTGCCATTCTTTGATTTTGTGTGCAGCTAGAAAGAATCAAGGAAGAGATTACACTTTCTTTTCTATATAAATTTATTTAATTAGCTTAATTTGATTTGAAATCAATACATTTTCCAAGACTCTGGAAGAAGTAACAAACGATCCGATTCCATTAACTTTCTTGTTATTTCATCTTTCAGCAACACTGGAAATACATTTTTCCCTCCCAGTTGTGACAGCTAATCATGTTTCATTGTTTTCTCACGGGAATGTCCTATTCCTTGATTCATTAAAAGAATCTCTGTCTCTTAAGCATTTTGTTTTCTTTATTAAAACTAGATGCATCTGCTAATTTCTGTCAACCAGTCTCATGAGAATCATGCTCATATGCAGCCTTGCGCTTGGCACCAAAGAAATTATGTAAAGTTGCCATTGAAAAAGTACACATACGATAATTACTCGAAAACGAAAGTATATCTTTACATGACGCCGAAAAACAGCTGATTTATGATGATTAACATGGAGTTCATATTCCTCCAGCAAACAAAATAAGTCCTAAAATCTTGGCACTTTTTTTCTAAATACGGTAAATAATAAAATGCAAGTGTTCCAAACATCGTGCAAGAATATATATGATGATGGATTAAAACTGTGCTGAGTAATGCTTATCAAAGAGAGGTGTAAAAACACACGCATGTATAATTAGTCTTTTGATCAAAATAATCATACAGCACCAACAATTGATTAACAGGTGTCTTAATCTCCTTGTCTGCTAAGATCTAACCTATGTGGCTTCACCTAATCCCAAAAATCACTTGAACTTTGTCTGACAGCTCACACACTATATGATTGATACTCGCTTTGTAGAAATGGATCAAATAAAAGAGAATTTCATTGACAAAAAAACTTGTGTACCAAGGACTTAGCTGTTAGAATTTTCATGCATCCAAAAATGAAAAGTATGCATACTTCTTACGCAGATTTCAGCATCCCGGAGAACCCTGGGTACAGCTTCCTATATGTTTGCAGTAAACAATACCTAATATGAAATATAATAACTCCCATGCCCTAGCTGCAACTCTCTGCCCTTTCATGCTGCCTGACTGCCTTTAAATGGAGAAAAAAAACTACATTGCAGAAAGTCATTGAAACTCTGTCACACCAGCAATATGTTCAGCAATTGTCATTTTTGTCTCTCCAGAAATATTAAACTGTGTTTTGTCTGTGTTACAACAACAACAGTTACAATAACACACACACTCACTTATTACATGACACACACGTATGAAGATGTGATGCTTTTGTCGAAATGCCTTTTTTTAATGCAAATATTTGTGGGGTGGACAGTACCCATCCCCACTCCATCAAACATTTTCTTAAGCATTGTGATAATGATATCTGCACTTGCAAATGCAAGAACATGTAGTGTTTGCATAAAACAAAAAATAACTGAATCCTAACCTTATTTTCCTCATAGACTACAACTTCTTTCTCTGTGGGAATGTCCCATACCCGTACACAGTTGTCGTCTGCTCCTGAGAATAGGTGTAACCGGTCTGGCAGGAATTTTGTTACATGGATAGGTCTGAAAATATGTAACAATTTTATTTTATTTTCTCGATGCTGTTCCAGTAAAACATACTTAGGACCCTGGGAAGGTACTTTCAATGTGGAGAAGTTGCCCACTGATGCAAACAGAACAACCTTGGCCTTTTCTGTCACATGCTAGTTAAAGACCCCAGATGTAAATATTGTCCATTTTCAACTTCCCTCAAGCCTATGGTTGTTATTACATCATAATAATTTTAATGACATCACCATGACTCAATGACTTATCATTACCAATAGCAATGTAAGCAATAGTGTCAAAGGTGGACCAGAGTCACCCATATGAAATACCTTTAAATTATTCAGTATGATGATTTTTGCAATAACTGAAAATTTTGACCCAATGCAATCAACAGTTATTTAAATATTTAGTTTAAATGTACATATCATGAATATTCCTGTCAGGCCATGTACAACTTTGGCACTTTCCGTGATATCACAGGGGGAACCTCACATTGCGAATCACAATGTAAGACTGCACTCATGACTCCTGAAGACATGTAAATTTGTAATCCTATTTTCACAATGCATGCAATTTTCCCTTCCAAACACAAATAAACAATACCATATTTTGTATGAGAAAGTTTCATATGCAGCTGCTATTTTTAAAAAAATGCATGATCAAATTCTTAGTAAAACAGGGTTCTCTTCAAAAGCATGTCTTCATAAAAACATGGTTCTCTTCACAAGTATCTGTCTCAAGCAGATGCATCAATATTAAAATCCATTGCTATCGAAGATGTTCTTAGCTACATGTATGTTAACATGTTTACACAGATATTTAAAAAAAAATAAACTGTAGGTTCAAGTCAAAACATGGAGAGAGATGGTAAGTTTTGAGTGGTCACCAAAAAATGCGCTAAAGGATACCAAGTAACAGCTAATAGTGAATTTCATTATTTTAAATGAACCATGATTGGGAAAAGATGTAAAATTATACGACGAGAATAACTGAGAGGAGAGAACAAACAGCGAAAGAGAAGAGTGGAGGGAACAAATATCGAAAGAGAAGAGTTAAAGAAGGGGGTCAAACAAGTGGGTGCACACAGTCTCAACATCACGAAAATAGAATATCAAAATCTATCGTTTCATTAAAAGCTAAAAGTCAACTGAAAACACAATTTACTGAATCCTCACATTCTTTTGAGAGAGAGAGAGAGAGAATGAGAGAGATGTATGCCGAATTGCTGAAGGCAGATGACTACAGCAATACATGAATTCAAGGCAGGGTTGGACTGGCGGTCTAGACAGCCCCCTCCCCCAATCGCTGACAATTCAGGTCTTAAGGGCCCCCAATAGACCCTGGACCCAAGAGAGGACAGAGAGATTAGAGTAATAAATTTAATTCAGTTTTACAGACAATTATCAATCAATAATCAAACTTCCACTGTTAATTGCTGGGCTACAATTGGGGATATTAAATACAATGCTCCAAGTCATATGGCTTTGTGCACTATAAATGATGCATGTTCCAAACAGTGATCTGACATTATCAATTATCAATCGTCCAATTATCAAACTTCCACTGTTAATTAACTACTGGACTACAACTGGATCAGTTAAATACTAAACTCCATGTCAGATGGCTTTGTGTAAAATAAATGACAACTAAATGCACATGTATTCAATATATACAGAGCAAGACCCTCTTGAAATTTTTTTTTTTATTGTCCAAATATATAATTGACATAAAGATAACTGATTCTTTATTTGGTATCCAGCTATTACTATTGTACAAAAGGTCTGTACATCTTTTTTTTGCGAAGAAAATGATCAAGAAAGACATAAATTGTCCTTCTGGGGACATTTCTGACAAGATTTTGAGATGCAAGTCAGTGCTAAACATAAACATAAGCAAAACGTTTTAATGAAAATGAAAATAGGTATCAAAGTTAGTCAACCATACTTAATGGAAATCTACACATTATTTAAACAATGTTGCAAAACAGAAAGCAAGTTTTACTGGTACTACTGTTGACTATAATGCATATTGTGGACAGTTCCTCCATTGATGTCATAAGCTCGCATGTGTACATTGGACTGTTTACAAAAATTTGCTTGGCTGATTCCATAGAAAAGTTGCATTTTGGTTGTTATTAAATAGCCATACCTCCTTATCCAGTGAATGAATGCGCATTGCTTCACAGTGTATGTGATTCTAGACTGAAGTATACAGCATTCAGGTCTACATTTAACACTCATGAATCTGAATGATTTCTTAAATTGGTTCATTCAAAAGTTGCAGGAATAACATTCAAAATTAAAAGTGCAAGCATTCTGTTGATGGTTAAAACATGGTCGAATGTCTTTTCAATGCCTATATTTTAATGAGGATCTATTTTTCACACATTTAGATGGATATTCATACACCAAAAACTTATAAATTTGGGATGTATCACTACGACTACCTATGAGACTCTTCCTAGGAGTCAAAGCTATTTGGCTCGCATCAGAAACAGAGATGAGGATGTTCCAACTGCCATGGTGGCAATTTAAAATTTTGTATCGTCTTTATATGAACTGTGAGTAATCAGAGTACCCTTACATGATTTTTGTTTCGAAAAAAGCCTTCCTTGATACCAAGTGTATTTAAATGGAACAGCCCTTAAACTCTTTCAGGAATTAAGTTCAACAGAATTCTAGCAACCATCTATATTTTATGTGAACCTCCAAATTCAATCAAAATTATACATCAGAATTATCCAAATTGTTGACTTTTATGTTAATATATATACTTTTATGTTAATATATATATACTTTTATGTTAATATATATATACTTTTATGTTAATATATATATATATATATATATATATATATATATATATATATATATATATATATATATATATATATATATATATATATATATATTAGAGTTGGGTACCATGACAAATTTTGTACCGCACTATTTCTGAACATACCGTGAAACCTACCATGGTATACCGCAATTATATTAGGAACCAACGATTTCATTCTCTGGGGCAGTGGCCTGGGATTTTTAAAAAAAATTTCCACCTCTCAAATAGCTGGGAAAAATAGCTTGCTCAGATTTATAGCAAAATAACACCATATTATATCCATAACATTATTTGAAAAAAACATTAATTATCTTGAGATACAAGAAAATAAAATGTCTTGGCTCGAAAGAAAATCACAGCACCCACCTCCTTTAAATGGCCAGTAACTTAGAGTAGATGGATTTGCTCTGTGTATATTAATTGTTGTATAAATTGTCATCTAAACACTGTAACTAAAGTGGGATGACTAAGCTTAAAGTACAGCTGACTCCCTGTAAATGACATTGTGCTGACATCAGAGAGCTTGCTGATAAAAATAGGAAGTATTTACCATGAAAGCCTTCAATTTACTAGCTACACTATTGATATAATAGGCAGGGATACCAACACCCAGACAAGATATTTATCAGAGAGGGTCAGTAAACATACAACACACTGGTTCAACAAACGAGGAAATATTTACTGGACTAGAGAAATTATGTAAAATTCAAACAGAAAACAACTGCTGTCCTGAAAATCTTAGGATGATTGTCAGTTTTACAAAGGAATAAATGCACTTAACACATTAACATACTTAAATAACTTTTTAAAAAAATGAAATTTTTTATTCTTTTTTTAATTCGAAATTTTCCAAAAGGTTGCACTTGGCTTGAACATCTTTCATAACATTCTGTTCAGCTGCCATAATGGCATATATGACACGTATTATACATGTGATTAAAGGTTCATAAATATAATTATATCTGTAATATGCAAAATTAATTTGTGACAAATACAACTACTTTGCAAAAGCATTAATAATTTTCAGATTTATTGTTTCATGAAAAATGAAAACACGCTTAAAATATAATTAAATTCATAACAAGCTTACTCTGGAATTTCCTTACATGCCTTACTGATGGAAACTACTAAAGTACTGGTACAGTGAAAAAGTACCGTGCTACATACCACTGGAAACAAATACCGTGGTATACCGGTAATACCGCACACCTTTAATATATATATATATATATAATAGAGGTAACACAGACTTCTTTCCATCTGTGATTATCTGAATTATTTTTTTTATCAAATTTTGCATGCAATTCATCCTTATATATGTCATTATTTTTGATGTCGGCCATGAATTTTATAGCACAGCATCTTGACAACTTCATTCCAAAAGGAGTTTATGAAATCTGTATTCACAATTCTAACAAAAATTAAGAAAAAGAGAAGTAGCTGTCTGGCTGCAGCTTGCTTGCAATTATTGTAAGAACAGTAAAACTCTGACATCTCTAATAATAATCTCTGGAATACTCTCTTTCACTAAATGACTTGCCAATTCACAACATAACGCCTTCCTTGTCTGCATCCCTCAAAAACTTGAAATGATTGAAAACAAAAAAAAAGTTAGGGCCTCTAGCACTTACCATATATACTTGCGTATAAACCGGAACCAAATGCAAACAACACAGACCATGATCTGCTGCTGCATAATGCACCGACAGATCAGGGTCTATGTTGTTTGTTCTACTGATTAGTCCTAACAAACTGCATAGACCCAGATCTGCTGGCACATTATGCGACGGCAGATGTGAGTCTATGCAGTTTGCAGTTGTTATGTGCTTATACACGAGTATATACGGTACAAGTTTTCAAAGTTCTACCATATTTACATACACATTATTATATACTTGCTTATAAGTCTAGTCCAGCTGCAAGCTGTATAGACCCTGATCTGCCATCGCATAATTCACTGGCAGATCTTGATCTATGCAGTTGGCAAGGAGTAATCAGTAGAACAAACAACACAGACCCTGATCTGATTGTACATTATGTGATCGCAGATCAGGGTCTATGTTGCTTGCAGTTGGACCTGACTTACAAGTAAGTATATACGGTACTTCCTTCACAGTTAATCCTGAGTCAATTCAAGTCTGCTTGGGCCATATGCTAGTCAAGTCAATGAAAGAAACTGACATGCTGACTTATTTTTTTAGTTTTTCATAAACAAAGGCTATCTAGAGCTTCTTACCTATGATGACCTTTAAAAACTCGAAGAAGTGTCTTCCCTGATACATCAAACAGACGAATAATGCCCTCATCTCCACCAGCAACCAGAAGCTTTCCATCATTGCGAAAACTGCCACTGTATGTTACTTCTTTAAAGCGAGAAATACTCTTCAGGATCTGCAAGGATCTTGGACTGTACACCTGGACCTAGAAATAGATACAAACATTCTTTTTTGTTTTGCTCATTATTATATACCTGACCAATTCCATCCTATAAAAAAGTAAAGTTGCAATGCTTTCTCATAATCTGATATTATGTAAGCTATTATATACATGAACATTTATCCCATGATTCTTCATCTACAACTTAGGAAACTGTAAATTCAGAAATCTTCATGGAGAATTACATTTTTGTATAGGTAATGAATATTCATGAAATTAAATCAACAATGAAAAAGAAGTACTGCAAATGGCATGTTCAGATACAGTGTGACCCCAATATACTGTCCATTTATTCCCAAACCATGAAAGTTTATCCCCATGAAAGTTTCTGATTTGACAGTATTCTGGATGTTTGTATGCACATGTACATGTACTAGCATTATATGGCCCTTCAGCACAATACTGGCTATATGATGCCAACTAAAGATAAAGTTAGATATTCTGAATGGAACACATGACACTTGATTTTGCTCTTGGAACATGAGTACTGCAAACAGTACATATAGGCTGGCTGCCTTTCTTTTTTTTTTAACATAGTGACCTTGACCTTTTTTTTATCCAAATACCATCAGGTTCCTAAACTGTACTGTATCATCAAGGGCATAACACTGGTGACATGGTGAATTTTAAGTTCATCAGAACTCAAGATATAACAAAGAAATTTCACTTTCTCTGTTAAAGTGACCTTTTGATCCCAAATCAATGGGCTTTTTGTAACTTACTGAGCTGTAGCATTTAATGGCAGACTGTCATAAATTGAGATACCATTTCCATACTAATGACCTTGACCTCAGTAAGGGCTTTGACTATTGCATGTTATGGTGTGGACCTGAGGGTAGTTTCATCAAAATACCGATACAGGTTACAGCCTGAACAAGGAACAGGCCACCAACAAGGGATTTCTTGTGACCTTGACTCTGAAGGCAGGGGTTATGACAGTGAATACACAAGGAACAGGCCATCAACAAGGGATTTCTTGTGACCTTGACTGTGAGGGCAGGGGTTATGACAGTAAATACACAAGAAACTGTCAAGTGAAGATATATAACAGGATCAAGTTTCATTAAAATATCTTCACTGATTCAAAAGTTATACCCACACATGGATAGAGGTCACCGATTGCTATTTTCCTCTGCTGTGATTGTGGCTGGGGGGGCATGGCAATGGTGTACATGTATAACACACTGCAAACTTGTATACTTATAATAAATGCAACCATTCTAAGAAAAATTAAATTATAATTTAAGCTTCTTCCAGTTTTGTCACTTTGTACTTTTGTAAGCTTTTATTAAAGCTTTTTGTCCACTGAAATGTACTTCACTCTATGTAACTTGTGGAGCCTACCGTTTACACTCATGTATAACCTAGATCCAAATGCAAACATAAACCCTGATCTGCCGTTGCATAATGCGCCGGAAGATCAGGGTCTATGTTGTTTGTTCTACTGATTAGTCCTTACAAACTGCATAGACCCAGATCTGCCGGCGCATTATGCGATGGCAGATCTGGGTCTATGCAGTTTGCAGTTGGTGTGGGCTTATACACAAGTATATACAGTACACTGTGCAGTGCTTTCCTATCATTCTTCATGCATTCCTATGATTGCTTACAAGTAATGAAGCATCATATCTGCTATAAAAACCAATTACAAGATAAGCCATATCTTTGTGCCCTATCCCATGGTGAGGTCTCTGGAGTGTAACAGAGTGCAAAAAGCTGGCTGATCTAGTGTTAATTTCATCACAAGATATTTGAATGATAAAGATGAATATGACATGATATACTGTTACACAGAATTGCAATGTAAAGTCCAGATAACAGATGATTACAAATGATAAGGTGAATATGAAATGATATACTGTTAGGCTCAAATGATAGAAGAATTCCTGCTAGCAAATGCTACAACAGCTGAAAAGTGTGGAAAGAACATCTCCTAGCCCTTTGATTGAACTTGAACAGCAAAACAAAATTTATTATCAGATGATAAGGTCTAAGATCTGTCTATTTATAACACATTACATTTACAATCATATTTTAGCTTTAGGACTATAAGTTTTTCTTTTGTTTTCTCCAATACTGATTTCTCAAACAGGAGAGTTGTGACTACTGAGGCCGTAAATCTACCTGAAGCCCACATGTGCGCTACTTATTTGTTTCCTCTTTTTATTTTCTAAAACTCCCAGAATGGTCACTTCCCTTAAACAAGTAACCTCATATATAGCCAGCCTTTCATTATCAGAATTATGTGATTCTGCATGCATATGTGTGTGCATGTGTGTGTATGTGTGCATGCATGTGTGCATGTGTGTGTTTGCAACATCATGCAACTAATCCTAAACAATTCAAGATAGAGACTACAAAACTTGGGATATACTTTGGGTGGTCTGCACAATGGTTTTAGAATTCTGATCCGCCCCATGGGTCAGGACTGGGGAGTTGTGGGTGGGGTGGGGATGGTTTTATATAAGGATGAAATAATTCTTGAGTTGTCTGAACTATGGTACTAGGATCATTAATCTGCTGGTGGAAATCGTGGGCTATGGTGTTGTATTTTTTGTTACAATCCACACACTGATGCCATAATGGTGGCTAATGAAGGCAAGCTCAATGACGGCAGTTTTCTTGTGCCTGACCCCAGAAAGAAAGGTGCAATCGTCGAGTAGAAAAAGTGTTGTGGTCTCCTTAAATTGTTCAGCAAGTTCGCTCTTGCTGCTGCCATGGCGGCCAATGATCATGGCACAGTGTGGCTGCAAGTTATCAAAGATTGTGTCACACTCACTGCTCTTTTGGCGTTCCGACCGGCTAGTAGACGGCGGACACAAATGGACCATTCTGTATGTTGAGCTGTGCACCCATGATGATGTATACATACATGTTTAACACGCCTGCCACCCGAGCCATTTTTTTCGATCTAACACGTTACAACTTTGCTCATATTTTCAATGCGTCTTCCTGACTGATGGAAAGTGTGGTCTTCCAACAATCTTATTTCGCAGATAAGGGCAAACTGATTTTGGTAAAAGGTGCCAACATCAAGAAATTATGCCTTTGCATCCTTTTAAGACTCCCTCACCATCATTTCTTTTCCCTCTTCCCACTCCTGGTACTTCAGCTGCCCCTGGGCATTGATCTGGTTTTAAATGCCCTCAATTGTAACCAACACCTTGTTGATAAGGGGGTTGTAGAAATTGTCTGTATCATGCACGAACTCGGCACTCTTTGTTGCATCCTCAAAGAGCAAAACCATCACTTTCATGCCTTTTGCTGGTGTGTTCAGGTTGGGGTCACTCTTATTCGACACCATCTTGCAATGGTGTAGTACTTGGTTGTAAAAGATAGCCACTTTTCCCATGTACTGCTGCCCAATCTAGTGTACGAGTTCTTGCCCCATTATTCATGCTCTGAATTACCCAAGCATATTTGTTAAACATAAGCTCAAAGGAGAGGCAGAGTGAAAATCCAGACTGGTAGTATGGCATGTGATCATTTAACAGCTTAAAGTCAAGTGGCACAAAGAAGCCATTTCCAAAAAAGGCTGCGATAGACACTACTGGCTGGGTGGTTATCACAGCATTTCCAGTGCCAGAATGTATGGCAGCAGTGATGGCATTTTGCATTCACTGTTAGTCTGCTCCTTGTCAGTTAGCCAGAGATTCTTGTAAACGCCCCAAACATTGGCATCATCAATATAGGCCACTTCATTTCCTTCAAGCTTTACACCAATTTTTTTAACAATGGTGCAGCCAAGGTTTTTAACAATTGTACGGTTGGTGTCAATTGGCACTACTGAGCCACCACTCAGTAATTGTAAATGCCAGTCTAGCAGTACCTGGCACAATAACATCATTGCTGATGAGATTTGGAAACCTGACAACAAGCAGCTTGTTTTGGTCTATGTTGCTTGGGTTATTAGTCACAATGACGGTGCTTCAAATTCCCTTTACCCCAAGCACTCAGCAAAGGGTGCAAAATGGGTCAAGTTTGTTTCCACATTGAGATATTTTGTGCTTCCACAAATTTTAAGAAATATTAAAAACTTCTGTACTATTTGGAGTTCGTGTTTCTTTCCTTTAATACATTATCTTGCTAATATTGTGACCAGCTAAACATTTTTAAAACATGACTGAAGGAGGCTATCAAATGGAAGATTTTGGTAGAGGAGACACTGATCTACCAGAAGAAACAGTAGAAACTACATTTATCAATCCTCCCACCAATTATTATCAAGAATTAAATGATTTTGAAGACCACCTGAACAACCTTTTTGCAGCCTGAAATATCTGATCAGGTCTGCTAAGTGAAAATCTGTTCTGATGACCGGGCCTTTCGAAAACTTGAGAGTGTTGGAAAGGGCTGCTTGATAGCCTTTAAAACAGAGAATTGTTTGTCTTTGAAAAGGAAGAGAAGAAAATCAGCCACTGCACTCATAGAGGGACAGCTAAGATTGAAATGTTTTCTACTACACCAATCACAAAGATTCTCTATTTGGCATCATACACCTTCTCCTGGACTGAATGATGCACTTGGCAACTTTGATCAAAAACTTTTGTTTGTGGAGAGATTGTTTGAGATGATCCAAGCGTGAAGGTGAAGAACCTGTGGGCTGTTGAGTAGGAGAGAGCCCCTGTGCTGCGACAGTAGGTCCCTCCTCTGACGTAAGGTCCTGGGATGGTCCACCAGCAGATTGAGAAGATTGCTGAATCACAATCACTGGGGCCACAGAGGGGCAATCAGAATGAGCTGAGCAGTGGAGTGCCTGACTTTGCGTAGAACCTGTGATATCATCCTGAAAGGTGGGAAGGCATAAGCAAACAGACGATCCCACTTCTGTCTGAAAAGCATCCACTGCCCAGTTCCTCCGGTCGGGGACAAAGGAAACATAAAATGGGAGCTTGTTGTTTAGCTTTGTGGCAAACAAGTCCACCAAAGGAGTCCCCCAAAGTTGGCACAGGGAGTTGGCTACGGATTGGTGGAGCGACCATTCCATGAGGACTATCTTCCCTTTCCTTGATAGCCAAAATAATCTTTTTGCCAGGAATGTGACAAACTCAGGGGGTAATTCCTTCTGAAGTTGCCCAGTGAAGGAGGTTCCAAACCTTCATGCAGAGAGATGGTACATGTGTGCCTCCTTGTCTCCTGATGTATGCTACCACCAATGTGTTTTCGGAGGAGACCATCACACAGCGAGCTCTTATCTGGTGGACTTGCCGCTAAAGGACTAAGAACACTGCCCTCATTTCTAAATTGTTGATGTGGAGGGTAGATTCTTCCCAGGACCATGAACCCTAAAAAATCAGTCCCTCCAGCTCTAGATGAGCACTCGACCCTGAATCTGACGCATCTGAGAACAGGTAGGAGAGGAGTTCGTGTGTGTGTGTGCATGGGGACTTCAGCCAGAAACCGGTCCCGATTTGTCCACCAAACCAGATGATGGTGGAAATCCCAACCCAGAGAAATTCGAGCATTCAAAGGGTCCATGTGCAGTTTTCACACTGACATAAAAAGGAGAAACTGGAGAGGACGCAAGTGCAGTCTGCCTACGGGAACCAAGTCCTTTGCGGAGTTCAAGTTCACCAGCAGAGAGAGAAAAAGATGAGCTGACGATATGGTCTTTACTCTGAGTGCCTCCAACAGGGACAGGATCCTGTCTACTCGGTCCAGAGGGACATGGACTAATCCTCTGTTTGTGAGGAAATTTATCCCCATGTAGACAAAATCTTGAGATGGAGTGAGCTCTGATTTCTTTAGGTTTGGCAGAAGGCCCAGCGTGGTCACTATTTACCAACAGTGAGACAGATCTAGTCTGAGGGACTCTAGCCGGCTATTGTGGATCAACCAATCATCTAAATATTGGTTATCCAGTGACCTTAAATGGGTTACAACTACTCCCATGACCTTGGTATATTGTCTGGGTGTGGAGGCTAGGCAGAACGGCAGAACTCGAAATTGGAAGACCTCCTCATCCAAGAAAAACAGGAGGTACTTCCTGTGTGGAGTAAAGACAGCAATGTGAAGGTACGCATCCTGAAGATCAATGGAGACTGCCCAATTGCCATGTCTTATGGCATTCCTGACCGAGGCTGTGGTCTCCATCTTGAATGGTTCCTCCAGCATATATCTGTTTAGGGAGGAAAGATTGGTAATTAGATGGAACTTTCCCCTTTCTTGGATACCAGTAAAATCCAGGAGTAGAAGGCCTGAGATTGGTTGCCTCTCTACTGCACTCGAGTGAAGATGGGAGTGAACCTCTTCCTTTAAGTGAACCAGATTTAACTGGTGGAAGAACATGGGGAACCTTACTAGAGGAGGAAGATCCCAAAACCAAAGCCAGCAGCCATCTTTTATGATAGAAAGGACCCAGCCATCAACTGTTACGCCAGACCAAGCCTCTGAAAAGAGGTTTAATCTGGTGCGAATGGGAACCAATGGAAAGGTACACTCCACAGGAGAGGGAGTGAGTCCCTAGGGCTGTCCACCCTTGTCCTTAGGAAAGGGGGAAGAGCCCATGGACTCCCTCCCTGGACCTTTTAGGGCTTAACTGCTGATGGGAGCTCTGAAATGGAGTTGTTGCTTTGATTGTGGCTGCACAGCTTTAAAGAATTTAGCCAATGGACCCTGAGGGCAGTCAGGATGATTTCGCTTCTTGGCTGGTTTAGAAAAGCCAGAAGCGGATGCAAGGGACCAGTGTTGTTGGTCTCTCAAATCTTGAGTAACCATTGCAGGGATGAGCCCTTCGCAAAAGAGTCTCCACCTCCAGGGGGGCAGCCCTCAGCAGGTTCTTACTGTGCCATAGTAATACCTTGGAAGTGTCCAAAGCAGCATCCCTGTAGGGTTAGAGAAGCTTCACTGACAAGGCCATGGACAAAGACAACGCATGCCTAGAAGTTTTTGCCACTGCTTCCAACAAACGATAGAGAGCCACTAGTGACAGAGATTCCTCTTTCAGCAGGCTGAACGAGGCTGCCGAAGAGGTCAGCATGCTAGACTACAGTTACTAGTGACTTAGCCTTTTGCTCCAAGGATTCCAGTGTTTTCACTGGAAGGCGAGCTTTTAGGTCCCCCTAGGAATACCCACTTGAGCTGCTTCAGCATCCAAAGTGGGCAGTTTAGTGGGCCAGGAATGGTTATGAACCTTATAGCTAGAAGCAGATACCAAGGGTTGCAATGAGGGTAGAGACAGACCACCCTTATGTTGTCTAGCAAAGTCTTGGCCCTTGCAAAACCTTAGAGTGAGCTCCTTTATCGTAACCAAGTGAGGAAGTAAGAAGGATCTAGTCGAGAGTTTACCCTAGAAAGTTTCTCCAAACTGGAAAGAATTTTAAAGTCACCAGAACCTAAGATTTGAGACACAGGTCACTGGGCAAGAGGCGGTAAACCTTGTTTACCGCTTTTTTAAAAGACCAGCTCTCCCCCTCCTCTGCTGCCTTAACCGACGGATGAGAGTGGGCAGGGAACCTGAAGGGAGGGGGTACCACATTGGCCTGTTCTTTGTCAAACTCGTGCGCATCGATGAGTACAGAAAGAACGTCTTCATCATGCTCTCTCTCCTGGGAGGCAGGATTATGTGACCCAATGTCTCTCTATTGTGGGGGAGACTTGGTGGGAGGAGTAACCTGAACTGGTAACTCCTCCCATGGAGCTAATGGACTGTTCTTAGCAGTGGACTCAGCAGGTGGGTTAGGACAACTCACAACCTGCCTAGAGCATTTGGGGGAAGAAGGTCTATTCCCGTCCCTCTTTTTTGACCCAACTTTGTAAGACGATGTAGGTCCATGGCACTGCATCCATGACCACACTACCGTGTCACCAAGGTCCAGAAGTCCATGGCTGCATGTAGGGAAAGGGCCAATCGCTTACCTGCAGCAGAGGGTCTCACAATCCATAGGGATTTAGAGGGTTAATAGGGAAGGGGGTGATGCCAATCCAATCCCCTTCCATAATCTGGCATATGTAAGCCGATTCCCAGTCCCCCACAGGATGAAACGGCAGTCTGGAGAAAAGGGTGGGGGACTCTGGCTGATCCATATTCCCATACCATATGACCTATTCTTGGTGCCTGGTCACCAGGCAAAGACCGGTCAGGTGACCCAGATCTGTAGGAAGTCCCTTCTCCAGATCTGATAGACTTAGATCTGAGCTCTCACCTTACTGGGGGGCTCGATCCTATCACTGACAATGGGCCCTTGGGACTGAAAGAATGCTGCTCCCCCTTTACTGGGGGGGGGTGGCGACTCTCTGCTGTTTGGGACGAAAGAGGGTGCTGCTTCTCCCTGAGTGCAGGGCACGACTCGCTCTCTGCCCACATGGAATGGGGAGGGTGCTGTTCATCCCTAACAGGAGGGCGCGACTCACTCTCCACCCATTTATAACCTCCTTGGGATTGAGCCCACTAACCCTAAGAGTCTCTGAAGAGACTTGGGTAATCCTTCTCTGAGACCCAAGGGACTAAGAGAACGAGAACCCCAAAAATTCTGATGAAGACAAGGTAGGAACCTTCTTCCTCGCTTTATAGGAATGTCTACGCTCTGCAAGATCCCAGACCTCGTCTGACCATAGGCTGCAAAAGGGACAACCATCTGTCCTCTTGCAGCCTGTACAAGATAAGCAAGTAGCGGGGTGTCCCAGGGAGATTTCCTGTGACCACACCTACCCACACCCTGCTTACACATTGTTCCTGTAAGAAAAAGCTGAAAAGAAGATTTTTATACAAAAAACTTCTATGCAACTAAAAGTAAACACAAGGAATTGTGTGAACTAAGTCTACACTAATATGTTGATAATTTCAGTGAGAAGTTACTTTACTTAGGTGTTTCACAATGCTTAATTGCAAAATGGAAGCAATGTAAATCTCAGTACAGAAAAATACAAGATAAACAAGTCAACAAGACTTAAACCTATGTTCAATAACAAGCATGAGAAATAAAATTAAAAGTGGTGTGTGACCTGCCTTACCAAAAAGCACATTTCACAATAAGCAATCATAGAAGTGAAATTAACTTTTAAAATTTGAGGGTTATTTTAGTTTTTTTCAAGGTTTTAACATTTTTTTTTTTGAGGTTCAAGACACAAAGCAGTTACAAGATTATCTCCATAGTGAGCATAACATTTATTTAAAAAATTTCATATCCCCATAAAGAGAAGAGGGACTCTGATACGTAGTGTTGAAGAGACCATTCCGTGAGGACTGTTTTGCCCAACCTGGACAGACAGTCCGCTAATATGTTCTTCTTCCCCGGAATGTGGCATTTACGACGAATGTGGCTGGTTTGGAGGGTTATCCCTTCCAAGGCATCCAGCAAAGGAGGTTCCACCTCCACACAAAGAGAAGGCCTGTAAGCCCCCTTGACATAGGAGATATGCTACGATGGACAACGGCGCCTTTCTCTGTCGACGCACCCCAAAACACTTCTGGTAAAAGAATCTTAATCTGAACAAAGGTTGAAGCAAACAGATTTCAAACTGTGCAAAAATTGAAGCAAATGCAATGGGTACGCTGTTGATCCAACAACGATATGCCATTAGGGGTCTATCAAATGAATGATAGAAAAAAACAACTGGATGTCTTTAATTTGCATAATTTGTGTGCTTTCTCTTTCGCTAGCCTAAAAAAACAAATGCAAAAAAGCATTTTTTGTGGGTCGGGGTAGAGCCATTTATTATTTTTCAATTTTTTTGTTGTTTTTTTTTATTTAATTAGGTTTCCTTCAGTTTTTGGGGTTTTTTTTATGTTTCTAAGATCAAAATGAAATTTCAGGGTTTCTTACGTCCACTGTGGACCCTGAATAAGGTAATCAAAATTATTGTGATTAGTAATGAACAGTAATATGAATTAAGGTGAGTCCGTAGACTGCAACTGATGCAAGGATAGGGAAAATTTAACAAATACCTACCTTAGCTAAAAAATGCATAACCAAATTAGAATTACTAATGCCCTGTGAAGGGGGAAGAAATGAATAATAAAATGTAAAGCCGTACACAATGTGAGATATAGTACATTCACTTGTTAACCCATGAAGCGAAAGCAAATCTTCATCGACATAAACAAGGCAGACATTATAGCCATGCAACCATGAAAAGAATGAAGGGCAGTAAAGTGCATGGGCAATGTGTGTGGGTGTCCCAGGGGCAACCCAGTGTTCTGGAATCTTCTGGTTCACCCTCATGGGAGGATGAATTCTCGTATTACAGTCAGGGTATTTTCCAACCGGAAAAGTACCAGCTATGCAATAGCAACAGGTATGGTATTACTGATATTAAATAGAGATTATAAAAAGTCTTTCAATGAAAACCTCATGTTGATATGACCATTCATTCTGAAGGAGTAGATATAACAGCATTTTAACACGGCCACCATGGTAGCCATATTGGATGTCTAAGAAGCATCCTTTTCATTTAGGCAAATTAGACCCTGGGATAAGTGTGCATGTAAATTTTCAAGGCAATCCCCTCAGTGGTCCAGGACTAATGATAAACTTTAGCTCATGGACAGATGCCAATGACAATAAACCAAGGACATGACAAAAAATGTTGTTTGCTGCATATTTCTTGTTTATCTAGGATGGTCAGTGCTTTTACTGCTATATATCCCTGGAACTAGTGGGGGGAGGGGAATTTTGGTATTTTCCAAAAGAGAAAATTAAGTAAAAAACAAACTGTATCAAGCATAATGAAATATTTATCTACCTTTTGGGACATGTATTATTTCTTATTAGTACAGTTAAACACTGATAACTCACCTGTCCCAATGGAATGTAATCTACACCTTATAATATGCTCTTTCTATTACTATCATAGAATTATTGACCTTTGTTGAGGTGAATATGAAGTTTTATGAACCAGTAAACCTCATATTCATTAAAAATAAAAGTCTGTAATTATTTTATTAAATGATTTAATACAAAACTTTGAAATTCAACTTATTTCAATATAGTTAAAATGCCATTTCAACTGCATGATGCCATCAAAACAGATGATGACATTATGACAGCACAATATCATGAATTATCACCAACAACATGGCATCATGTCAGCCAATGAAAAAGCGTGTCACATGGGAAACATGTAATATCATTTATTTGGAAGATTATTTATTAACTTGTCTATATATACAGTATTATAGGTTTATGGGTATTTTACTGAAATTACTGTTGTCAATATTTTATAAAACAACAGTCAAAATGTATAATTTACCATAATTAACCAATTATACACCCATGCTTACCATATTAAACAAATTATAAGCGAATGCTTACCATATTAAACCAATTAACCCTATGTCTGACTATAAGCCTATACCGCACTTTTACAAAATTTTGGCAAATATTTATGGAAATATCTTTGTCTAATAACAAGTCATCCTGTAGTTATTAAGAAAGGACTAGGGACTCTAGATCACTGTAATGGCCTCAGAAAATGTCCAAAATGTATTTTCTTTATTTTAAAAGCTGTTTTATTTATTTTGTATAGACATACCTTTGTCTTTAATAATACGTTTTATTTTCATATTTATCGCGTGTGATGACGTCATCTGCAGTGGCGCGTGAGGCGTAGAATGCGGAAAATGTGAAAAATTCGTCTGACTATAATCTATTTATATATATTAAACTATTCCCACAGCCATGAAACAACGGGAAACTTTCAAGACGTTTCCCTTATTAGATAAGTTGTAATCTCAGAAAATTGTATGTTGTTTCACTCATGTGGGATACGGTAATTTTAAAGAAAATGGTTAGATAATATGGCAGGTAACAGTGACATTTTTATCGCAGCAGCCGTTTACAAGGTATGTAACTTTCATTTTACAAATATTATGTCACAATAAATGAGTAAAGTATGAAATTAAATGCAATTTTACTTTATCAGACACACATATCCTTTAGAAATTAAGGAAAATCTTCACAGTTGAAATATTTCCAGGCGGTGTTGATTTGCAAACGACAAGTTTTATGAAGAAATAAGCAAATCCAGCTTGGTTTATAAAATATTTGTATCAGACTGGTATTTTGGACAAATATTTCTCTATAAGAGCATTATATACAGTGGTATGCAATACTGTGAAACTTTTGTTAATTCGTTTTGAATTGTTTGGTAAAAAAATTCCAATCATAAAAAGCGATTGAGGGTCTATGCAGTTTCCGTACGGAATCAGTCAGGCCTACCTCACGTTCATCACTATTGAAGACTCAATGTAGTACAATTTGAAATGGCAGAATAAATAATTAACATTCAATATAAGGTACATTTTGTCTCATCAATAATAAAGATAATCCATGAGAATTAACGACAGTGCGGTAACTGGTGCCAGATTCTCTAGGGGACTCTCGTTCCAAACTCACTATGTTTATAACTGGAAGGGTTAGTGAGGAAACGCACTATGAAAAGAGTATTTATATTGATTTGCAAACATGCATAAACCATATCTTATATAAACAGTCTGCTAAACACCATAAATATTTAATAGAAAGATAATCCATGTGGCTGCTATAGAATACAAAAAACTTTATATAGCTCATATAAATACAAATCATGTATACATAGTTTCGTTGTCCAATGGTAAAATGTCCGCTTACATGCAGAGCCGACCTGGGTACGATTCCCAGGAAAGTAGAAATTTATTTTTTCTTCTTCGTTCCACTTAGTACAGATAGTAATCCGTAATAACTTTATTTTCCACATTGATATGAAAAAATCTTAATGGTAATGAGCTCATGCAGAAGGTACAACGTGAGGGTCTAGACAAGATGAGAAATCCTTGGGAATAGATAGATGCCTCAGATACCATAATTCCTGACTTTCCAAGGCTTGATGAAGAAGACTTGCAAAATATTACTTTTGGAGTATATCAACTGAAGTTAGCAAAATCTTACACCGGTAAGCACCTTAGCGAGAATGAAGGTTATGATTTATTAGTGCATAAAGACCAGAATGGACTTCTAATGGCAAAAATTCAGAGCCGGCATGTTTCCAGTAGAGCCTATAAACTCTGGCTTGATTATGATCAATATTCAGTCAGAGGTTGGTACTGCCAATGTCGATCCGGAGCCCGTGTTGTTGGTACGTGTGCGCACATAGCAGCCATCATCTGGTACCTTGGATATGCAAGTCATCAAAATGCACCTTTTAATTCGATGTCTGATTGGAGTTCTTATTTGAATGATGCGCAATACCTTCCTGAACCTCAGTTGAATGATGATGATGATGACAATGATGATGATGATGATGATAACGGTGGTGATAATGATGATACAGCTGACATCGAAGAGTAATAAATCATTAAAAATAAGTTACAAGTTGCTTGTGAAGTAATTAGTCCAGGTAAAAAAAAACAGTCAATATTGTTATGTCAGATTTCTCTGTAGTTTTAATAATATATATCATTTTGAAAGATCTAAGTAAATACTGTTTTGGACTGTGTAAATATTCTTTGTGAATAGGTCATTACGAGAACATGCATTTGCTTGTTTAATATTTTTATTAAAACTTAGAATAATAACCAAACGGTAATTTAATAGTATTGCCTTGTACATTCCAGTCAAGTTATATACTGTATGTGTTCTAGTTATACATGTGTACATAATTAGTTCTTTTAAACATACAGTGACGATGTACAACATTAAGATTTTTTGTGACGATAATTGTATGGCGAAATACTCATGTATTTGCTATGTAGTTAGCTCATTTGTATTGGAATTGTTATCGACAAGGGACTTGATGTCAATATTCTTCTTACCATACATTATGCATGTAAATGTCACACCATTTGTTTGTTTTTAGGGTAAGTACTGGCATTCTGGATAAAACTAAATAAATAAATTAACGCAGTGAAGTTGAATATAGAGAGGATATTTGCTTGAAACAAGTGAATAACGGATATATTTCATCGAGTGGGTGAAAAACTCAGTATTTTCACACGTGGGGAAGCCACGAGTGAAAATACTTAAGTTATATCACCCACGAGATGAAATATATCCGTTATTCACTCGGAGCAAGCAAATATTCTTTTTATTTTATGCTCAAGCGTATTGTCTAACAATTTGTATAAAACACTGAAGTAGCTGATTTCTTGCTGCATCCCGCGCGATAATGTCAGCGGTTTACCGTTTATGTTCTGCTGGTTTTTTTTGTATATTTGCACATAAAATATCAGTAGATATCAGTAGTTACATAATGCTCCTTCCCAATTGAAGGTTTAACAGTAGACAAAAAAAATGATTTTTTTTTCATCCCTTCGTGGATTTGAACTCGGTTCGCTTGGATGCAAAGCAGCCACCTTAACCTTTACACCAGGCAAGGATCTTACCAAAAAATTGAAATGTCTTACTCATAATGTTATCCATCTCTATTGACAGTCAGTGAAAAAATTTCATATTTTTCACTGCAGTGAAATATTACAATTATTTCACTCGGAAAATCCAGTAATTCACTGCCTAGCATAAAATAAATATTTTTTCTTATGGATGTTTTGTTGATATTTGCAGAAGTCTTTTGTCAAAGTCCTTTAGTCCCCGAGATTTGCATATATATATATATATATATATATATATATATATATATATATATATATATATATATATATATATATATATATATAATCAACAAGTCTTTAAAAATTAAAATTTGCATGCATGACGTCATTAAAATCACGATAACGTAATGGAACCAGAAGTAACGTCATTTTATGTAGGTAAACTTTAGGTGCCTCCAGCATACACAATTTGATTGAATTCAACAAAATTTTGATTATTCTGCACAAAATGCACCCTAAAAAGTCTTTGTACAAAACTTAGCCTTTTGGTGGCTGGGCCAAATTTGACCCTTGTAGTACCTAGTCCTTTATTAGGCTGGTTCCCTGGTCTTATCATGGGAGAAATACTGTACGTGTTTTTTGGTGTTTTTTTTTTTTACTGTTCAAGGGATGAAATAGCAATAGATATAATAGAGCATGCACATGTTTCTGTATTAAATGTGTATGGAATTTGTAGCACTGAAAAAGTTCCCATTTTTTCCAAACAGACCTACAAATACAGGAAAATATGAAACATTCAGAATCCTTAACTTTAACATTATCACTAAATTGCTCATCTCTTTGATGTCTGGTAATTGAGCTATGTAATACTACACTCTATAGTTACCTACCCTTGTAGAATTTGTGACAGCAAAGTAATGTGGTTCAACAGGACTGAAATCTATGTGTGTGATGGCTCCATACTCTTTCTTTGTTACTGGAACCTACATCAAAATATAATAAATCATCATATTACAACAATGAAAAGAAAAACAAGAGTAATATGAATGACACATTATACACCTGTCCCATGTTTAACAGTTTTCAATGTAGATAACTGACATTTCTGCACAGAAACCACTTTTCTTCTTTCACCTTCTGACCTTTGATCTTTTGACTGCAAAATCAATAGGTTTCTTCCTTGCCCTAAGTGCAAGCCATCAATAAAGTATGGGCCATGTCTGTGATGTGGAACTAATGTTACTGTACAGAAATCATTTTCCTTCTTTCGGTCAGTGACCTTGACCATTGACTTTTTAACCCCACAATCAAAAATCTTCTTCCTTACCCCTAGTGTATAACATTCACAAAGTTTGGTTGAGGTATGTAATGTAGAACTAATGTTATGGTGTGGAAACCATTTTTGTATTCTTTCAGTGATTGTAACCTTGACCCTTGACCTTTTGACTCCAAAATCAATAGGGTTCTTCCTTACATCAAGTGCAAGCCATGTACAAAATCTGGTAGCCATAGTTGATGGACAACTCAAGTTGTTGTGTGGAAACCAGGTTTCTTTCAGGGTGACCTTGATCTTTGCGCTTTTGACCCCAAGATCTATAGGATTCATCCTTACCCCAAATGCAACCTATCCACAGAGTTTTATAACTGAAGATGCTCGATAACTCGAGTTATTGTGTGGAAACCATTTTTCTTCTTTCAGTCAGCGATCTTGAAATCAATATAACTTTGGCTTTGTGGCTTTAACACCATTTTTCAGCACATGATAGGCTATTCAAGGTGGCCAGTATATTTGGTGGATGTAGAACCTGGGAAGAGAAGAACCACATACTCACAGGAAGCTACTGGCAAGCTTTCTCACATACCTATGTTGGCCTAGCCGAGACTCAAACCCATCCAGACAGAGATGAAATGTCAGTGATCTGTAAAGGTGAGCACTTTAGACTGCTGTGAACTATTATGCCTCAGCAATGTAAAAAACAATATAAATAGGCCATGTTAAGCAACAGTGACACCCATGTACTGCAAGTTTGGTTTGCCTGCATACTTCTCGGTAAATATATGTAAATATTTGAAACAATAATAACAATAATTGCACTCCTAGAATCTGCATTGATTATAAAGAAATTATGCACAATTATGTACAAAGAGAAGGCAAAAGCAATGCAAATACATGTCAAGTCTTTCAAGCATCATGGAAAAAAAACTTCATAAATTCATAAATTTGATATCACTCACCCGACTTAAATCTAACTTAACTGTTAACCATTCCAAAAAACATGCTTATCTAATATTGTAAGATAACAATCTACCATACATACTCGTGTATAATCTCATACCAACTGCAAACTGCATAGACCCAGATCTGCCCTCGCATAATGCACCGGCAGATCTGGGTCTATGCAGTTTGTAAGGACTAATCAGTAGAACAAGCAACATAAACCCTGATCTGCCGGTGCATTATGTGATGGCAAATCAGGGTCTATGTTGTTTGCATTTGGGCCCAGCTTATACGTGAGTATATACGGTATGTAAACTATCTCCCAAAAAATGTATATTGTATATATTTTATCTACTTTATTATGATAAAGTCTCCCTAATGATAAAGGCATAATTAACATGCATAGTCTCTGCTCGTAA
This sequence comes from Margaritifera margaritifera, assembly GCA_029931535.1. Taxonomy (NCBI): domain Eukaryota; kingdom Metazoa; phylum Mollusca; class Bivalvia; order Unionida; family Margaritiferidae; genus Margaritifera; species Margaritifera margaritifera. Next base: position 773,284 of record JAQPZY010001377.1, on the reverse strand, counting down.
CTGAAGTCATGCAAGATTCTTGATGATATAAACCCATTTACCAAGTTTTATAGAAACTGGATGAGAAATATAGTCTCTTTATCTAGACCGGTAACAAGCCCAGCCAATCAAATTCAAGGCATGTCAAAAATATGTGCAGATCTCGCTTATTATTAAGGCTGCAATGTTTGCCAAAACTTTTAAATGTGTACATGGTATACAATAACAAAAATGAAGCTGTTTAATCAAAATTCAACCTAATTTATATTTTCAACTAATATAATGGATATAATTCTTTTTTGCAACAAATCAGGGCAAGAATGTTTTTTTGAAGCCATTTCTAGGTGGGAATGTTTTCAAGCAATTCCCAGCCCAACCATCCCAGGAAAAAAATGTTGGTCCCTTAAGCTTACAGATGATGGCTATTTTTGGCTTTTACATCATATTATGACAGTATTCAGTTTTTAATATCTGATGATTTAGGTAAAAAAAACATCATTAGGATCACCATGATATTGTTTTGTACTGCTATGTGTATGTACAAGATGAACAAATTAATAATACAACCAGACATACTGCCTGAAAATACACATAGGTTGCTTTTGTGGGACCTACAATGACTATAAGAAACTGCAGTGGCTTACAAAGTTGAAACGGTGCTTTTCAAAAATAAAACAATATGTTACTCATTAAAGGTCCTGTAAATGTACATGTTTTTGAAAGGTACATTTATTGTCAACAAGATCAGTAAATCAATCTGATGTGTAATGTGCTATACAATTAATGCTCATCAACTTCAGCTTTTACCAGCAATGGCACATTCAGTGTGAAAATCATCCACACTTTAAGAAAAAAATTAACGTAAAAATCTTATAAAACAGCCATCTTAAACTGAGATTTTGGAAATATGTCATTTAATCAGAATGGGTGGTTTCTTTGTCATTGACAGCAATGTACATGTTTGTTGACACAGTTATCAATTTTTTAAATGCTTACAGGCAGTAAACTAAACTGTTTCAGCCTTACTTATTATAGAACATGTCTACAACAATGATAATATACATGTAAGCTTATTTACCAAGAAGCAAAAATCCAACTTAAATTCAGTCTCCAGAGTGGTAACAAGCTTAGCCAATCAGATACAAGTTTACTTCATTAATATGCATAGATCTTGTTCATATTCAAACTCATCCAATATCTTTATAATTTAAGACTATTGAACAAATTTGATTTAACTCTGATCAGAAATATAATTGATAGTGTTGACAAGCTCAGCCAATCAGATGCAAGGTCATGTCATTAACATGCACTCATGATCATACTCAGCCAAGATCTTGATGACAGGTCTATTTACCCAACTGGATGAAAATGTTTATTAAACAAAAGGATCTAGAGTGGTAAAAATAGCCAACAGATGAAAGGTTATCTCATAAATATGCATAATAAAACTCATCCAAGATTTAAATGATAATTAGCCTGTTTCTATGTACCAAGTCTAACTAAAATCAAGTCAGAAATATAGTCTCTCAAGTGGTAAGATCACCAATCATATGCAAGATCACCTCATTAATATGCAGATATCTTACTCAGAATAAAGCACATGATATATCTTGAAGTTATAAGTCTATTACTAAGTTTGATAACAATATGATCAGAAATAGTCACTAAAGTGTTTACAAACTCAGCTAATTAGATGCAAAATCACATCATTAATAGCCAATAATATTACTTATCCAAGATGTTGATGCTTTTGCCTACTTACCAACTTTGAACAAAACTGGATTAGAGATACAGTCTCTAGAGTGATAAGAAGCTCAGCCAAATATATGGATGATCACCTCATTAATATGCATGTAGTCCACTCATTATTGAATTTGTCCAAGATCTCGATGACATTAGCATATATTCCAAGTCTGATCAAAACTGAATCAGAAATATGGCTTCCAGAGTGGTAACAAGCTCAGCTTATCAGATGCAAAATTACTCCATTAATATGTGTGGATCTCGCTCTTTATTGAACCCATTTTAGATCTTGATGATATAAGCCTGTACTTCAAGTTTGAACAAAATCAGGTCAGAAATATGGCTACCAGAGTAGTAACAAGCTGAGCCATTCCAATGCAAAATCACCTCATTAACATGCAGAATCTTGCACATTATCATTATCATATTCATTCAATAATTGAATGATGTAATCCCATATTCCAAGTCTGATTGAAATCAGATGAGAAAATATGGACTCCTGAGTGTTAACAAGCTATTGCTGACAGTCAATGGATGGGCAACACACACGATGGATGTAGGGCCATACCATAGGTTCATTTGGCCCTTCACCATGACCAGGTAATCTATAAAAACTTGTGCATCAAATAGGATTTCCCTTAATATATAAAATGAACTTAAATCCCCATTTTAGGTCATGTACACACAAAATGTATTGACTATATTTCAATTGTGCTGAAGGAGGATACTGTTGAGTTCGGTTACATCAACTATTCCTGTAAAATCTCCTCCCTCTAACTGTTCTTCTTTCACCATGTATAACTTTCACTAAATTCCACTTCGCTAGTGGATTCAACATGGCCAATTTGTGGATTACCACTATATTCCTCAAGGACTTGCTACAGGTGGTACATGTAACATCGTGGGTCATAACTCAATTATGCCAATTACACAAAAGCAGTGTAGTTCAAACCTGACTCCACCTGTAAATCTTTCAGATTTCACTGTGTAGTGGGGTGTACCTGAGTGGATACTACACAGACATAAGTGGAAAATGGTTGCTACCCTTTGTGCCTAGCTAAGATTTGAATCATCATTACAGATATTTATCCTTCTATAAAACATTTGGAGTGACCTACCCTGAATGTAAGAGCTTTTTTCAAATATTAAAATAATTATCGTGATGTTGGAATGTTAATTTCATGTAGCCTAGATATCATATTTAACCATCTGCATAGCATGCAGCAAGCTGCAAGCAGTGTAGGCACAGATCTGCCATCATACATGTATAATGCATTGAATACAAGTCTACTTGAGCTAGTCGGCTTTTCTAACAACAACACTTGCTGCACAGCTTGAAATGAAGTGGATCATTACATTACACCATCGATGTGATGTCATTTTTTTACCTAGGTGTATTGTAGCACTATGAACCCTGGGAGAGATTGGATGCAGAATGATGTGGTTGCAAAGTCAGTCTCTTATTAAATAATGAATAAGAAACATTCTGATACAATTCTAATAATGGCTTTAACAGTCTAGTGAAAGAAAATGATAAAGTCAATGAAAAGTATACATGCATGAACTTTGGGAATCTTTAACAATTTACAACCTGCCATAGGCTTTCTATTGCAAAAAACTGATACGATCTCAATAACTGTGTCATACTGAACCAACATACCATTTTCTTTCTGCAAACAAAAAGAGTCTATGATGTTCAACCTGTGCAAATTTAATGAATGCTTAAATACTCATTCAGCTATTATTTTATGGACAATTAGTGACAGACAACTTTTTCCCATACTTGTCTAAGTAATGACCCTTATTTGGGATAGATATTCAACTAAGAGTCGTTTAAGAAAATACACACCAATCTATAAATGTTCAAGTGAATTTGACTTGCTTGGACCCTAAGCTATGTAATACTGTATATACTCACGTATAAGCTGGGTACAAATGCTGACAACACAAACCCTAATCTGCCATTGCATAATGCACCGGCAGATCAGGATCTAAATAGGATCGTATATACTTGTGTATAAGCCAATACCAACTGCAAACTGCATAGACCCAGATCTGCCATCATATAATGCACCAGCAGATCTAGGTCTATGCAGTTTGTAAGGACTAATCAGTAGAACAAACAACTTAGACCCTGATCTGCCAACACATAATGCGTCGGCAGATCAGGGTCTAAATAGGATCGTATATACTTGCGTATAAGCCAATACCAACTGCAAACTGCATAGACCCAGATCTGCCGTCACATAATGCGCGCCAGCAGATCTGGGTCTATGCAGTTTGTAAGGACTAATCAGTAGAACAAACAACATAGACTCTGATCTGCCAACACATAATGCGCCAACAGATCAGAGTCTATGTTGTTTGCATTTGGACCCGACTTATATGGTAAGTCTTCCCTCACTCACCTCCGACACCAGTTATGTTCTGGGAGCATTTTCCAAGCCTCCACTAGTTAACTATTGTCATGAAATAAAATATTTTATAATCTAAACATGCAAAATGTTGAAAGAGAGTAGCATCTCTGCAACAGGTATTTGATAAATCCACAACATCTGAGTGAAAAGAGTCTGTGGAACAGTATTTTGAGAAAGTGCTTCATCCAGTTTACAATTAAATTAGTTCATAACCAGTTCATGAGGTGAAGGGAAAGGAACCAACCCAAACATTTGTGGAGAGTGGTGCATTATGTGATATCCGAGTCTGCAATGTTCCTAGCTGGGTGTATGCTACACATGAGCAAAGCATCTATGAGGAGTGGTGCATATGTGACAACAGATCCAAGTCTGTGATGTTCCCAGTCAAGTGTATGCTATATGTGACAATAGATCCGAGTCTAAAATGTTCCCAGTCAAGTGTATGCTATATGTGACAATAGATCCGAGTCTAAAATGTTCCCAGTCAAGTGTATGCTATATGTGACAATAGATCCGAGTCTAATATGTTCCCAGTCAAGTGTATGCTATATGTGACAATAGATCCGAGTCTAAAATGTTCCCAGTCAAGTGTATGCTATATGTGACAATAGATCCGAGTCTAATATGTTCCCAGTCAAGTGTATGCTATATGTGACAATAGATCCGAGTCTAAAATGTTCCCAGTCAAGTGTATGCTATGTGACAATAGATCCGAGTCTAAAATGTTCCCAGTCAAGTGTATGCTATATGTGACAATAGATCTGAGTCTAAAATGTTCCCAGTCAAGTGTATGCTATATGTGACAATAGATCCGAGTCTAAAATGTTTCCAGTCAGGAGTATGCTATATTAGAGCAAAGCATCTATGTTGCAAGTGATGCATTATGTGACAAAAGATCCAAGTCTGCAATGTTCCCAGTCAGGTCTATCCTACATGTTACAGCAGATATGAGTCTGTGATGTTTGCCGTTGGGTCTATGCTATATCAGAACCAAGCATCTGTGAGGAGAGTGGTGCATTATGTGACAACAGATTGGAGTCTGTGATGTTCCCAGTAGGGAGTATGCTATACATGTACATAACAAAATGTCAGTGAGGAGAGAGGTGCATTATGTGACAAGGGCGATTGCTATACATAAGCAAAGCATCTGTGAGTTGAGTGGTGCATAATGTGACAACAAATTTGTATCTGTGGTGTTCTCAGTTAGGTGTATGCTATACATGAGTAAAGCGTGTGAGTGATGCATTATGCAACAGCATATTGGAGTCTTCATGTTCCCAGTCATGTGTATGTTATGTGATGACAGATTTGAGTCAGTGATGGAGAGTGATGCATTATGTGACAACTGATCTTAGTCAGTGATGTTCCCAGTCAGGTGTATGCTATATTAAACAACAGATCTGAGTCTGTGATGGAAAGTGGTGCATTATGTAATAACAGATCCAAGTCAGTGATGTTCCCAGTCGGATGTATGTGACTGTATATTATACAACAGATCCGATACAGTGATGTAGAGTGGTGCATCATGTGATAATATTCCCAGTCATATGTATGCTATGTACATGTACAAGCAAATACAGCAAACTGAATTTATTTTATTATATTCTGTCATTTTATTGGAACATCCCTTTACGCTCAAAACAAAACTCTGCATATAAAACAATGTTGCACTGAAAAAGTGTGTAATGCTTCAAAAAAGGAAAAAACAACACATAAAAATAGCTTTTCAGATTCAAATTTGTATTTTCATTGCCAACCATATTTAGGAAAGCAACATACATGTATATACCGTATATACTCGAGTATAAGCCAGGTCCATATGCAAACAACACAGACTCGGATCTGCCATCGCATAATGCGACAGCAGATCAGGGTCTATGTTGTTTGTTCTACTGATTAGTCTTTACAAACTGCATAGACACAGATCTGCCTGCGCATTATGTGACGGCAGATCTGGGTCTATGCAGTTTGCAGTTGGTATAGGTTTATATGCGAGTATTGATGGTAGTTTCAAGACCTATTTCTTCCAAATAAAATATAATATTGGGGTTGGGGTGCTTTCAGGGATTATGTGAATTCTAGATAGTGGTATCCAATCCAAGCCATCATTGTTAGAGTAAAACAAATGTTCATTGGCCATCATCTGAAATCAGACATCTTGAAACTCAATAGTGTCTTCCATACTGAAATCAGACATCTTGAAACTCAATAATGTCTTCCATACTGAAATCAGACATCTTGAAACTCAATAGTGTCTTCCATCCTGAAATCAGACATCCTGAAACTCAATAGTGTCTTCCATACTGAAATCAGACATCTTGAAACTCAATAGTGTCTTAGATACTGAAATCAGACATCTTGAAACTCAGTAGTGTCTTCCATACAGAAATCTGACATCTTGAAACTCAATAGTATCTTCCATAGTGAAATCAGACATCTTGAAACTTAATAGTGTCTTCCATACTGAAATCAGACATCTTGAAACTCAATAGTGTCGTCCATACTGAAATCAGACATCTTGAAACTCAATAGTGTCTTCCACACTGAAATCAGACATCTTGAAACTCAATAGTGTCTTCCATACTGAAATCAGACATCCTGAAACTCAATAGTAACTTCCATACTGAAATCAGACATCTTGAAACTCAATAGTGTCTTCCATACTGAAATCAGACATCCTGAAACTCAATAGTATCTTCCATACTGAAATCAGACATCCTGAAACTCAAGTGTCTTCCACACTGAAATCAGACATCTTGAAACTCAATAGTGTCTTCCATACTGAAATCAGACATCTTGAAACTCAGTAATGTCTTCCATACTGAAATCAGACATCTTGAAACTCAATAGTGTCCTCCATACTGAAATGAGACATCCTGAAACTTAATAGTGTCTTCCATACTGAAATCAGACATCTTGAAACTCAATAGTATCTTCCATACTGAAATCAGACATCCTGAAAATCAATAGTATCCATGCTGAAATCAGACATCTTGAAACTCAATAGTGTCTTCCACACTGAAATCAGACATCTTGAAACTCAATAATGTCTTCCATACTGAAATCAGACATCCTGAAACTCAATAGTGTCTTCCATACTGAAATCAGACATCTTGAAACTCAATAGTAGCTTCCATACTGAAATCAGACATCTTGAAACTCAACAGTGTCTTCCATACCGAAATCTTACATCTTGAAACTCAATAGTGTCTTCCATACTGAAATCAGACATCCTGAAACTCAATAGTATCTTCCATACTGAAATCAGACATGTTGAAACTCAATAGTGTCTTCCACACTGAAATCAGACATCCTGAAACTCAAGTGTCTTCCATCCTGAAATCAGACATCTTGAAACTCAATAGTGTCTTCCATACTGAAATCAGACATCTTGAAACTCAATAGTGTCTTCCATACTGAAATCAGACATCCTGAAACTCAATAGTGTCCTCCATACTGAAATCAGACATCTTGAAACTCAGTAGTGTCTTCCATACTGAAATCAGACATCTTGAAACTCAATAGTGTCTTCGATACTGAAATCAGACATCCTGAAACTCAATAGTGTCCTACATACTGAAATCAGACATCCTGAAACTCAATAGTGTCTTCCATACTGAAATCAGACATCTTGAAACTCAGTAATGTCTTCCATACTGAAATCAGACATCCTGAAACTCAATAATGTCTTCCATACTGAAATCAGACATCCTGAAACTCAATAGTATCTTCCATACTGAAATCAGACATCTTGAAACTCAATAGTGTCTTCCATACTGAAATCATTCTGAGTAAAAATCCAGTATCATTTTTACATATTTTAAAAAGTTTTAAAAGTTTCTTTAATTCTCAATGCAGATGTCTTTGACACATCTCAACAGGAAAGATTTGTACTTTTCTGATTTGATGTGGCTGCTTCTATGAATCCGCAATATTTTTGCTTCTGCAAACACAAATGTTATTTTTTCCACAAATATTTTTAACATTTTAACTTGCATTGAAATGCATCGCACCAGTCCATCAAATATTCTAATTCCTCCAGTTGAAGCTATGACATGGGTACTGTACATGCCTGTGAGTGTTATGTTTATGTATTCTACTACTCAATTTTATCAACTGCATGCAGTGGCGTACTAAGGGTAAATGGCGCCCAGGACGATGATGATGGCAGAAAGGGCCAGAATACGATGCCTGAATTTTTATCAGCTGTATTGGCGCCCAAAGACCTCTGATGCCCAAGACTACTGCTCCCCCCCCCCCATTAGTAATGCTAAAGATTACATGGGGGATTCTGATGATCAGATGGTAGTACTTCTTGACTTTGGTTCATCTTCACTATCTAAAACATACGATGAAATTCTCTTCCCACCCTTTACTACCCATTTTACATTTTTTCAAATGGTTATATTTTCCTTATCAAAAGACATCAATGCATACAAATTGAATGTATATGGAGTTTTGTTAACATGGTTTCACTTCCTTATTGCATTCAAACCTGAAATGTGTCTCTTTTGTGCAAAAATCAAACAATTATGTACCAACATAGCGAGTTTTCAATTGACCTTGCCAACTGTTTCTTGAATGTTTTTGAGAAATGTGAATGTGCAGGCATTTATGACAAAAGTTTTTAAAAAATTGGGGATTCCATGTGCTACTTACCTAAACTCAGTTATGCCAGCTTTTGTAGCCTTCAAACTATTGGACTGTCAGCGCATTTTCCCCACCAGATGTTACATGTAGATAAGTTTTTACGACATCTTATATTGCCTTTTTGGACACATTACGCACTTGTATGCATTAATGTTTACACTGGGTGACAAAAATGGAAAGGCAAAAAAAGAAAGACTGTAAAGAATTTGACAAATGAATAAACCTAATAAAATTATGACTAAACACAAGGGAAAGATAAGATAAATTGACTCTGTATTATGCTGATGGACTCACCATATATAGTATCCTAATGGAAAAATGTATCAGAACCAAAACAATTACCTCAACAGTAATTGTCATTTGTGAGTAATAAAGTACAGGTTTTATTCATGTGTCAAAGACCTCTCTGTAAGCACTTACAGCATGTACTGGACCTTCAAATGCAGGTCTTGAACCCCAAATATTCTAAGACTGTGTACCCCATTGACCCTCAATAACCAGCCCTGGACCCTTAGTTTCCTGAAACTGTGAATCCTGTGAATGTATACTTTCCCTAACAGGTTGCAAAGGAAAGAATCCGTAATTGGCAAGAAAGATAATTACATGAAGAAGGCTTTATTCAAAAAGAGAAGATATCATGACAATTTAAATGAAATAAAAGATTGTAAAACATATAGGTGAAAAGATTTACTATAATAAGGTTTTATTGATTTTCCCTGAATGTAATGATTCTATTCCCCCAACTTTCCTGGTGTCAAAAGCCTACAAAGAGCTCTGTGTCAGCAGCAAAATATGTCAAAACCAGACAAGAACATTGCCAGCTATTCCCATTTTTCCACAGTAACAACAGAAACTTTACTAGCCACTGGACTAATGAAATTATGAACACTACTAGTCTGGCAGGAAATTTCCTAGCCTTGCACTAGTGGGCTACTGCAGAAAGTAATTAATTTAAAACAAAAAATTCAGGCAATTTTGTTAACTGGTAAAATACAATATGTTGATAGCTTAATAATGGTCCTGTCAGTTTTACAGACTTCCTTCTTTTCAACTTAAAATTTCAATGAAACTTTTAGCTTCCAACTGTAATACAACGTGCAACATTTTGAGACTCAAGAGTCACTTCCACAACTCTACATAGTAAATCTCTACACTTTTTATTACATGTTCCCCCCCCCCTCCAAAACCCCACCCCCATTAGAACCATGACCCAAAGTCATAACCTAAAATGTTATATATATCATGTGTCCTCCTGATACAAATCCATGCATAAAGTTTGTTTAAAAATATTTTACAAAATGGTGTTGTACACTAATTGCAATGTTTGTATATATGACCTTTAACCCCATCCTAGAGACCCCTGGGGAGTTGCCTAAATATTACACCCCGCTCATATATGGTTTCCATTGGGTAACCTACATACAAAGTTTGGTGATTTTCCACATTCAACAGGAGCTGAGTTATGGACAGACAGATGAATGGACAAATGTATATGACAATATTCCCTCCAAAAGAGTATGGATTAAAAAAACTTTCAGCTTTAAAGTGCAAGCAATCTAATTCAGAAGAGTTAGTAAGTTAATGACCACAGTATTATCTAGACTATATGTCTAAGTTTCTGTGAAAATATACCAGTCATTTTGCCCAGTTATCTTTCAAACCCAATTATAGTAGTCCTGATCAAATAAGAAATCCATTAAAACACCAGGATGACCTGAGATGTTCTATCCAGAATTGGTCTTCCAACACATTGCAACAATATTTTCTTAGTAATGCGTGAAACTGAGGAGAATGAATTACATCTTCATCACATTCAAATTATACTGCAGAGTTACATGTGAATAATTTAGAGGCAGAGAGCAGAAAATAAAATCCAGTAGGTCTAATTGAATATTAACAGTCAATTTGATACTGGTCAATGTGATGTGGGATGACAAAGAAATATTGCAACCATCCAAGTCTGATTACTGCAGTAGTAATGTTTTTTGCTGCAAAGCTCTTGAAGAAAACCTAGTTTTCTTTACTGCTGGTAGTAGCACGCATTAACCAAACTAGCTGTAAGTAAAAATATGTTAAGACCAGAGCAGAGACAATTTCTGCAATATGTACTGGTATTTTTGTTCTGATATTATTTGCCACACAAATGATATTGTCTACATGTATTTGTTACTTTGTTACATGTACATCCAATAACAAAACACCATCCATACTGTGGTTTTGGATTTGAGATTGGGGAAATATCTTTTTAGAGACAGATTATGATGATTTGAAGTGGCGAATTAAAAATCATTACATGTATGTAACTATCTACTGTATGTACATGCAGTACTAATACACTAGCATCTAAAGATCAATCTTCGCCAATTACTTGTATCGACTGTATGTAGTACTAATTACACTACCATCTAAAGATCACTCATCACTAATTACATGTATCGACTGTATGTAGTACTAATTACACTACCATCTAAAGATCACTCATCACTAATTACATGTATCGACTGTATGTAGTACTAATACACTAGCATCTATAGATCACTCTTTACTAATTACATGTATATACTGTATGTAGTACTAATACACTAGCATCTATAGATCACTCTTCACTAATTACATGTATCTACTGTATGTAGAACTAATTACACTACCATATAAAGAACTCTTCACAAATTACATCTACTGTATGCGGTACTAATACACTAGCATCTATAGATTACTCTTCACTAATTACATGTATCTACTGTATGTAGTACTAATACACTAACATCTATAGATTACTCTTCACTAATTACATGTATCTACTGTATGTAGTACTAATACACTAACATCTATAGATTACTCTTCACTAATTACATGTATCTACTGTATGTAGTACTAATACACTAACATCTATAGATCACTCTTCACTAATCAAGTCTACTGTATGTAGTACTAATACACTAGCATCTATAGATTACTCTTCACTAATTACATGTATCTACTGTATGTAGTACTAATACACTAACATCTATAGATCACTCTTCACTAATCAAGTCTACTGTATGTAGTACTAATACACTAACATCTATAGATCACTCTTCACTAATTACATGTATCTACTGTATGTGTTGTTATTTTTTGTCCTATGAGTTCGAAGATGACCATGACATCACTAACTGTTTTAGTTTCTGTGAGTACGTAAGTGGCTGATCAGGCCAATTTGTGCTCTGAACTGTCTGTGGCACACTGGACAGGAGATGCCACTTGGGTTTGCTTGATCAATAGATCAATAGAGGACGTGCTGCAGTTCTGGGGTTTATGCTGCTCGCGCTTCTGCACTAACCTCTGCAATCTTCCTCCGTTATAAGTCTGTAGCTCCAGTCTGAATGAGACTCCGCCAGGTGGAGTGATCCTGTGCAAGATCTTTCCAATATTCAGGGTCAATGTTGAAATGTTTCAAGGGTGATTTGAAGGAATCTTTGAAGCGCTTCTTCTGATCGCCCTGAGATCGCTTTCTCTCTATCAGCTTACCGTAAAAGATCTTCTTTGGTAGTCACTTTTCTGACATCCTGGTGATGTGGCCTGCCCATCGCAACTGTGATTTCATCAGCAGAGTGTGGATGCTTGGAATGCCTGCACATGTAAGAACCTCAGTGTCTGGGACCCTGTCCAGCCATCTTATCCTCATCAGTTTCCTCTGGCAGCCCATGTGAAAATGGTTCAACTTCTTGGCATGGCGTCTGTACACTGTCCAGTTTTCTCAAGCATACAGCAGGGTCAGCAACACAATGGCTTTGTAGACCTTTAAAGTTTTGTTTGTAGACTGATGCCTCTGCGCTTCCACAAATTTGCATGTAGTCTGCCAAAGGCCACACTTGCTTTAGAAATTCTAGCATTGGTTTCATCATTGATGAGGACTGCACACAATAGTGTCCTGCCGAGATAGGTGAACTTGTCCACAGCCATGAGAGTCTGGCAATTTACTGTCATGATAGGAAATACGTAAGGCTTTCCTGGTGCATGTTAGTGTATCACCTCTGTCTCTTGATACTGATTGTGAGACAGAAATTGTCACAAGCTGAAGAAAAATGGTCCATACTCCATTGCATGTCAGACTTGGATTTTGCATTCAGGGAACAGTCATCAGCAAATAGGAGATCACAAACAGTCACTTCCAGTATCTTCGTCTTCGCCTCAAGTCTCCTCAGATTGAACAGCTTGCTGCCAGTCCAGTATCTGATGTTGATCCCAGTGTCATGGTCACAGAAGGCATCAGTAAGCATGGCAGAGAGCATCATACTGAAGAGGGTAAGGGCCAACACACAGCATTGCTTGACTCCATTGTTGACTGGGAATGGTTCAGATGACTCGCCGTCGTCCAGAACAATAGCGAGCATGCCATCATGGAATTGCCAAACCATCATGATGAATTTCTCTGGGCAACCAAATTTTGCCATGATCTTCCAAAGACCTCCTTGGCTGACTGTGTCAAAGGCTTTTGTCAGGTCGATGAATGTCAATATTGGAGCTGTTCCTGATGACTGTGGCCTGTAGATTGTCTTCAAAGCATCATAGAAGTTCTTCATGTCATTCCTGTCTGTGTAGGACTGAATCTCATCTGCTGAATTATTGCTCAGCCACGAGTCTTGCAACACTCTGAGTTTGCATTGGACAGTCCTCTTGATGCTGTTGAAGGCTGCCTTCTTTGATGATGAAGTGCTGTCTTCTAAACAGGCCTTCTGTAACTGACGTTTTTCATTCAGAAGTCTCTGTATGGCGGCATCGTTCTCATCAAAGAAATCTTGATGTTTACGTGTGGTGGGAACAAGGGTTTTGGATGCAGTTGAGTACACAGAGTTTCTGAAGGATGCCCGGTTTTCCTCGACATTCTAGGAGTTTAAATTATTATGTATATAGAATGTATAATGAGTGCCTAAACTTTTGGTCTATGACTGTACTTTAAAATACGGTCAAATAGTAAGTCGCATTTTAAGTTTGGTTAAGTTGTCAACAGGATGTTGACTACATTCCAGTTCAAGGCACAGTTGTTGACCATTTGTTGAGGATATTCCACTCAAATGATGCATTTTGTATTGCATTCTGGGTCGTAAGATGACACGTTTCCTGTTGTGAAATAGGCCATTTGCAAAGAGTATGTAACACCTTGATATATGCATTATTATCATTCCAATTTTAAATCCCGTTAAAAAAAAATCTTGTTTTTTATGATCAGTCTTTGGAATCATCAAACTGTTTGGAATCATAGGTGTGCAGTAATCTTGTAGTACCGTAATGCTGTAATACTGTATTGCTGCAGACATAATTTGAAAGGAATTATTTATTTAAACATTCATTGGAGTTACCTAAATTACTCATTAACCTTTGGATTTAAATATATGACTTTTGGATATTTGTGGACATTCTCCAAGTTGATGTGGATTACATTTTTGAGGTACATCAGGACATTCAAGACTACCCATTCATTTGGAACATTCATTCATTCAGAACATTGGTACATTAGAAAGATTCATTCACTCGGAACATTTATTCATTCAGAATATTCCATATTTAGGACTTGTGATTAGGATACTTAAGATTATTGGATTATTTTAATTCACGTTATTGTAAGTGTCCTTTGATTTTCATTTTAATTATCTAGAAATAAATTGTTTGTTGATTTTACCTACATTGTTGGTTTCACTTTCTTTCTGTTACATTTTTTTTTCTTAGACCATATCTTAGACCATATAGTCTTAACAATATCAATTGTATCTTGTTGGCTGCATAGTTCTTTGACAAATGCCTGTTTCACATTCTCCTGTTTCAATTTGGAGACATTAAGCTTTTTTGGCACCTTTTTGCCTTGTGGTCGTCTATTAGGCTGGGTCTGGATAATGTGCTTGGAGACTATGAGCTTGTGGTCAGTCCAGCAATCTGCACTTCTCATGGCCTTCATCACTCAGACATCCTGTCTGTCTCTTCTCCCAATGATGACATCAATGAGATGCCAGTGCTTGAAGCGTGGGTGCATCCAAGACGTCTTGTTGCAGTTTGGCAGGCAGAACACTATGTTGGTGATTAGGAGGTCATGTTCGACGCAGTAGGACGAGTCCGTTGCTGTTGTATTTGCCAAAGCCATTTTTTCCAATGACACCTGTCTGGTGATATGTGCCAACTCTAGCATTGAAGTCACTGAGGATGATGAGCTTGTCTGCCTTTGGTACTTCTGCAATAGGAGACTCCAGGTCTTCATAAAATTTGTCCTTGATCTCATCTGGTTTGGTCATGGTTGGAGCATAGGTACTGATGATTGTTGCATGTCTTTTTCCAGACAGTGGGAGTTTCATTTGCATTAGTCTCTCAATCACACCCATTGAGAGATTTTTGAGCCTGCTAACTAGCTGTGATTTTATGGCAAACCCAACACCAGCTTCGCGTCTCTCATCTTTACTTCGGCCACTCCAGAAGAAGGTGCAGCAGGCTCCTACTTTGATGAGTTGTCCTTCCTCAGCGAGGCAAGTTTCACTTAGAGCTGCTATCTGGATGTCGAATCTGGCCAGTTCTGTACCAACATGAGCTGTTATTCTCTATGGTCTATCTGCTGATCCACTGACCATTAGTGTGCATATGTTCCAAGCACTGATGGCGAGTTGCATCACCTTTGTCTTCTTGTTAGGTTTTCGACCACTAAGGTGGGATCCCCGTCAGCCACGGTATGCTGACCAGGGTTAAGGTGAAGCAGGTAATGTTTAGGGCACCTTTTCTAGCCCCTTCCAGAGACAGCATGCAGTTTTCTCCCCCTAGATTAGAGTTTGTAATAGTTTGATCCTCTTCAGGATGACTGTTCAAGATCTATTAGTCATGTTAAAAAATGTCCAGTAAAGAAAAACAATGAAAATAAAACTGTTTCCCAATAAGGTGCATTATTAATTTCCCAGGTTCATGCAATATTCATTTTACCACACTAAAATGTTGTTTTTCTTGAAAACATTGCAATGAATAAGTAAAAGTTACATGTACCTGTAGGTAACAAAACTGTAGGGGTGTGGTAAAACTAATTTTAATTCATACCCATTGCTATTATGCAGCTTTTTACTTTTTTCATGTCAAAAAATCTTTTCCATTTGATGTGAATACATCCCCCCACAGAGTAGAGAATTGTCAATAGGACATAGTGCAATTGTGCACCTCTCTGCGCATGCGCAGAAACAGTCATCTTTTTCATAGACGACATTGCGACAGGACATCAGAGTGGAGAGAGAGGAGGGAATTCAGTAATAGTGATGAGTAAGTATTGCCAAAATGCTGCCTTCATGACACCCTCCAAGGAAGAGTGATTAGCATTTAGATAGAAACACATTGCCCTAACTGGGCATAAAAGCCTATCTTGATCATCTCGGGGACAGATTCGACTGAGACTGGGAATCTCTATAGATGATAGAGCTACCGAAGGTAACTGATTTTTCGCTAAAATTCCAGTTGACAAAGGAGAGAAACAGATTCATAATTGCCATTAAACCGGAGACAGCCAGTGTCAACAGACAATGCATGAAAGGAAGTCTAACTCAATGGTTCACAGGAGATTTTGGTTACAGACCATAAAACACAAGATGGATTACATCTGGGTATAAGAGAGCAGGAGACAGATCTCTGCTGCTCAAAATACTTAATGAGATCAGCAAGGTGTGAATCCGAACCGATTGCTGAGCTCCGAGTGAATTTAAGTGTGTTGGAAATGGCAGCTCTACAGCCCTTGATAGCTGATACTGATCTTCTTTTGTTCTCAAAAAGGAACAAAAGAAAATCAGCAATGGAAGTTACAGAGGGGCAGCTAGGATCAACATGTTTCCTACTGCACCAATCACAGAAGATTTTCCACCTGGCATCATAGACCATGGATGTCGAAGATCTTCTTGCCTGAATGATGCATCTGGCATCCCAGCCGGAAAACTTGTTCTGCTGGATAGATTGCCTGAGATGAGACAAGCGTGGTGGAGAATGTGTTGGTTGTTGTGTAAAAGGGTGCCCCTGTGTTGTGATAGAAGATCCCTCCTATGAGGTAGAGACCTGGGTTTATCTATCAACTGGTCTAGAATATTGTTGAACAACAATCATTGGGGTCACATTGGGGCTATGAGAATTATATGAGCAGTGGAAGTTCTGACTTTTTGTTGAACTTTAGGTAGCAGTTGGAAAAGTGGGAAGGCATATGCAAACTGACGATTCCACTGGAAGCTGCATGCATCCACTGCCCATGCTCTCTGGTACGGGACTGGAGAAATATAGAAGGGAAGTCTGTTGTAGAGCCCGGTCACAAACAAGTCCAACAGAGGCCTTCCCCATTGTGAGAAAAGGGATCCTGTTATGGAGTGGTTAAGAGACTATTCCTTGAGGACTGTTTTGCCTGATCTGGACAGACTGTCCGCTAAAACGTTCTTCTTCCCTGGAATATGGCAAACTTGGAGGGTAATGTTCTCCAAGGTGGCCCAGCGGAGGAGGTTCCAGACCTCCACGCAGAGAGAAGAGGCATGTGAGAATCAGGGTTTCCAGTAATTGAAGATGGGACACTACTACTCCCATAACTCAGGTGAAGACTCTGAGTGCAGAAGCAATTCCGAACGGCAGAACCCGGAATTGAAAGATTTCCTGGTCCAAGCTAAACCAGAAGTATTTCTGATGTGGAGGAAAAATCGGTGCAAATGGGCATCCTGAAGGTCGATGGAGACCGCCCAATCTGATTTACACATTGCGTTCCAGGTCTCCATCTTGAAATGTTTCTCCAAAACAAACCAGTTTAATGGGAGGGATCGATAACGATACCAAATTTACAGCTTTTCTTGCTGACCAGGAAGATTTGGGAGTAGAATGCAAGAAACTAATCATTTAGGACCCTCTCGACTGCCCCTTTCTGCAAAAGGGTGAGCACCTCTTCCCTTAATTTCACCAGATTGGACTGGTGAAAGAATATGGGGTCCTTGATAGAGGAGGTTGTTCTCTAAATTGAAGTCGATAACCCTCACTCACAATAGAAAGGACCCACCCATCATCTGTGATGCTTGACCAAGTCTCTGAAAAGTGATCTAGATTAGCACCTATGGCGACGTTTGGGAGAGGAATGCACAGCAGGAGAGGGTTTGAGTCCCTAGGTCTGCCCCCCCTCCTTCCTTAGGAAAAGAAGGTGGGTTGGAGAATTTCCTCCTAGAGACTCTTCAGTGACTTCCATGCTGAGGACCTGACTGACGATGAGGTCTCCTTTGAGGTTGTGCATTAGACTGGGCCTGCATCTGTTTGAAGAATTTAGTGAGTGGTCCCTGGGGGCGATTTGCATTAATATGCTTCCTGGCCAATTGTGATGGGCCAGGAGCAGTTGTGAAGGATCTATGTTGATGGTGCTTTAAATCTTGTGAAGCCATGGTGGGGATGAGTCCTCCAAAAAAGCTCTCGGCTTCCAACGGAGCAGCCCTTAGAAGGTCTTTAATATGGTTAAGTATGACCTTCGAGGAATCCAGTGTAGAAGTTCTGCTGATAAAGCCATTGCGACAGAAAGTGAATGCTGGGATGTCTTGGCCACAGCTTCCAGCACACGTTGTAATGCAGCTGGATTCAGAGCGGCCTCCTTCAGCATACTAAACAAAGTAGCCGTGAAGAGGTCAGCATTTGAAGCTATGGTGACTAGAAGTCAGACTTTCTTCTTATTGGCTTCAATTGTTTTCATGGGAAGGTGTACCCAGGCTCCAGTTGTAATACCCATTTGAGATGCATCTACATCCAACTGGGGAGGCTTCATGGGTCACTTTGGGGAATGTACCCGGTAACTAGAGGCAGAGACCATAGGTCTCAAAGTAGAGGGAGGGGCATAGCACCCTCTATGTCATCTGGCACAGTCTTGGCTTGTGGAGAACCTCTGTGATATTTCCTCAATCATTGAGGAATGTGGAAGAAGCAGAAGATCTGGTTGTGGTTGGGTCTCTGAGATCTTTTCCAAAATGGAGAGGATCTTCTTGGGCTGTGTGCCAGATGGTTAAAGGCACAAGACCAAATTTCCTCCTCTTCATCCAACTGATAGTAGCTGGTGGGCCTGATAGGAGGCATCAAATTAGCTGTTTCTACCTCGAACTCATTGGAGTCGATGAGGATAGAGAATGCATCATCTAGAACACTCTGAGCAGGTGAGTGGCTGGTCATCACTATGTCCTTCAGAGAAAGTGACATAGGTGCACTCTGTGCCATTTCTTGTACTTGTTCATCATGGTGAGTAGGGGCTCTATGTGTTCTAGAAGTTCCAGGATGAAGACAAGACCGCTTGTCTTTCGTGGATGATGCTATGCCTCCAGCCTACCTGGTGGATGCCACCTAATGGCAGAACACAAGCCGCAGCATCGCCTCTACTCTAGGTCCAGGATCTAGTAGCCCAAGGAGGCATAAGGGGCCAATTACCTTGAGGCAGAGGCTGCACATCCCGTACAGATTCATTGGGATAATAGGAAAGGGGGGGGATACCAATCCGATTCCTTCCCTAGTCTGGACCCACTGGGCAGACTCACAAACCTGTAGAGGCTATGATGATAGAGTAGGGAGAGGGGGGATCTCCAATCCATATCCCCATACCATGATGACCAGTGTAAGGTCGGCGAATGGTACAATCTGATAGGTGGCTGGTGACTGGTACCAGTCACCGGGACGAAATTACCAGTGATCAGTCATCATACATTGACTGGTCACTTTGACGAACTGAGTGATCACTGGTAAATTAATGGTGACCAGTTGGTGACTGGTCAGGCGGCAGATATGTCAGGGCCTAGTTTGTCTTCATCACTCATCAAGGTGCGGTGCTGATCCTCCCATTCAGGAGGGCACGACATGCTACCCTGGAAGTGCTGGATGCTGTGCAGCTCCTTCCTCTCTGGAGGGTGCGACATGCTACCCTGAGATAAGCAGTGCACTTCCTTCCTCGCAGATGGCAGCATCAGGCTAATGCAAACGTGAGGGGTGTTTAATTTCTCCTCCCTTTCAGGGGGGGCGATCTACTCCTCGAACATTCACTCCCTCCTACAGGAGGGGCCTTACCAGTCTCCGGAGAGACTGGTCCCAAATGCTCCTGTGGCCCCGGAGTGTTCTTCCAAGCTGAAGAACTAGTCTTCTTACAGTGTGTTCCTTCCTGAAGCTCTGTAAGAGAAAAAACTGAATTTGGCTGGATTCCAGATTTTATTAGTCGATTGTGTGAAAAAGCTACAGTGATTCTTATGTGAACACATTATGTCGCATTATGCGCCGGCAGATCTGGGTCCATGCAGTTTGTAAGGACTAATCAGTAAAACAAACAACATAGACCCTGATCTGCCGGCGCATTATGTGATGGCAGATCAGGGTCTATGTTATTTGCATTTGGACCCGGTTTATACGCGAGTATATACGGTAGATTATTTTCACATGCAAAACTCACCTGTTTGTATGTACTGCGTGCTATATGCACCCCAGTGTATTTGCACAATGTAACCAATTGTTCCCTGAATTATGAAATTATCTGAAGGAGAACAATAATAATAATAACAATATTTTGAATCATTTCCACACATGAAATTCACCTGTTTGTATATACTGTGTGCTATATACACACCAGTTCAGCTCACTTGTTTGCATTAACTGCATGCTATATGCGCCCCAGTGTATGAACAAAGGTAAACAATGTTATATACATTATTAATAAGGATCAGACATTCAGTTGTTTCAACTTTATTGTTCTCTAGGAGCAATTCAGATGCACACAGTAACAATGTGATGCATCATGCGTGGTATTAAAATACAATGGTGAATTAGAAAAAACACAGAACTGATGTTTGATCAATTATTTAATTAAGGGCCACATCTCTGTTGCATTATAACGAAAACACAAGACTTACCCGTGAACCAACTGTAATTTGAAAAATAAGAGGGGCAAACCCTAATCCCTAAGGGTGAGATACGTGGTAACCCAGAAGACCTTTCCAAAACTAATTACTGAAAAAGGGCAGGGGTTACCGGCATTAAAAACAGAAGATGAAACAGAGAAGGTAACACTAGATGAAATAAAGCTGAAAGGAGAATCAAATGTGGCTTAAACTCGCAAAAAGCCATTTTTATCTGGTCACATTATGAATGACACAACCATTAACATGGCATCCTTGAAAAAGATGACTGTTTCTGCGCAGGTGCAGAAAGGTGCACAAGTGCACCGTGTCTTATTGACAATTTTCAACTCTGTTGGAGGATGTATTCATATCGAAAGGACGAGATTTTTTGACACGAAAAAGTAAAAAGCTCCGTAATAGCAATGGGTAATATATTGCTGTTATTAACCTCTAGTTATTGCATGAAAAACAATTTTTCTCTTGTCAGTCACAGCAACCTTGGTCTTTCATCTTTTGACCTTCAAGTACAAGCCATCCACAAAGTTTGATAAGTGTATATGGTGGGGAACTCGAGTTACTGTTTGTAAAGTATTTTTCTTCTTCAGTCACAGTGACCTTGACCTTTACCTTTTTTTAACCCTAAAATAGACCAGATTGTTCTCTACCCCAAGTGCAGGCCATCCATAAAGTTTGATAACTACAGATGGTGAACAACTTAAGTTATTGTGCAGAAACCATTTTTTTCTTTCAGTCGGTGACCTTGACTGTTGAGCTTTTGACCCCAAAATCAATAGGATTCTTCCTTACCCCAAGTGAAAGCAATCCACAAAGTTTGGTTACTCTGGTTTGTGGGCATCTTGAGTTATTGTGCAGAAATCAATTTTCCTCTGTCAGTCACAGTGACCTTGATCTTTTAACTTCCAACCCCGATAAATGATAGGGTTCTTCCTTACCCCAAGTGCAAGCAAGTTTGGCAGCCGTAGATGGTGAACAAATTGAGTTATTAACTGGAAACGAAATTGGTAACAGACAGACAGATGGACAGAGACATAATATAATACCATAGAAGCATTCATTTCTTGAGAACAATTTTATATTTTTTGCAAATGAAAATTCATACAGAAGATCTTAAAACTCAAACTGTACTGCCCAACTGATATATGTACAGCCATATCCACATTTTCGGTTCATCCAAAACAAAATTTCCCATAACATCTTGAATATATACTGGTATACAAAATACACAGTATTGGTTATCCCAAACCCCAATTATCTGAAACATTCTTGTGTCACACCACAAGTTTGGATATTAGAGGTTCTACTGTACTACTCAACTGCACTGTAAGCAGTCTGCATGCACACCATCGGTTATATAACAAATTATGTTCATGCAGATTTTTTGGTTATTTCACATACAGCTGTACATGTAGTTTTACATGTTTGCACTTATTTAGAAAAATGTATCTTCCTAAAGATTTCTTTGCAATTTTTGTATCCTTACATTTTCAACACTCACTTTTAAATTGGCACCATAAAACCAGTATTGGGCTGAAGTGCCATTAAACTCTAAATATGCATATATGCAAGGATTAAATATTCACTCGACCAGTTCAAAATGTTGAGTCAAAATTTCTGGTAGTTTAGTAAATTTTCCAAACACTTACCTAATCAAGTGCCATTTCAAGGCTGACCAGTGTTTCTCCTTAATGAAAAGGCTGTTCTGTTGAGAATACTGCGGACTCTGTTTATTGCATGTCCATGCTATCTACAGGAACATTTGTTTTCCCGTTTGTTTTGATCAAGCACATACAAGTGCTTCAATCTCACTCTTCAACACTAATAAATGCTTACCAGAGAAAGAGCAGACTGGTCTCAGTTTATAATTACTTACAACTGGTGTTACAAGGGTCACAAAATAAGTTCCAGAAAACATCCTTTCACATGATCAAATTTAGGTCATTAACATTGTCAACTTTTATGTTTCTATAATAGCTGACTAAGAGTTTATTTTGTGCAAGTAAACATTTTTTATGCTTGCCTTATTGGGTGAGTGCATTTTATAGAGATTTTTCAACCCCTGACATGTAAAATGTTATTTTAATGTCCAACTAGAGTCCCTCGCTGGAGTAACTAACATTCTACTGGCTACAAAATTTGATAGGATTTCAAAGAGGAAACTCTCTCCCTCCCTCCTTTAAACCAAGTTATAATATGCTTGAATCAACATGTTCACAACAAAGTCACATGACATTTGACACTAAATCCAAGATCATGTTATGGATGGATACGGGGGGGGGGGAAGAGAGGTTTGATGGCGACATTGGTTCATCTTTATCTTCAGGTGTTTTTGGTAATCTTGGTTTTCTTACAGAAACAGGAATATGATAAAAAATTCAGCTGAACCTTGGACAAAATGAATGGTATTTAGGCCAAACCATATTTGTGGTCACAAGTGCCATAATGCGCCGCAGGTCAAGAAACATACATATCAAGTTTGTTCAAATGTATTATTACATTTTGTTTTAAAATAGATTGTTCTCCTTTGTTTCAATTGTCATGTTCATTAAGATAATTGCATGATGTATGACATCTGACCTTGAACTTAGATCAAAACAGTTTAACACCAGGGCTGAGCAAATCCCATAGCCCGACGTCCCGGACTAGTCATTTTTGAAGTCGGGCAAGTAAAATTTTCCAAGTCGCTAGTCCGGGACAAGTGCTTTTAAAAAAAAGTCGGGCTAGTCTTATTTTCGTGCTTTAATCACTATATCTACCTTTATTTGGCCAATCATGCCCTCCGGGCGTACTGAATATTTGATTCTACCCCTCTTCGTGTATACATTTACATCCTGTTACCGCTTGACTGCATATTTGGCTAAGCAACCAAATTATCGGCAAATCAAAATACGTCACACAAAAGAAAGCAAGTATGATCAATTAGTAGTCTTTTAAGCGGCTTTGCTGCATTGAGTTAACTCAAGCCAGATTATCACGAGCGGCTCACTATGATTTTAATCCAGCGAGTCAGCGTAATTAAATTAATGAAAGGTACTGTACCGACATCAGTGTTGGTTTCTTTTATGAACTAATTAAATGACAGTAATGACTCTTTAATTTTTAATCGATTATACAGATGATTAACTTCCACGTGCGATATTGCGTTTGAAATGAAACAATTAAGCTAATTAATGAGCTGTCTCAGTTCGTATTTAAAAGAGAAAATGTATGTTATGATCACTTTAGAAGTAGTTGTCAAGCAAGCTGATAGTTACTCTGTGGATAAAATGAGTTTGCTAAATTATTTTCGCAAGGAAGTTAATAACGGCGATTCGGAGAAGGAAAATTTGTTTGAAAATGGAGGCATAAAACGTAAGACTGATACTGAGTGTGCGGTAGCTATTTCTCCAAAGAGACATAAGCAACAATCCGTGATGGCAAAAAAATGTCAAATATGACACTACTAAGAGACAGAGAATTCTTGGAACACTCTTAGTGAATACTCCACCTAGTCTCTTTCAATTATGCAAACTATTAGAAATCATATTTGTTATAAGCCCATCCACTGCTGAGTGTGAACGAGGATTTAGTTCAATGAACTTAATCAAGACTTCTTTAAGGAATTCCTTAAACCAAAAGAGTTTACAAATGCTAATGAACATTTCTGCAAATGGACCAGAGCATGAGGACTTCAACCCAGACACAGCTATCAACTGCTGGCTTAGTGCTGGTGCAGGTGGCAGACATATACATGGACATTTTTTCAAATCCATCAGCTAAAACATATATACATGAACCTGAAGAAGCCAAATGTATAACAACCAATGTTTTTGAAAAATTAAATTCTTTTAAGAAATAATTATGTTGTATATTATTTTGTTTGTTTTTCTATGGATTAAGTACATACATCTCATCAAATCTCAGCAAGTGATGACCATTTTGGGACCAGTGAAAAGTAAGGTGGGACTAGTGAAGAGTAAGGTGGGACTAGTGAATTTTCTGAAACCACTTGTCCTGGACTAGTGGTTAAAAAAAAAATTTGCTCAGCCCTGAACACTGTAAAACTCCACTAGCTATGATGGAATCTATGACAAATCATGTTTGTTCCTTTTTTCCACTAAATGGAATTTGGGGCATACATACAGTTGTGCAAATATAAAGCTGGACAGCAGCAAAATAATGTCCCCTTCTGCAATCACAATAAGGGATACAAACTTAATTCCCAGCCAATGATGTACATTTGCATTGTGTATTGTCAAAAGTAGACCTTAGTAAACAATAAATTCTATTACTACCGGTAATTCATATCATGTTTTCTTTAAATTCTTCTCAGTTTTCTTTTTTTTTCTTCTTCCTTTCTTTGTTTTAATCACAGCTACAATATTTGTATGGTCTCCACATATACTGAAATACTAATGCAAGTTATCTCCCTTCAAATAAGTAAAATCTTGTACCACTCAATTTAAAATACAAATCAACAACAGCAACAAAATTTGCTCTTAGCTGATTATCTTCTTATAAAAGAAGACTCTAATTGTGGGAATGATCTGCATAAAAAAAAACAGATTTAAATGTGCAAAAAAACTATCTTCTCTACCAAACTGTCAATAAACAACTTTTTCACTTCCATTCCAGTAAAAAAACATGTTAAAATACTTCATTTGCCTGATCTCCAAAGAGGTATTTCTGTGTTCTCATATAATAACAATCTGTTGGTAAGTCATAAAGCAGAGTAATAATTTTATATTGGAAAGGTTAAAAAAATTAAATTGTTCACTAAGGTGCACAAGACTTGCGCGAAACACATCTTTCCTGCAAACTGTGATCTGCTGTACGACCAGTGTATGGCTATCGAACCCATGACCCTTGGATTACAAGTCCCATGACCCTTGGATTACAAGTCCAACACTCTACAAACTCAGCTACCATTGCCGCCTACTGTAAACATAGAGGACACTGTCTCTCAGAAAAAAGAGAAAGACAAAAGTGGAGAGATAGCACATATATGCTACAAGTGTGAGTAAATAAGCCTGTTGCATTGCAATCTTAAACTATTGTATACTTATGCAATTTAAACAACATTTTATCAACTGCTGTAAAGGACCTATTAGTATGTTGAGCCAAATTAACTACTGGATATACTCGTGTATATACCGGGTCCAAATGCAAACAACAAAGACCCTGATCTGCCGTCACATAATGCGCTGGCAGATCAGGGTCTATGTTGTTTGTTCTACTGATTAATCCTTACAAACTGCATAGACCCAGATCTGCCGGCGCATTATGCAATGGCAGATCTGGGTCTATGCAGTTGGTATCATCTTATACGCGAGTATATACGGTATTTTAAGACATGTTCCCTCTTGATGAATCTGTTGACCAGACTGACTAAATCTTAATCTGATTCAATAACGCAGCTTGAAACTTTACTCACCCTAATTAACAAAACAAACAGCATTTACAAAGGAATGCAATATTACTTAGAAGTTATATATTTTCCATGTAATAAAGTAATATTCTATTTCTAAATTCACCCTGAGCGTGGGATTGCAGGTTTCCAGCAATTTTTTGTCCAATGTCTTCCAAATCTTCACCCTGTGTGCCCCCTGTGCAAGTCTTTTGTCAGGAACAAAAATAAAATATGCATGCTACTTTTCTTTAGCACATGTCCATCCATGTCTATGTTGGCACTAGCAATGGCCAATATCATTAAAGGCGATAAAAACTGTAAGATGGCAATTAATATCCATTTTAAAGCAACATACATCTGGAAATCAAAGCATTTAAGGTTTGTGGTAGCCTACTAAGTTGCAATGTAAAATCCTTTATGGCCGCTAGTGTAAAATAGTTAACGGCACACCTTTAGAATTAATAACAAAACGGACTAAATTAATGCAAATACATTTGTCATTTATTCAATTCATTACTAATTTGAAAAGAAAAGTAATTCAGAAAATAATGGTAATTATTATAATAAATCCTGATGAACAATGAGTAAACACTCAAGTTAAATGAGAGCATTATCTGGAACATAAATTTCCATAGTGCGGCTCATTTCAGGTGAATGGTAATGTTTTCATAAGTTACTTAAAAAATTGATAAAACGTTTATTACAAAATGTAAGTGTCCAAGGAAAGATGATAGTACAGTGCAGTCTACAAAGTTAAGGTAGCAAAACTGGCATAGCAATTACAATTTTCTCATTTTTTTGAGCACTATTGGCACATTATCTACTATTTTCCTTTGTCCCTTTAAAATTGTGTGTTTCCCCCAAATTTGGGGGATGGAATCCTAGCTGCAACACTGTAATTTTTACTATTTATCAGTCGCCAACATTTTTTACATTGTCTTAAAAGAAGTGGATCTTCCTTTTCTGATTCTATACAAAATTTTGTGTGATGATCATTATACTGTTTCTTCAAAATAAATATTGTTGTAATTCATACCCATTTTAATTATTATATTTTTGCAACAAAATTGCAACTAGGAAATCTGCAATCTGATAAATGCAGACAGACAGACTCATTTGAGACATGTATATACTAACTTGTATTACAGACAGACATGTGACAGGACAGGAACAATGAGGGAGTTAATTCAGTTCCTTTCAAGAGTACCCGGATAGAGCTGTACCAAGGTGTACCCCTGTGATGACTTATTGATCTTGATTATCCAACTAGCCAAATCTTTCAACGATTGCAAAAGGGTTTCAAATTCAAAATGGATTTATACATAACATAACTGATAACAATAATGCCAACAAATCTGAAGGCCAGATTTCCCCTGTAACCACTGTAGGAGTGTTTTGAGTAATCCTTCGATCTACATCAATCCATTCCATCGAATCTTTTCAGTCACTGACCCTTGCACGTTTGTGTGTGTGTTCTGTATGGATATTCGTATGTATCGCTCAAAATTACAAGTAACTCTTTTCTGACCGTTCTTAGTCAGCAGATATTAAATAAATGCCTACGTCAAACGATACAAAGCAGAAAATAGCAACACCGACATGGGCCATAGCCTGTTTTGGCCAATGATGACCATTAAACTGTTCATTTCCAGGACACTATGCAAACTGGAGAGTGTGTTTTATCTTAGAAACATTACCTACTGTTACATTTTTACCTCTAAATTCTTCCAGTAAAGCGTGTCGGTCGTAATTTTTTCACCGCTTTGAGGGTATTGTCGAACCAACGTGCGTTTGAATGAAGTCGCCATCTTTAAATATAATCTCAAATACACTCGTGCAGTAGAAACAATTCAAAGTGCATCATTTTTATTTATTTCTTAAATTTCAGCTTTAAATTTCAATATTATTCATTGTGTATGTGTACTTTTTCATATCTAAACAAATTCTGGTGTCTAATGTTTCTAGAATACACACACCAGGGAATAAGTAACCGGCACTCTTCGTCTGTTTCCGCCCACTACTTGTCTGGTGGTTCATTGGTCGAAGGTCGAAGGTTATGTTTTCCAATTCTTTTTTGATATGTCACGTGCTTGTTTCACGCCGAATAAATTAATTGGCTCAGTTGATGGGATTGGATTATTGATAAAGTTGAGCGAACCAAATTGGCCACCAAATGACTCGCGCCTGTTTCGGGGGTAAGGATCAAAGCGAATCACAATACGAGTTATACACACACCGCCCGGAGCTTCATGCCTACATTAACAATGTCGAAAGACGATAACAGCATGGATGGAGAGGCAGTTGTAAGTAGAGAACGTTTGTTTTAAATATGGATCTTATATTTCATTCAATAATTGTTTATTATTTTTTTTAAATATATTTTTTTAATTTACTTGTCTTAATTATTAGGCTTGGAAAAGATATATTACAAAATTGTACAAGGATATGTTTTGATAACTATTTTCAGCAAAATGTCTGAAAATTTATTTTTATGTATAATTACATAGATGAGAACACCGTTTTCTTTTTCATTCCATTGTTATCGTTTTTTTTTATTTATATATTTTTTAATTAATTTTTTTTTATTTTAGCCTTTTGAGTTTATTCCATCATATTATGTTTATGTTACGTTTGACTATAGTGACAATATTAAGCAATTCTTTTTTTAAAAAAATATTTTGTATACTTTCTTTCTTTGATTTTCCAGCTATGGTTTTATTTTTTATGAGAAGTTTACTGAAATTATTGGCAATAAGACAAGTAATATATGCTATCTGGTATGACACAACAAATGTACATGAAATAATTTCAGATTATTTTCTTATTTATAAATTATTTAATTTCGACATTAAAACATATCTATACAAGGATTTTTAAAAGAGAAGATATTTTAATAATTGCAATCAAGTTTATAAAGAAAGAGTTTAAACTTGATAAAAAAAACTTCTCATTTACCAACATCATTCTTCTAAAACTGGATTTTCCTTAAAATTTCCTTTGTTTGGATTTTCAATCATAATTATGATGACAATTCTTTCATAATTTCAGCCGAATGGTGATGTTAATGAATCCGGTGTGTCAGACAATGGTAGCGAAAATGGTGCTGACGACAGTATGGAGGATAAATTGGACCCTGCGGACAGGGAATTATATGAAAAATTAAAACTACAGGAACGTGAAGAAAGAGAGGAAATAGAAAGGGAACTTAAAGCTCACGAGGAAGCCCTGTCTCGCAGGCACGAGGAATTAAGGGCCAGGGACCTTCGGTTACATGAAAAACTTTTAGAGCACGAAAGAGTTCAGGATTTAAGGATTAATAAACACGACAGAGAACGGGACCGTGAGGACTATCATCGTAGTGTAAGGGATGGGCCCTTAAAGGACCATGCCCCTCCCAGGTTGGACTTTTTCAATCATTCGGCATATTTAGCAGCAGCAGCCGCTGCCGCCGGGTACCCAAGGTCCCACTCCCCAACAAGCACTAGTCCCTCTCAAAGCCCCACAGAGGGACCGGCTCATCATTGGACTTTTGAGGAGCAGTTTAAGCAGGTATTTCATTTTCTTGAATTATAGAAAGAAAAAAAAAGAAGAAATTATAGCATGAAGGAAAATAAATTAGAACATGAAAGAAAGTATATATTATAGATGGACACTTTAGTCGAAAGTGTTAAACATTTTCTTAAAGAAAATGGAACATTTTCTGTAACATGGATAAAATATTTATTTTTATCACTTTTTTAATGGCCTTGCATTTTAGTATCTATGTATGTTTCGTCATGATCCCGACGGTTTTGACAGCCTCTTTCCTAAGTGATCTTAAACCCCTATGTGTCCCCCCAAAAAATCTTTTTTTGTTCTTCTTTTTTCATATTTCATTTTCATATAATTCTAAAATTGCATTTAAAAGTACGCATAAGGTAATGCAATAAATAGACGTCCTTAAAATACATATGTGATTTTTTTTACACAAGTATAATGTTAAGAAAGCTAAGATAAAAGAGCTGCTATCAACAATATATGAACAACAACCTTCTGGATGTGGAGGTTGACACGTGGAAAAATATCCTCAAAATCACAAAGAACATATCTCGCCCCAAATCAGTGATTACTCAAGATCAATTATTCAATTTACAATGCATGAACGCTGATATATTTCTTATCAGCGATAAACTCCCATTGCATTACGCAATTTCGTCTCATCCGACAATAATTCGGCGTAGACAGTCCCCAAACCACAATTTATCACAGAAATTTAATGTTATATCAACCGTCATTTAAACTAATGACTATTGCCGTGGTTTGTTTACTTTGCCAATAATTTATCAAAGAAAACGACATGTAAGTACCATGGATGGCACACTACAGTTGAAAAAGTCATTTCTTTGCCTTGGGGCTGATATGAAATATTGAAGGTTTTACCTTAATAACTTGTTTGTTCCGTCACTGTAGTCACTATTTGACCCTATCTGGGTAGCTGTATCGTTGGGAATGAGTGATGAACGGAATACTTACTGTGTTCATTGATGACAATATTGTTGGACACTCAGTTTTGAATTATTAAAATTGTAATCGAATTATGACACGTGCAACACTTAAGAAACGGATTTTTTGTATATCTTTCTTGTTATATCACTTTAAATTTTTTTATAGACAACTTCTTTAACTAGAATTTCTCTCTTCCTTTCTTTGATCATGTCTTCATTCATTCTCACATGTGTTTTCTTTTTCTTCTTTTTTTCCCTTAAATTTATTTATTTATTTGCTTGTCTGCTTAATTGTTAATCGATTAGTTTCTTTACTTTTACCATGTTTGTTGCAATTTTTTATGTAATGATCTCTATTTCATGAAATTAATCTGTATGATATCAGTGTTCATAATATATTTTTAACATAAAATCATTTCTGTTACGAATCCCACTCACTTTTTACCAACAAAAATTAACATTACATGTATGTATGTATGTATGTATGTATGTATGTATGTATGTATGTATGTATGTATGTATGTATGTATGTATGTATGTATGTATGTATGTATGTATGTATGTATGTATGTATGTATGTATGTATGTATGTATGTATGTATGTATGTATGTATGTATGTAAGTATTTATGTATGGGAACGTCAGCACAATCCTAGCTATAGTGTGACAAGTAAAAGTTCTGAAAATATAAAAAGAAACATTACAAAAAATGTTAGGAAGATAAACCCCTTCAGTTAAACGTAAATGTGTAGTCCATGAAAATAAAAGGTGAAGATCTTAAAAGGTAGAAATATAAGGTTAAAAAAATAGATGTGCTCTAACACGATATTTATAAATTATAGCAATATATAATTCTTATTGCAAGCATGCTTGCAGGTGCATATATATATATATATAGGAGAGAGAGAGAGAGAGAGAGAGAGAGAGAGAGAGAGAGAGAGAGAGAGAGAGAGAGAGAGAGAGAGAGAGAGAGCGATTTTATAAAACTGATAGCTACAAAGTCAACTCTAACTTTGAAATCAAGCAGTGGTTTATATCTTTATTAGCTCTGCATTCATTTATATTGTGTTTGTCTTTTTTTACGCAAATGTAATATAAATCCTGCATAGTAAGAATACTAGCAGTACCATCTGTCCTTTTTCTCATTTCAACTCGAAATTTGACTTACACAAATATGGTCATACCTTGAAGAGTATGGATAATGCATCCCTCAATGTGTTTATAGATCTTAGCAGTTGAATGTTGAGTCATTTCTCGTTTTCTCCCTCGTAATTTCATTTGCCACACGCCATTTTGTGGGTGTTTATTCTACAATATTGACAACAGTTATCCTATATGGATTGTATAGGTGTTAACACAAGCCAACGATGTCGGACTTAGTAAACCATTTGTGTACACAGTGACTAGTGTTATCACATTCTTCATGCCCCTCTTCATTTGAATTAGAAATCGAAACCTTGCTGTTTAGATGGCACACATGTTTTATTGACTTCTTTTCATATATTAGAAAATCAGCCGTGCGATTAACTTTGCCGATTCAGGATTTAAATACGATCTTGATCCGATACTATTTGACCATCATAATGCGTCGTAATATGACCTCTGGTTGCTGAGAACGGCACGCGGAGACAACTGAGTACAATTAAGAACATCTCCTTTCACTTACATAATTAAATGCACATTTTTGAGCATATTAACAAAAGAGTCGACAGACACACTTCTTGGCATATCTAATTACCGCGACAGATGTAAAGGGCTTCCGTATCAGTGTTGGGAATTATTTTATTTCGCCTTAATAAAGACGAAATCAAGAGAACTGGAAGCAAGATATATCTATGGCAACATAGATGGTTTTGACAATTCCTTCAGTAAATATCAGACCATGTTACGATTGCTTAGACATTTACTTAAAGTTAGTAATTATGCTACATCATACGTGCTTTATCCAGGAAATATAATATTTGTAAGATATCTTTTTATTTGTACAAAATGCCGCCATCATTTTAGAATTTATTCTAAACAGTTGAATTTTCCAGCTTGGATTTGTTTGCGTTATAGCTGTCATAATTCTGTTGTTTATATGTCTGTCTACCTGTATTAGAAAATAATGCTTAAGGTTTCAAAACTATTTTCTTTTCAATCACGTACATGTATATTATGAAATTCTGTCTACCTGTATATGAAAATTAATGCATAAGGTATCAAAACTGGTTTTCTATTCAATCACGTACATTATATTTTAAAACTATGTCTAACTGTATTAGAAAATGAATGCATTAGGTTCCAAAACTATGTCTAACTGTATTAGAAAATTAATGCATTAGGTTCCAAAACTATATCTAACTGTATTAGAAAATGCATGCATTAGGTTCCAAAACTATGTCTAACTGTGTTAGAAAATGCATGCATTAGGTTCCAAAACTATGTCTAACTGTGTTAGAAAATGCATGCATTAGGTTCCAAAACTATGTCTAACTGTATTAGAAAATGAATGCATTAGGTTCCAAAACTAGTTTTCTTTCCATCCACGTACATTTATGTTATTAAACTCTGAAGAGATATTTGAAACAGTGAGACGCCTTGTTTAGATCAAGAATTTCTTGCTTCTGTTCAATACTTCATTCACCTCAGAATTTTTAAATAAATTGTGCATGTCAGAATATCATACTTGTTAGTACTATAATGTAAACAGGAATTTTCATTTTAATCGTTGTTATTTTACTTTCCTGTCTACTGTGAGTGGAGGTTATTTGAACTGTAATGGGACCAAAGACCACAAGTGGTGATCTTCAAATTTTCAATACAGATCAAGAGTCCTCTGCTTTAATTTTGATTCCTATTTAATATCCCAGATCTTTTCTTCTTTATGGTCAGTGAGCTCAAAACTTGCCACCCTGTTTCCACTCTTTTGTATCAAATGAAAGAATTATTTGCAAAGATTAATACCAAATTCATTTATTTCATCGTGATAAATGTCAGATGTACCTGATTAAAAAATCCCAATTAAAAATTAGAACGTCATTAGAGTTACTGGAGCATTCAAACAAAAACTTAAGCTTTCATGAGTAGAACAGTCACAATCGAAGTTTTATTAAACATCAAAGGATATAAACCTTACACCTTTTATATAGATTAAAATATCTAGGTAAATATGGATATTGAAGTATTAAATTTCAGGTTAAATAAATTTCTGTGAGTGAGGTCCAAAATTGTTGATACTTGGTCTGTAGAGTAAGGACACTGCAGGACATTAAAGCAATAGAGATTTTAAGGTTGTATCATTTGAAATAGAAAAGCATAGGGTACTTATTTAGAAAATACGACCTTAATTGATTAAATGCAAATTTATAGACGTCATCCATTTTTGACAATTTTGGAAATCAAGGGCAATTTATACAGCAAAAGATTAAGTGCTTATCCATTTTGTAAGGATATGACATTTCCTAAAATTTGAATGTTTGCTTGAATTAGATTTCTCAAAGCATTCATGACAAAGTTGTCTGAGAAATGAGTTTGTTTTAAATCGTTACAGGCGTTGGAATTAGATAAATTCAGCTTTGAAAAATAATTGATCAATATATTGCAAGAATATATTCAGGATCTGTTTGCCTTAGTTGGTTAAAATTTATTTTAAATTGAAAGAAGAGGTTATTTATAATATAAAATAGATAAGTTTGATCTAATTGCATATCGCTAGCCAAATGCGTTTATGTTCAATTGATGAGCTTCATCTTCAATATGAATATGTAATAGACACCATTTGGCTAATGTATTTATGTTTAATTAATGAACTTCGTTTTCATTTAAGCACATTGTAATAGACGCCATTTGTCCACAAATAAATTAAACTTTAACAAGTACCTTAGAATTATATAGTAACTAAAATTGTTTTGTAAGAAAATACAAGAATTGTTATATAAGTGTATATTTCTTGGATACAGAGTATATAATTGGCCATTTAGGAAGACACTCAAATATATTAGCTTAAAAAAGTGCCTGAATCACCATAGGCTTTCTTAATAAATTTAAAAAAAAACAACAACAAAAAACATATACCATTTATCGTAAGTAGCCAAATTCTTTTTCCTCATATGCATCTATTTTTATACGGACTGTACAAACGAAGAAAGTATTGCAATATTTTTACATTTTCATCAATGACTCAAATACATATGCAATAAGTCGGTGAGACTTTTGGAACTTGGCACTAATTTCTGGCTGCATTTCGGCTGTGATAGGTCTTTGAATTACAGTAATTTTGTATGAAATTGTACTGTAAAGTATAATATACCGTATATACTAAAGTATAATATGGGTCCAACTGCAAATTGCACAGACCTAGATCTGCTGGCGCATAATGCACGTGCAGACCTGGGTCTATTCAGTTTGTTAGGCCTCATCAGTAGAACAAATAACATAGACCCTGAGCTGCTGACGCATTATGCGACGGCAGACCAGGGCCTATGTTACTTGCAGTTAGACCGATTTATACGCAAATACAAAGGGTGTTTAGTTACGAAATGCTGGATAGTAAAACTTTGGTCATCTAAACAAGTGATTATTATTTATATCATTTAGTAACATGAAAGTTATGTATTTATTATCATTAATACTCTACTTTTTACAGTAATTTTTTCCCTGTAAGAAA
This sequence comes from Margaritifera margaritifera, assembly GCA_029931535.1. Classification (NCBI taxonomy): domain Eukaryota; kingdom Metazoa; phylum Mollusca; class Bivalvia; order Unionida; family Margaritiferidae; genus Margaritifera; species Margaritifera margaritifera. The sequence continues at coordinate 738,089 of JAQPZY010001377.1, read as the reverse complement.
GAGATAAAACTTTACATGATGCTTTCAATTTATATTAACTTTTTAAAGTAATTCTTTCCCTGCAAGAAAGAGATAAAACTTTACATGATGCTTTCAATTTATATTAACTTTTTTTGGCTGAGGCAAGATTAATTATTTTGTTAATTTTGGAGTCTTTTAATTATATTTCAGACCTGAAATACCGAAAATATTTAATTTCAACATCTGAATTTCAGTCTAAAATTGCTTCTTCTAAATAAAGAGGTTGGTTAGCCACTTATTATGTTTCCGACATAAGTTTCACCTGTGATTATGGATATGTAATATGAAAATATCACCAACTAAACTTTATTTTCTTCAAATTTTTGTCTCAAAACGTAAGAAATTAAATGGCCCAAACCTGTTACAGAAAGTAAGATAATATTTTCATTCACTCAGATTTTCATAGATTCCTCTATGTTTTCTGATACTAATATTAATTTGATGCGTTTTCATTTTCATTTATTTGTTTATTTACATCCAAACTCACCTACCTGTTGGACATATTTGAAGAAAAGCGTTATTTTCAGTTGAATGAGAATTGTGTAACATAATATATTTGATATTCCAATTTTAACCTAGGAGTATTTTGGCACTTAAAGAAAAAAGATCAGATAATGCAAATATTTCAAGAGTACATATTGATTTACTACCTTAAGAGAGGGAGTTAGTATCCCACACTGCCAAAATCCACTCTGAAAACCTTACATGTTCCATGTCATTTATTTAATGCTGTTGACAAGGATAGCATCCTTTTTCAGCTCATATGTATCATGTACCTTCCTAAAATTGCACCTGACCAGCAGGCAAGGTCACGCGTTTTACATTAAATCTTCCCCAAACCGCATACTGCTGGTACCTATACAAACTGGCCTTACAGAAGTGACCAGTATACAGAGGTTTGATTAGTATTAGATCTACCTCATTGGGACCAAATACGTGTACTACTATACTAGTCTATAGGTCGAGTACAACCGCAAACAACATAAACCCTAATCTGCCGTCGCATAATGCGCCGACAGATCAGGGTCTATGTTGTTTGTTCTAATGATTACTCCTTACAAACTGCATAGACCCTTATTCTGTCTGGACATTATACAACAGCAGATCTGGGTCTATGCAGTTGGCAGTTGGATTCCACTTATAAGCGAGTATATACGGTATGTGGCCAGTCTAGAGAGGAAACTGGGTTACAGAGTATCCAGTTTAGAAATTTCACTGTATCTGTTTTCTTTAGCATTGATATTAGCACTTATTTGAGGTTATAGGTAAATTAATCGATTACCTTTATTTTACTTTTTTACCATTATATATATATATTGAACTAGATTGCTAAATCAATTTAAAGACTCTATTTGGTGTGTATCAGAGACGCATAACAATAGTTTGGTTTGTTGGGCTAAGCCCGCTTAAAGGTTGTTTGCCTAAAAAGCGCTTTTAAGAGTTAACATCACCTGTTTTCAATTATATTAAGTTTAGTACATCAGCATATGTCAAGTTGATATTTAAGCTGAATTTTAAAATAATCTCGTCGTTTGAAATGCTCTTGTACGAGAAAGTCGCGTGGGCTAGTAATCCAGGAGTCGCGGGTTCCATATCCACCCAAGCCAACCCAGTTGGGCTGCCACGGTGTGTCCTTGGGAAAGACGCTTAGCTCCCACTTGCCGTTAAAACCAACAAAATACCCCAAAATAATGCTTTTATATGATATTGCATATACGTTTCACTGATGATTTTCAAGTCTGAACTAAGAAAGTTAATATTAAAGTACATGCTACAACAACAACAACAACAACAACAACAACAACAACAACAACAACAATAATAATAATAATAATAATAATAATAATAATAATAATAATAATAATAATAATAATAACGATAATAATAATAATAATAATAATAATAATAATAATAATAACAACAACAACAACAACAACATCAACAACGGAGTCTTTATTTAATGAGGTAAATTTAATGAAGTAACACAGTACAGAATCTAATCACCCATGTGACCCTCATTAGCATAATATATTATTTTTACTTATTTTATCTCAAGTATCAGTTTAGACGTTTATTATTGAATTATGTTTGAAGTGACACAAGTACAATCAAATAAAAAGTATCAAAAAAATGACTATTGGCGAGGGTGTAAAGTGTGTACAATAACAAATCGACAACTGCAGTGACATGCATAGGTGGTCTGGTATAAGTTACAATAGTAAGTCAGCACTCCATACCTCAGTTCAGCTTTAACACTAGATAAAACTTGACGAAGTGTTAGGCATATCGGATATAAGGGCTGATCAACACTGCGTGCTCTTCAACAATTGACCTCTCTCCACATCAGTGGCGCTGACAAATTGACGGCAGATATAAAAGACAGATTTCATACAAATTTGATGTGCCACCTGATATGTTTTTTATCTACAAAATCCCTGTTTGTATTGGATTCCATGTCATTGGTACTTATGTTGGGACATACAATGTAAAGTGTGGTTTTACTTCCAAATAGATACAAGCCGATTAAATATACAAGCTAATTAAACGAGAAAGACAGTTTACAGATTCACAGAACCTTGTCATAGTTAAACTAATTGACGGCTCATATAAAAGACTGATTTCACACAAATTTTACCTGCCACCAAAAGGTAACTAGACTTGTGTCATTTTACCTTTGTATGAACTGCATATTTTGTTTCTTTTTTTCATGAAGTTGTAATGGTTTCTTGCAAGTGACATGCATCCTATATACTAAATTCTCACAGCATACAGTACAGGACACAATCACAGTGCAGTGACGGCGCGGGGAGGTGGGGGGGGGGGGGGGCGATTGCCCCCGGGCGCCAGGCGGAAGGGGCGCCGTCGGGAGCTTCTTCTTTTTTTTTGCAGCTGAAACGGGGGGCCTTAGAAAGGGTGGGGGATGATGGTGGTTGGCAACTGACATAAAAACTGCTGTCTGTGGTGGCAAAGTAAGGGCACCACTAAAGAACATTGCCCCCAGGCGGGTCATCCGGATACTACCCTAAAAATAGTTTTTCAATAACTGAAGTTGAATGTAGACTTCGAATTCAATGTGAATTTTTTTTTTAAATTATAGTTATTACAACTGTTTTTCTTGTGGAGCACCTAGATCTATTATATGAGGCGAAGGCTTATAAGTATTTGAAATAAAATTACCCAGTGACATGTTCTTAGTGCTAAAAGAATATATGTTAAAGTTTGAAATTTAGAAAAAAAAGTAATCAAGCTAGACTAAAAGGAAAACATGTTATACCGAAAAGAAACAAATTCTAAACACGTTATCATCTCAGACACTTGATGGTGCCAAGCTCTTAGACACTAGATTCACTGCTAAAAAGGAGAATAAGTAATAGTCAACAGACAAACACATGCGTACAATATAATCTCGTTTATCTGGCAAATGTTATTAATGTTATTGCCACTAAAAACATTGGATATAGGTGATTGTCAGGTTCAATAAATGCATGACTTTTAATAAATCGTTCCCAGTCATGACGTTGTATAAATGCGATTGTTGGATGAAATGATTGATGCTGGGTAATATATATATATATATATATATATATATATATATATATATATATATATATATATATATATATATAAGGCTTGTCTGAAAATTTCGATCAGATCAGAAACTGCTCTCGATGGTAACTACACAAAAACACCAATCTAAGAAAAATATGATTGCAAATATTTAGTGCTGACACATGTGTATGAGGATGTGTGTGTCTACCTAGTAAAACTAAGTATGTGTGTCTACCTTGTAAAACTAAGTACTGTATCAGGTTATTTTGCAAATTCTATACATTTACATTCACTTCTTGTTTTCTTTCCAGTTGTATGAAATAAATGACGACCCCAAGAGGAGAGAATTTCTAGATGACTTATTCCAATTTATGCAAAAAAGAGGTAGGTTATTTATACTTACTCTGTGGGCCTCGCTTTATTTTATTTGTCAGTAAAGTGCTCTTTGCGTCTGTAAAGTATGTCTAGGTCATTTACATTCAAGCAAGAGAAATAAACTCCGTTCGTCTGAATAGCAAAACAAATGCATTATAATGTTTCTTACAGACTGAAAAGCACGAGGATATTTTTGTAATCTTTCCGTGTTTAATTTTCTAAATATGTACATTACATTTATGTCTATGCTACAAATCTATGCTTGGAATAGAAATTCTACGATTAGAAAGAAACAAATGACATGTAAGACACAATTTTCAGAGTTTTACAACCACATGTGGTTTTTCAAGCTTTTGTCCCAACAAATTATACCTGTATGTATACAATTGTTTATAATTATCTATCACACAGGGAAATAGCTATTTGAGATCATTATCAACAAATTACCCACTACAGGTACATATGAACTTTAACACGGCCCACATCTTAAGACGATTCAAAATGCAATTATTTTATCACAAGAAAGTCTGTGTTACAAAAAAGCCCCCACCCCCCAGCGCACAAGAACAGAACATCAATGATATGCAATGTATGTTAAGGATCACTATTCCTTTCTAAAGAGAACACATATCACTATTCCTTTCTAAAGAGAACACATATCACTATTCCTTTCTAAAGAGAACACATATCACTATTCCTTTCTAAAGAGAACAAATATTCGAATGGGTTTACATAACAATACTTCGTTTCATATTGATGAATTTAGATAGTAGACTCTCGTTCATGTTCATTATAGAATCCACTCCATTATTTTGATCACTCGAGCTTTGTTTGTGTACTGAGGGCCAGGTATACTATCAAGTGACTATCAAGGTATACTATCAAGGTATACTATCAAGTGACTATCAAGGTATACTATCAAGTGACTGATTCCACTAACATGTAAGACACTTGTACTATACAGATTATATTGTATACCAAACATACACGTGTTTTGGGGGTTGTGCCTATGTACATCTGCTTTCATTAAACCCAAGCCTATGTACAGCTGCTTTAATTAGGCATAAGCCTTTGTACAGCTGGTTTCATTAGTTTTTAAGACTATGTGCTGTTGGTTTCATTAGGCATAAGCCTATGTACAGCTGGTTTCATTAGGCACAAGCCTAGGTACAGCTGGTTTCAAAAGTCATAAGCATTGGTACAGCTGGTTTCATTAAACAAAAGCCTATGTACAGCTGATTTCAAAAGATATAAGCCTAGGTACAGCTGGTTCCATTAAACATAAGCCCATGTACAGCTGGTTTTCATTAGGCATAAGCCTAGGTATAGTTGCTTTCATTCGACTAAATTCTAACCTGCTCCCTTCTGGCTGCGAGTCCAGCATGCTTCCACTTTGAGCCATCTCTGTTCTCTATCACCATAAACTTGAAGGAGTTGTCACATCATGTGATATAATGAAGGTCAGCATTTGGAAATTTGACCCACGAAGTAGATTCAAATATATAAAGTATGTTTTAACTTTGAACTCAAATAACTAAACAAATATTGCTTTAACTGACCTGAAATTAAGATTTTTAAAAAAAATTGTAAATATTTTTAAAAATTTTTGTTATTATTTCTTTTAAATTTTGTTGTTGTTGTTTTGTTTGGTTTGACTTTATATGAGAACTCTGTAAAATGTAATAATTTTTTATAAATTAGAAATAGTGTTCTAATTCAAATAAGCAAAGTTTGAGCTAAGAGCAAATATGGGAAAGGTCAGTTACAACCTATGTCTTTACCTCAAGGTTTTGAAGTGTCTATGGTCTTATGGTCTTTGTAAACATTGCTATACACTTCATGTTATCATATTAAAATTTAGTTCCAGTATAATATAACAGAACTGTATTTACAGTGACACATGTCTAATAAGGGCACTCAAAATACCACAAAATTTATATTTTATGGGCATTCTCCTTTTTATAGATGTCAAACATCTATGAAAATGACAGTGGCAAAAGGGACCCAATAAATAGAGTCCATTATTGACATGTACCCTTAATATGCAGATGTACACTAAAGCAGAATTCATTGCATTTTATACAATTCCTATCATTTAAGCTACTTGATATTGGTAATTAAGGTAAATTGTGTTATTAGTTACCTGTGCAACGTTTATGAACGAAACTAGATAAATCAAAGAAAATATCAGGGACAAATACAATATTGACATCTTTCTTTGTGATTGTAACGATTTGTGCTTAATTTTTGTGATAATTTGCAAGATTTTTAATTTTAAATTAATCACAAAAGAAAATATATAAACCTGCCTACATCTTTTAATTATCAGAAACTTAAAAAATTATCGCACTGAACGTAACCGTTCATTTTGAGGTAAACATGTAATAAATCAATAAATTTAGTAATAGGATGTACTTGAAAGTTTCCCTATTTAATTTTTAAACATTGAAATTCTCACATCAAAATTAATTGTTATAACTTTAAAAAGATTGAATATGTGTTTCACTTAGGGACATATCCTACAACTCCAGAAGTTGTCACCTCCAGTATTCTTTGACATGTAATTGTTTATGTGTCTGATAATAAGCTTGCATTACATGGCTTTTGTGTGCATGTCTTAATAGGCAATCTCTCATTTTACTTATTAGTCTTTTTTCTTTCCATCTTACGTAACTTCATCTTGTTTAAAATGAATTATATTGCTACAGTTGTGCTAAACTTTGAGAATAATATTTGTGTAATCGTTCGTTATACTATTTAGAAAATGTTCATATCTTTTCACTGATGTTGCTTTTAATTTTCGGATAATAACTTTGATTGCATCTTATATAATAATGAAAGTTCCTTTAATGTAGTCTTTTAACTTGAGTCTTTTTTGACACCCTAATGCAGTTTTGTTTGATCATTGTTGCTTGTGAAGTTATATAGTAGATTATATCTTTTCAGCCCAGTTCATTCACAATTTATCGCAGGGTTTTTTCTCACGAAAAAGTACAATTTACTCAAATGCACAGAATATCAAAGAAACTGGATAATTCTGTCTTAAAATATATTATTAACCGCTGATATTTTTATGTGATACATACCATCGTTGTTATTATTTATTTAATAACCAATCTGAAAGTCTTATCGTTATTTTGATTTAACAACCAAACGAACGTAAAACTTAAAATCTTAAATCTTGATTGCTCATTTAATATAGAAACTGAAATGCTCTAATTCTGTAGCAATTCTAAGGCTAAAAATGTGGGCAAAAACTAATATTTATTTGATGTTCTCCCTCAGCCAGATCTAGATTTGACGGATTAATAAAACATCTCTATTTGACTATTAATGAAGTTTACAATGATTTTGTTCTAATGACTGTGAAATGTTCCGCATCAGGAATCGAACAATATTTTAATAGAGACCCTCCATTTATTATTGATATTAAAGGGATATTTCAAAATAGAGACAGCCCATAAATCATGCCAATTTTTAAATTATTGCTAACGTAAGATCCCTTACATTGCATAATAGGTGCCACTAGGGAGTAGAGAGCCTAAATATAATTTAATTTGAATCAATCAAGCATGAATGCAAGTATGGAACAATAGCAACATATAATTACACAATGCAAACCATGCTGGTTTATGAAAGGATTGTGAATTTGCAGTTTCTGTTGAAATTCGACAGTGCATTAATGCGGTGAATTAGAAAAAGTTGAGTTAATTTACCAAGACCTATTAAGTAACATCTGATAAGTATGATTTAATATAACGCACTGAGGGCAGTAGTATCTAGTGCACTAAAAATAGGTGACAATACTATGTATTACTACTTTCATTTTGCACGAAATAACTTCAATATCCACGAGTACAGAAAAGATAGATTAAAAGAATGTATTTTACGTTTTCATTAGATTTTACATTTGCAAAACACTTGTAATTGTTTTCTTTTCTTGGCACGTGTGTCATGAATCCCCGGACCACTTGAAGTCTTATCATAACAATTATAAAATGCTTTTTGCATATACATATATATATATATATATATATATATATATATATATATATATATATATATGTATGTATGTGTGTGTGTGTGTGTGTGTGTGTGTGTGTGTTCTGTCATTGCCTGCATTGGGTTACATTCTTGATTATCTATGGCTAACTAACAGCATACCCAAAATTATAAAGCCTTGTGTACAACACAATATACTTGTTTGACTTTGTAAATACATGCTATAATAAGGTCCCATTTAACAAACACTTGGCTCAGTGGACCTGTTGGTCAATGACTGTAATCTAATGAAGGATAATCCAGTTTTAAAAACAATTTGCCACTTCTGCAAATAAAGGAAGACAATAACAGATAATTTTCACTCAGATAATTGTTGTTTTTTTGTTTGTGCTACATGATAATGTTAGGAATGTTATATTTCCAACTTGGCAGTAAAGTACACCACTTTTATTCTCTTTGAGTTTGAAATTGACTTTTTATTATCAATGCAAAAAATTAGTAAATTAAGCATTTTGTTATTTCAGGTTCTCATCATAAGCTAGAACAATTTTTCTTTAGTTGTTTGGTAATTGAATATATATGAATTCGGTTACAGTTTCACCAAACATCTAAAAATGTCTGTCTCAAATTGAGATTTTTAAAAAATCTTTCTTATTATCTGGTTGGTAACAATAATTTTTATAAACAGATCATTCAGTATACATCATGGATTAAAATACAGTCATAAAATCTTGCATTTTACTTAAAGGAGTCTTGCCCTATTTCTGAGGAAACTGTAAGGATATTTTAAAATTGAGAAATTCCTTTACCCTTTTCTTTCAAGATTAAAACAGTTTCTTCCATATGATAAATTTTAAAACTACAAAGTGATTTTTAAAATATCCTTTACCCTATGTCCACCTCTGACACAATTATTGATAGTGTTTGAAGTATCATAATCCAGATATCGCAAAATCTCACTCTAAAAAATAAATTTTGTGAATTTGAGTGAAACCGACGCCGTATCTTCATTTACTCTTACTCCAACTGTTGACTACTGTAACAGCTGAAAATTATCACTCACTATCTAAGATCAACAGAATAGATTTTTTTCTTCAACTGCTGGAGACAAAGAAAGTTCTAGTCATTAATAATTTGGTAAACAAGATTATCTTTTCTAAAAAGATGTGTCACTCAATTGAATCAGATGAAAGAAGATATTATCAGCAATTAATGCCGGCTTCTTATTTTCTGATACATCTTGGCTCTGTTTCCAGTTCCAGTTATACCATATTAACTAACATAAATGTTCTTCTTAAACTGGCATAAATAAAAACTTTTTTTTTCTTCTTCTATGAAACCAGTTTATTATTTGTCCTTTTTTTGTAACAACACGCCTCATATATATTCAATATTAAACAAGTTCAACTTGATTACGTTGTGAATACTTAAGCCGTAAGCTTAGATAAGTTTTCAGTTCTTATAAGATTTGATATTGTGACGAGAGATAATGGCAAACGTTTAAATTGATAAAATATTTTCGTAAAATCTTTAATTAATAAAATACAGATACCATCCGTTTTTCTTGTATAATTGTAATTATTAATCAAGAGATTTCATCAATGTGCACGATGCGACAAAAAAATTACCCCCTGCCCCTTGCGGTGAATCGTCTTTTGTTTTTAAACGTTATTATGCTTCAAAGTCCAAATATAGTCCAGGCTATTGAAGCTATTATCTTGGAAAAGTTGTGATTTATTTGCATTTTCATCTTAATATGTATGGTAGTTTTGTTATTTTTGTCCCTTGGATATACTCACCCCTTGATATCTTTCTCAATAAATATTTAATTCAGCGTGTGTGTGTCTTGCATGGCGCATTATCAGAGGGGCAATCTTATGAGAAAGGGCTTGAATAGCCCGCCTCTGACAGCATGTGTCAGATAATGGTTTGAAGTCATGGTGGTGCCCCTAGATTCCGTCGTCACTTGCAGTTATCTATAATATTGTTTGATACTAAACTGAATTACTTGTCTAGTCGTAAAGACATACAGGAAAAGGGAGACTCTGAGAGATAGTATAGTCCTGATAAAGTCGGGCCTCACACAAAACTTAAGGCAGAGTTACAGGCAGAAAATCTAGAAAATGCACATAAATTCAATTTTAGTTTATATACCTCTATAACAAAGAGATATCAGAGTATTATAGCCCGATTTCTGGAAACAAGTAACATAAAGGAAGGAAGATAAATTCATGATCAAAGAGAAAACTGTCTTTTTGTCATTCCTTATCAAATCGGTTGCAGAAAGAAACAGGAAAATACAACAGTTTGATTCATGTTTCTCTTCTAAGTTCCCAAAAGAGATAGTTTATTTGCAATCTCCCAAGGTACATATCATCATCTATCTAGAAACCTGGTAAACTAACCTATATGATTATTTTAGAAGATTCTGATGCATTCGTATAGAATCATTAGACAATTATTAGTTTACAAAATCCAGTGGCGGCGCAAGGGGGTCGGGGGTCGGGGGAGGGCAATTGCCCCAGGGCGTCGGGCGAGGGAGGGGCGCTGTCAGGAGCTTTTTTTTCATCTGTAACCGGGTCGTAGATGGGAGGTGGGGGAGTTGGCAACTGACATAAAAACTGTTCTCTGTGGCAAAGTAGGGGCGCCGCTAAAGAACATTGCCCCCGGGCGCCTCGGTAGGGGCGCCAGTAAAGAACATTGTCCCCGGTAGCCTCAAACCCTCGCGCCGCCCCTGATAAACCTATTTTTAAATATTCCACCATATTTTAGTATTTTGAATCTTTGTACTGATTATATTTTTTTAGCATTTTTATCATACATTTCACAAATTCATCAAAGTTCTTAATAATTAGGAGCTCTTAATCAAGAATAATCTTAGGGCACCAGCAAAGCAGGGGCACATAAAAATGAGAAATTACGGGGGTTTTTTTTAATTACATGGGCGGGGGGCACCATAATCTTTTCAGTGAATATGACCTCTAAAGGTCTTAATCAGGCCCTGGGAACTCTTAAGAGCTTTATACATACTTATGACAGACACAGTTTACCTCAAAACAATAGCAATATTTTTTTGTTTAATTTTTCACTCTATGGTTTGATAATTCACTGCCAATTATTGAGTTACTCAACTGATATATTTTCTTCTCTTTAAAATCTGGTATAAATTAAGTTAATAAACACATAATGAGGGACACTGAAATGTGTTTATTTGACCCAACAGTTTGCATCAAGGATTTATATTCCAATTTTAGCAAATTTAGGCTTCTTGAGTTAATTAAACATTGGTCCTAATGACCCCCACTAATTGAAAAGAGCAAGCTAGCATGCAGCTAATATTGCCTCTGAAAAAGATATAGCCTAACTTTATTAGCTGGGCATGTGCAAAGGGTCTCTTGCCATCAATGTTGCCCGCTTTAATCATGGCAAATTTCTAATAGATTCATTTCAAAATCTATTCAATTTAGTCTATAACTGCTTGTACGACTATTTTGATTATTTATGAGCTGAATCTATAGCTATTCAGTAACCTTTAAATCAAATTGAAATTATAATGAAAGGATTTAATTTATATTGGAAATGAAAAAATGCCGTCGAAAGGTTATTATGCAGTCATTTGAATACGTGATTGGCAATGTTTCCAAATTTTAGATTCATAATTCAATCTGACAATATATATATATATATATATATATATATATATATATATATATATATATATATACTTCATTCTAATTTTACAAAATGTGATTGGCAATGTTTCCAAATTTTAGATTCATAATTCAATCTGACAAATAATATATATATATACTTCATTCTAATTTTACAAAATGTGATTGGCAATGTTTCAAAATTTTAGATTCATAATTCAGTCTGACAAATAATATATATATATATACTTCATTCTAATTTTACAAAATGCGATTGTTTGATATTTTTGATTTTTTTATATATAAGAATCTCAAATTAAAAATGATTTTACAATGACGTCATCCAGAGAGCTGTAGTTATTGTTGTTGGATAGACTTTGGAACGAACGCTTCTCAGGAGCATCAATAACGTTATTATTTTATTTGTTCGTATAGTTTCTAGATAGACGAGGTTACCTTAGCTTTATTAGTACTTTACTATATAAAGGTTGCAGGACTAATGAGATCGTACTCAAGGTGTTGTAATCTGTTTTCAATAACTTGTCTGAATGACTGACCCTCTAATTTCATCAAAGTTTGACTGGGACATATCAAAGACAGCTAATGAAGTATGCTGTGTTCAACGATATGCTTAGATACCACATCAAAATTTAGGATTCGCATCCTGAAATCGGATTCTTAACGTAGGGCCAGGAATTTCGGTACAGATGAAAGAATTCTGATTGGTATTTCATCTGGTTTCTCCCTGACAAATAATTAGATTACAGAAGTACATATTGAGAAGAATGGTATTTACATTTGTTACAGACTTGCCAGAAACATTTATAATGACTTGGATCAAGGGGGCCCTACTCTTGGATAGATAGATAGATATAACACATTGGCCCAGGAGATGCTATTCTAGACTGGTATTGTCAACATTTGATGATATTGCTTACCAGATTTCCACTCAATTGATGAGTAGATTTTTTTAATATTTAAAAAAATAATGTTCCTGTTTTGTCTACAATGTAAGTAGCTATATTTTGAGATATTATTAATAATTGTGGAATTTGCTGGGAAAAATGATATAGGGTGGTATTTTATAACAACGTAATGAAGAAAGTTGTTGAACGTTTAAATTTGACCCCCCGTGCTGCCAAAACCAGGTCGGGTCGGCTACAAATTTGTGTGTTCCTGGGCAAGCCATTTTAGTTTAATTACTTCGACATAATATAACCTTTCATATGTCGATATGCCGTTAAACAACAGCCAACCAACTTAGGAAAATAAGACAAATGACAGCGAGCAGCTTGTGAGCGAGCTCCTATGGTAACGCATGTCAACTGTACAGTGGTGCATTTGAAAACCTTCGTTTCTGGTTTTGTTTTTGGTTACGCTCCGCAGTTATTAAGTATTTCTGAAAGAGGGACGGGTATAAGGTTAAGTTGTGTGCATTTGCAACTAGCCTAATGGCGAGAATGTTGGCATACCTCTGTGTTACTTTCACGTACTGTGAGTAAACAAAATTTATATAGCATTATGAAAACAACGCGCTGTCTAAAGCAGACAGCTGATCGAATTGGCTATTCCCGTGTGCGCGAGAAATGAAATCGACGTAGCCCAAAGTACACTAACTTTAGCAGTTATTAAAATGTTAAAAAAATTTTTTTGCCAGAGTAGACAATGCTAGCTTAATAGTGCAATAAATAAATTATAAAATATTTATATATAATAAAAGTTCTCTGCTATTACCCACCTCCACCCACCCACCCCCCACCCACCCCCAATTTACCTCTGAAGTCCAGGAATTGAAAATGACCAAGCGGAGTTAGCAGTCTTCTGAGAGCTGCACATCTGAAGTAAGGCCAAGCTGTATACTCTCTAACCCAAAATACGCCCATCAATCATACACCAAAATAAAAGTTTTAAAAAAGTTCTTTAAACAATACCTAAGATATACAAGATCTTTTAAAAATAACCGTGATAACCAGTGAGGTAAACCTAATCATTAACTTTCTGTAAAAATCAAACCCTGTGCAAAATACGAAACTCCACAGCAGAACCTTTCCGATTTCTCACACGATTGTCTCCATTTGTGTACTTCAGCGGAGAATGTAAAATTCAACAATAAAATCAAAGAAAACAAAGAATACTCTATCATAATTAACAAATTCATGACTGAATGAATATATATATATATATATATATATATATATATATATTTATATATATATATATATATATATATATATATATATATATATAAGAAATTAATATTCCACGCAACGCAGAAATACCTCCTTTGCGCAGTTGAAAAACGCCCACGTGACTCTATGCAAATCATTTCCAAGACGTCGCGCAATATTGTTGCAACTCGTCCTCGCGTGTTCCTCTGCTTTATTGATAAGCTCTCAGTCAGTACACGCAATATTTCAGTCTGTACACACATGACAGAAGTTGCGCCCGTTTCTCTTAGGCTTTGGCTATTTCATGTAAGCAGAAGTATTGCAAATATAGATAGGTTTCTGTTCCAGGCTGATTTATCTCCGCTGAAAACGGGTGTCTTCCTTCATTTTCAGTCAACCAACCAATCAGCCCCAACCAACATAGTATAGTTATTAATAGATACAGCTTGTAACTTGTTACAAAGTTTAAGACGGCCCCATATAAATCAAATATATCTTGCATGATCATACTTGGTACACTTACAATCATTTTATCTTGACACAAGTACTTCTTAAAATGATGAAATTTGTCAAATAATTGATTTGTGCAATACATTTGTTATCGACGGTTGACCCAAAGTCCAAGATGGTGGATGTATATGTCAGAAGAAATAATATATTTGAAACAGCAGCTTGATTACATATTTTGAGCTTATGAGAGCATCTGAAAACTATCTGGAAAAAATATAAACAAAATAACAACCACAAGCACCATGACATGATCAGATTAAACTAATATAAAAAAATATTAGAAAAATATTGCAGAGAATGAGTAAATACGTCGATACACTTACACAGTAGTCTTTAAAACGAATAAATGCATTGCATACTTCTTATCTTGTACTACTTTCAATCCCATTCCATTTTTTATAGATTACAAAGTCATGCTGCCAAAGTCATTATGATGGCTGAGTGCAGTTGTTTAGCGCTGGCACACATTCATTTATTAGAGTTATATGTGGTTGGTATAATTCAATACGGAGATAATAAATCCTAATTCCTTTAAACTGGGAGTTGATGTGTACTAAATGAAATTCATCCGAGACCCTCTGACACTAATGATTAATGGGAAGGTTTTGCCATTTTTAAACCCTTGGAGTGTAGAGCACTTTTTCTCCTCAATGACTAGAGAGTATACGCGTCTGCTTCTCGTTAATTCTCATCTACTGTGATGAGAATATAAAAACCATCACTGTCAAAATGCAAGATGATGGGAATATTTATATTGAATTTATGGAAATGTAAAAACAACATATGTTTCCATAGAACCATATGCTTCACATACACAACAGTGGAATAAAGGCATGTGGATAAAATAAATAAAAGAACATTCAAAACTTAAGAAGACAGCTTTCAGCCACTTATGTGCAGAGTAGAAATAATGCATTGCTCACTTAACTAAGTGGCAGGAAGATGTGGTAATAAAGAAAATCAAAGTTAGATTTTATTTAATTATGTAACATAATTTGTGTAATGGGGTTCATTATTAACCACTTTCATGCCAGGAGCAATTTATTGTATTTGTATAGACAGAAATTAAAATTTTGAAAAGAAACAAAAATTTTACAATTTGAGCAGTGTTTATGATTGTTGTCAGCTTACATGTTGTATTTGGGTTATTTTGCTTGAGTTTAACAAGGTATACATGTTTTAATATGACTCTACAAGGCCATTGATATATATTCCTTAAATCGCTTAGCTCAAACTGGGACTGAAAGGAGTAGATTAGTCTAGTGTGTGCCAATATGAATAATGGCCATAGGATGGAATTAGACAAGAGAAAATTATCTGACGTAATGGTTAGATTCCAGAACACGGTATCTTTTAATCATTGAATAGTTTCAACCTCTGTGTGTAAGTTAATCTTTTGTATTATTACTAGCCAGGAAGAATTTTTTTCCTCATAAGATTTATGACTAAGAAACCAACTCGGCAATTGTGTTGTGATTTGCAATTTTTAGAAATACTGCATGAAAACTTTTTCCCGTGTGTACCTCGGTATGAATATATTTTAGACCTAAGAGTTAATGTTACATATTTTGTTTATTAACTTCATTTTCTAAATGCTGTGACACAAATCAGAATGTTTCACAGTTACCTTGTACAAAATTCAAATAATATAATTTATGCAGCTTAAATAGATTTGTGTAGTACTATTATACCAACTAAAAGACAGATACAGTATATCACATAAGAAAGTTTTCTTAATTGAATATCAACGAATCAGAAGAAGTGTCGTTTTATTCTTCACCATTTGTAGGCAGTTCTGTTTTGTAAGGTTTTTTTTTTTTTGGCTGCCGGTCTATTGTTCATGCGAGGAGGTGCAAAGAAGCTACTATTTTGTAAATTTAGAGGGTTAATATTGACAAGAAGGTAGATCACAGGAAGTCTGGTTTTCCACTCAACACCAGACAGCTGAGGGGGATAATTGATGAGGGGGCCTAAAAACTGGTGAACACAGCAACTCACCAGGGGGATTCTATTGCAGATTAATCGAGGGGATTTGATACTGCATGTCAAACTTAGGGCCCTATTATTTGGGTAGCCTGATGAAACATCCAACAGTTGAAGCCAGTTAAATAGAAGAACATTTGTGGAAATTTTTATACCTACATCCTTTGATGCTTTTTCATAAAATTTTTCTTCTTGACACAGAGAGTCGAATATTTAAAGTATTTTCAAATAGTTAGGGATGTTTCCTTAAATGATTTACAGTAAATAAGCATACTGTAGCTTTATAAATGATTCGAATAGAAATCAGAAATATTTTCCTTAATTTAAAGGTTATTTATAATAATCATATTCAGTCAGTAGCGTAGGAAGAAATTCTGCCCCCCCCCCCACGGCAGAATTTAATTATGTGGTCTCCTCCCAATAGAAAAAAAAGTTGTTTGATGGGAATTTTGGACCTCCACTGGGCATGGGCTAACCCGCCCCCCCTCCCTCGCAGTTGCTTGGGTTGCTTGTGCGGTTACTACGCAGCTGTATTCAGTCTACGCAACTGTATTCAGTCTACGCAACTGTATTCAGTCTACGCAACTGTATTCAGTCAAACATTTGATATAAGACTCAAAAGTGAAAATGCAATAACCTAAATATCATCTGGTTAATGGTTCATAAAACTTCATATTTACCTAAATAAAGGTCTATAATTATTTGATTACATAATTCAGTGGGAAAAAGTTGCGATTTATTTTGTTTTGCAGAAGTAAAAGTTCCATTTTAGCTATATGACGTCACAAATACGACTCTCTGACATAAGATACTAGTCAATAACATCACAACCATTCCATTTGTAGACACACCTTATATCATATGACGCTAGGTGATCCAGTCAAATGATAGCTCTCACAATAGTCCATTCAATAATGTTCATTTAACGTTTAATTACATTATGTGTTCAATGCTCATGAGGGCACAGTCATTGAACACAATTCACTGCTTTCAATAAGAGAGGATAGTAATACTTATGACACTGTACCAGTGATTGAGTAGCTAGCAATCTAGCTTCGTTGGCAACATGTCCAGGCAGCGGCAGCGTGAGGGATCGAGGCGCCTGAGGGCATTGTTCTTTAATGGCGCCCCTACCTTGCCACAGAAAACAATTTGTATGTCAGATGCCAACCTCCATCCTCCACTTCCCCATCTAAGCCACCGTTACGCTAAGGTGAGGTGAAATTCTATGAAAATTTTAGCTAGAAAAAAGAAAACAAAAAGCTCCCGACGGCGCTCCCCTTCGCCTGACGCCCGGGGTCGATTGATCCCCCCGACCACCCCTCCTCGCGCTTCTACTGTGTCCAAGTATGTAAATCCTAAAACTCTGAACATAAGTCTGAGAAGTTTCCACTATCAGTCAATCATAAACGACCTTTCAGAAGTTACGCGACTGGACATTGGTCGAAAAAATTCTCCAGCTCAAACTCAGCTTCAAGCGTTTTATGATTTCCAGGCCAGGATTTAAACCTATACATGATTTCCAGGCCAGGATTTAAACCTATACACGAGCGGTGCTTCTGAACCCCACTATTAGCATCATGAGCAAAATTAATTCTAAAAATGATGTCTTTCATTGTATAAGGATGTAAAATGTCAATCCCATGTGTAAGGAGAGACACGCTTTGTGCAGGCAAACGATCTCATATTTATGTCAATCAAGAAATATGCATCATATCACAATGCATTTTCTCCCTGTACTACGGAACCTATGTAGCACGCATAAGCATAACTGCCACTACATTTGGGTATTGGGTGTTCAGTAGTGAAAGTTAGAACTAGAACCAGATTAATGAGCGACTGACCTTCTGATCCTGAAGTTCTCTGCCTTTCCACTCTAAGTCTTCTTTGTTTTTACAAGCTTATGTTATATTTTAAAATATGCTGAATAAGGGTCACATAAAGTTATTATGGTTCATGTTACACATTTCTGTCAGTCAGGGAACGATAGCTATGTTTACCAATGTGCTCTTTTGTTTTCCTGGTGCTACTGTGCTTTCATGATAAAGTAAACAACTCATCAAGATTACTTTAGGTTATTCAATTTGAGTGTATGTTGAAGAAGACTTTCATATATGTTTTTACATATCCCACACTAACTGAACGCACATTCTTTGACAGACAGTTTTTCAGAGAAATATCACAAATGTTTAGAATTTTACGATTGCCATGTGTTAATTACATTTTAAATGCATTTATTAACTGAGTGTATTGCTTCGAATATGAATCAGGATTTTTGCTGCTCAGTCGGCATCATTTTTTTGATGCATCCGATTTTCAAAGACTGGTTGACTTGGGCAAAGAAAGTAAGTCAGAAAACCTCAGAGTGTTTCAGATGTTCTGGCAAGTTAGCAAAATGTGAAATCATGCTGAAAAATTCAGAAAAATAATAATTTAGACAGTTCTGTTAAATAATTAAGAAATATGTATACAAATTTTTACAAGTATATCCTCAGAAATTTCAAAAACTAAAAAAATATCTTCAAGAATGTAAATACTCTAAAGCAGTCTGATGCATGATAATTTATTTCTGACCTGGCTTTATTATTTAATTGGATTGGTTACGTATATTTTTTATTTTTTTTTAACTGGTATAAAGGACATGTGATACTTTTGAGGAAAACAACCTCACATACATTCAGGATATTAAAATGCAAGAAAGGTCTCTGCATAAGTGGGAAAATAGTTTTCAAATCTGACTTCACCTTACTTAATTGATATTTATATTTACAAATATCAGAACTTATTTGATGATAGCCAACATAATTGGCAATTAGGTAACCTAATTGTATTAATGGAATTGCTTCCGTGCAAACATCAAATCAATTTCAAAATTTTGCTTGACAAATTGACTCTCCCGGAAAAATAAGCCAGCAATTTGAACAGATTACTTTGATATAAACGGATGAATTAAATATAAAGAGATAGCATTAGTCATAATGATATAGCTACATATAAATGCAGTTAAAGGGTGTAAAGATTATTATCTGTAATTTAGAGGCAAGAGAAAAGAAGATTTAAGCGTGGATGCAGGAAATGTAGTTACTATCAAGGAATACCAAACTTAAAGCAAAGTTCTCCGTGTCTTTGATGTTTGAGAACTGAGGCATAATTAATCTGCCAAATTAATTGACCATGTAGAAGCAACTAATTCTAGCCAACCAGCAAATTCACACATCCTCGTAATACCATATTAATGAAAACCATGCAGCCAGCTTATCATATGTGTAAAATTAATTCCCAAACAACAGTAAAATTAAATGGTCTGGACTGCTAATGTGTGCGTGTGTGTATAATATATATATATATATATATATATATATATATATATATATATATATATATATATATATATATATATATATATATATATATATCATCTGATACACTGCCAGTTTTATCTTCTCAATAATATTTATAGATTAGAATTTATATATGATAGATTGTTTTAGTTTATCTTAACTATAGTAACCTGAAAGGTGTACAACAAGAAAACTACAGAAAGTAGAACAACTCTGTATTAGCATTGTAATACAGACCCTAGTCATACCCAAAGATGATGTAAAATTAAGCTGTAAACTAGCTGCATTTTTAATGATGCAATAAAAACGTATTTCTTTCTTCTTATTTTCATGTACTTTTATGAATAAACTATCATGGAAGACTTAACTGCAGTATGTATGTATAGACTATACAATTTTAGATGGTCAGCCTTAGATGTTTCCGTCCTAAAATAGTTTCAGAAAACATTTACAAAAAATCTTAAGTTGCCAAACCAGTCAATTTTAATTTCTCAGACATAACTGAAGATCATTTCCTTAGACATCAGTCTTATTTTAAAGCTTTAGATCTCAAAGTAACATATAGAAAATACATTATATATAGAACGGCCATCATATTTGTTTTTGACATTTATCATACATTCTGCTTGTCAAACAGGGTTCAAATAAATTACCATCTATAATCGCATATAATTCGAATCCAAATGCAAACAACACAGATCCTGATCTGCTGTCGCATAATGCGCCGGCAGATCAGGGTCTATGTTGTTTGTTCCACTGACGGCAGATCTGGGTCTATACAGTTTGCAGTTGATATCGACTTATAAGTGAGTACAGACGGTAGATGTTAATAGTTCATTATCAGAATTCACATAAATTGGTGGTTCAAAAGTTTCCAATACTTTTTTTTCTAGCTACTGGAAGTTAGATCAATGATATGCCTTTTTTGAAATGAATATAAATTTTCAACTGATTCTATCTGTTTCGGGCACGTGGATAAATGTTACTAATCACTGGCTATCAGGTTTATGGTCTTGCTCTCAATTAGCGCCCAGTAGCTCCTCGTGAATAGCCCTGGTCAACAGCATGCGGTCAGGGAAGGGTCAGCAGTTACAAGATCTGACCACTGTTCGGGTGAGGAGGTAACCAGATGAATTCCTCATGAGAAATTTGATATATTAATGGTTGATGCTAAGAGGAGGAAGAGATTGAGGACTAACTTTTGCCCTCATATTTGTATACATTTCAAGCTTAATATCATAACAGATGTTTCCATGATTAATCACTCCTTTGGGACCATTTCTTTTCTCAGCATACTGAACTATCTTCAAGTGGTCAGGCTTTTCAAAGTTCTTTTAGAGGAACCACATAAACCAAAGCTTTTGATCGATTCATAAAATAACAAATTTACAGACATTATACGAAACAAATTCAATGGAGTATGCGGCCTGACGAAACGAAAGAAAAGTTAAAACGCAGAATTATAACGTTTAAAAAAAAAAACAAGATGCAACATTTCTGTAGGCATAACATTTTCACCTAAAATAATATTTCCCGTGCCTTAAACCTGACTTAAAAAGTGGTTTACATTTTACAATACAAATGTATATACATATGCAGTGAAACTTCTTTTAAGCAACCAGCTGTGAAAAAGGGTAAATGTGGGGGCCTTTTTTTGATGAAGGTGGCTGTCGAAGAGAGGCGAAACGTCTGGATTTCACCAACAAAACTTGAGTCTGATCTTAAGCTCGAGTCTTGAATTTAGTGACCTGCCGTGTATTTCACCAACAGAAATTAAGTCAACACTGATACTTAGGACTATGATCCAGCAATCTGATTGGCTAAAATTTAAGCGTGACTTAAAATTAACGAATCAAATGTCTCAAGTCTAGACCTAACTTTAACATTTATGTTAGTAAAATTGGGGTCTGGTTTCAATTTCACCAACATAAAATTAAGACATTTGATTGGAAAATTTGAAATCAGACTTTCAACCAATCAGATCGATAGAATCTAAACTTAAATTTAAGTCAACACTTAAGTTCTGTTGGTGCAACTCAGACCTGCTTGGCTGAAAGTTATATCTGACTTCAGGCTAACCGATCACATTTCTTAAGCCTTATAGACTGAACTTTAAGACTTACGGGAATTGGCAAACTTAGGACCAGAGCACTGGTGGAATCAGAAGATGGGTGTTCAGTTGAATTAGATTACACTTTTTAAAATGAAATTCAAACAAAGTTTGATTTCTCAGATATTGTAAATCGGTTATATCATGATGAGAATGAGGCATTCAAGTCCAGAAATATGCATGAGACATTTTATTTGGGAGAAAGAAAAGTTGTACTTGAACTCTGCTTCCTTGCAATGATTTTGCCTTCCCATTACCAAATAAATCGACATGGCTATTTTGCATCCTTTAAAGCCTCTTTTTTTAAAAAGTTTCATTATCAGGTTCATTTATAAAAATAATTGTCACTCATAATGAATTTAACATCAAAAGTATAAATTTGTTAGTACATAATAACCCTTTCGTTCCCTGCTCCATCCCAAAACTGACGTATTTACTTACCGATAAGCCATTGTATAGAATCAAAGACGTCTTCTGTCATTATACTGGTTACATTATCTAAATTTTTACCGTTGGATAAGTTTAAAAAATAAAACCTGCGTTGAATTATTTAATCCATTTGATATCAGGTTTTCGGTGTACATCCTGTAATTCTCCGTTTTGCATTTTTCTGAATAGGTATTCTGAAAATTAACACTAATTTGTTGCTTTTTTTTGGAGATATTTCATATCAGCAAGTCTGCCAAACAAGTCTCTTGTTTGATGAAGCATTAAATATGTGCACTTTAATTTGGCCATTTGGTTGCCATTGGGTTTAATTTGGGAAAATTTTAGTCATAATCAATATAGGAATTATGAAATGTTTTTTTAATTACCATTCATTCTCTGACTCACATTCTATTGTAAGTGTACTTACATCAAAAGATGTCTAGAATTTTTTTCCATGAACCTTTGGCACACCAGTTAAATTTTAATGCTGAAATTCAGACTCAGTGCAAAGAACAGCAGTATCTATTTAAGTGCACTAATGCAACAATTAATAAAATGCTCTAACGTTTCTCAATACTCTACTTTTAAATTGATAAACTATGTGCACCCACAGTTATATATACCCAACTTACTGGCACTTGATTTAACTGTTTTTTTTTAAAATATATATATATATATATATATATATATATATATATATATATATATATATATATATATATATATATATATATAAAGTGTTTGACCCTCATTTTCGTAAATAAGTTTGGGCTCCATTTATTATACTGTATATAAACATATGTATATATCATCTTCATTCTTGGGACGGCATTTCCAACGTGTAGGAGTGAAAGGGTAAAATTTGAAGAAATTCTAGAAGATAATGAATTAAATTAGTTCAAACTGGAGCACACCTGACCGAGGTATTTGCTTAATTAGGATCAAAAGCTGATGTGATTCAATCCAGCCCAATCTAATGGATTAAGAGCGGAAAACGTGGCCTATTGAATGGATAAATTATGAGTTATAGAGCTGGATTGTTTAATTTCCATTTATAACTGCGATACCTATCTATTGGTTTTCCATAAATAATTTTGCTTGACCAAATGCCAAAAGAATATTTCCAGCTCTCTACACACATTATTTTCCACAATAAAGAGTCTTTATCTTTGTGGTGACTTGAGATGGAGGAGTCTGTATTATGCTTGATTATTGCCAATATAAAACATTGGCACAATTAATGGGGTCGGATGAAACAAGATTATTCACAAATTGACTTTTCATGTTTCCAAATGGAAAATGTATTGAGAATTTCAACTGAAAATGAGGCTACAAAAATTATGTATTGATTCACAATCAGATCATAGTGTAATACTAGATGAGGTATTCAATTTAGGTTTTGTTCACTTTCAAGATTACAATAGGCTGATGTTGTAAGAAGCTGATATCATGAAAGTTATTGATAATTTTATATTGATTGACATATATCATAATGCACAAAATTATTCTGAGATTTGTCAGTCAATTTAAAGTAAATGATTTCTAATGTCAGTAAACTGAATGACGTGGATTAAAAGTTTTTAACAAATTTGGAAGAAACGCAAGATTAATCTTAGCAAATTCTGATCAGTTGCTGTGGAAATTGCTCTAATATTACCAATCATAGGAATGCTTTTGAATATTTCAATAATTGAAGTCCTTGCATCAGACTGACATCGCGTGACGTCATTACTGATATTGCGCGTGACACCGTGGAGATTGGTCACAATAGAACCCGTGAGCGTTCTGAGCCGTAATAAACGAAGTTACACTACATTGCACAGAATATATTCCATATTTGTTATTGCTTTGCAACTTGTTTCAGTATTGCTTTGAGAAAGAGCAGAGATCGAAATCAGTCTAATTAATTAGGGATCTTCGGCGCTTTTCAGAACGCTCATCTGTTCTAATTTGACAACAGACTTCCGGTTGACGATCTTTTTTAAACGCATACACTATGGAAAATTGGTATACTGATATACGCGTTATCGAAGAGCTCGCTTTGCTCCGCTCGAATTGCGCCCTCTTTAATCAAAGGTTTGTCAAAAACTCTCAAGTCAACACAAATTAATCTTGTAACTGTTACATAATAATAATTAAAAAAAAACTACATATGTGGTGAATCTGCATCATGTAATATTACATGATGCTAAGTTGCAGTGTCTTTATGTACATAATAACTCATTGTAACTTGAAAATGTCGTCAAAAAAGGACTAAATAAAGCCAAGTTGTAACAATGCGAATTTATAAATGTCATAGAGTGAAAATTACTTATATAATCTACGTGTCTGTGGGCTGAATGACACTTACAATTTGCATCTTCAGATAAAACAAAGAACCCGTTCTACCCAAAAAAATACTTGTGCGCTGGTTTACAATATTTCAATATTCTACTCAAAATTTCTAACTAGTCTATGTTTGACATCCCATTTTATGCCATATCTTGAGATATATGCCCATAAAATGTATGCATACCTATTAATAAAATATATTACCATATATAGAAAAGTACATTATAAGCAACCCTAAAAGTCAATGTTCACTTAGTTGTAACCATGTTCTGAGGTCGTCAAGTGGAGACAACTCAGAGCATTTGACCAGAGTATATTTGCAACTCCTTGCTTTGCGGAATGATACATTCGCAGGGGCGGTTGGGGGGGTGGGTCGAGCAGATCGGGGGCGCAGGGGGTCGGGGAGCGGAACAGACGCACCCCCAAAAAATAATGAGCGAGAAACAACCGGAATGTTTCCTAGAGAACATTTTCTTTCAAGTTAAATGGTTAAAATTATGCCTTGGAAACGCTTAAAATGTAGCTTCTGCCCCTAAGCTTCAGGGGGGGGGGGTCCGTCCCACACACCCATCTCCTACTTAATTGATACTAAACGATATTTCTGGATCCGCCCCTGATTTGAACCCCTAATTGACCAATCAACAGAACCGAGATAACCACGCCAACTCATGAGCACAGCATTTTCTATAAAACCGAAGTTTTTCTTTTGAAAATGTTATTATTTTATCAGAGATATATATTTTGGTTTCATAGTACAAATTTCACGCAACTTGTATGAAAAATAATGAATTAATAAACATTAAATTTATAGATGTTATACAATCTAAACAGTTCATTCGAGTAGACAACCTCTTAGTTACACAAGCTTAGTACAAGAAATATCACGTAACTGCTCACACGTTTCTTGGGACAAGATTGGCAAGCGGAACAATAGAATTTGCAATACATAGCAATTGACTGGCAGCTTATGGTAAATGGGTAGAGTTTGGTGATTAGCCACCTGCTAAAAGAAGCCAGAGACTTCGGTATTTTTAATTCACACGTACAATACCAACAAAAATATCAGTTTTATGTCAAGTTCTGATTGTTGTATTAAATTACTAACGCATTTTACTATACATGTATATGGTATTAAACTTGAAAATATCGTAAAGTTACCAAGTTCATCTTCTCTTGTTTTTACATAATATCTGATTCTGTTTAATGTTCTTTGAACACAACGTTTGTACACATCAAAGCAATTTGAAACATCAATTTATAAATTATTGTTATACACACAAAAATCATCTTTGTTAATAGCCTTTCATGCTATTTTCCTAATCAAATCATGAAAATAAAACTCTAAAGAATTTGAAGGTAGCGGCATCTCTACCAATATCCAGACCAGATTCTTTATGAAACATTGTAAACAAAAATAATTTTTTGATCAAGGATAATTATATTTGCTGATTCATTACTTGTATACTTAGAAGAAAAAAAACACATGATTTTACCTCAGATACTAGATGACAAAGGGACAAAATGACATTGAACATACTGTTCGAAAAAGATGGATATTTGTTGGGGGAAGCACACAAAAACTGTCTATCAATTTGTGCATATTGCCATAAGATGCACTTAAAACATTTGAGTTCAGAACTACTATTCCCATTAATATATTGATTTAACTCTTGCCTTAGAGTCTCTCTCTCTCTCTCTCTCTCTCTCTCTCTCTCTCTCTCTCTCTCTCTCTCTCTCTCTCTCTCTCTGGTTTCAGTCTCTGTGAGCCAGGCAAGCTAATTGGTATAATTTCTTGAATCCATAGCTCATTTTGTTTTACAAATTTCTGCATCGATAACTTAATAAAATATTGATGGATAAATGATATGTTCTGCCTGGCTGCACGCTTTGAGCAATACTATAAGAACAGAATCATAGCTTTTTAACGATGCATGCAGTTTTTTTTTTTGTGTGTGGCCCCAGTAGAGTTTCAGCTAAGACTGATCTACACATCTTATATGTATCCAACTGCGTAGGAAAGAAAGATATTAAATTTAACTCACAACAAA
The DNA here is from genome assembly GCA_029931535.1 of Margaritifera margaritifera. Classification (NCBI taxonomy): domain Eukaryota; kingdom Metazoa; phylum Mollusca; class Bivalvia; order Unionida; family Margaritiferidae; genus Margaritifera; species Margaritifera margaritifera. The sequence goes on along the minus strand of JAQPZY010001377.1, from coordinate 711,572 downwards.
GGCGGCTACGAACAAAATGTGGTGTTATCAAATACAACTAAGAAACAAAATGAATGAGTGATCTGGTTTTGTACTAAAGTTTTTGCAATTCCATAGGAACAGTTTTACCAAAATCTGTAACATGATAGAAATCTAGACAATATGTAATCCGCAAAATTCATATAAAGATCAGTATTTGCTGTCTCTACACAGTAAAATCAATCCATACTCAATGGTACCTTGCTAGATTGAACTGTTGTCTTTTGATAGATATTTTGGAAAATGAATAAAGTTAATGGATTACATAATTCCTAATTACAAACTAAAGGTTTATTCATCAACTTACTGCTGAGATCAGGTTTGTTTTTAATTTTATTTTTTTTCATTTCTACACAGTCTTTTTTTTCTTCTTCATGCTAACTCAGTATCAAAATGGTTTGAAGGAGCTATTAGTTGGTATCGTACTGTGAATTAAGCTGAACCTATTTCCAACTTTAGTAACTGAATGACATATTTTATTCAAGGCCTACTAATTGTTTAAGAACAATGTTTGATAATTTGTGAGTTTTGTTTTTACGTTCGTTTCAATCTTATAAATAATGTTTTAGGGAATTTAAAAAATTTTCTGAAATTGCTATAAGTTTTGGGTTTATGAGTATTTTGTGATGTACACCAAAAGAAAGTAAGAAAGTTCTTTAGACAAATAAAGGATTATTCTGGATCTGATTGGTCTTACAAATTGTAGCAAGCCAAAGCTGATACACAATCAAAGAAAAATCTTCGATTCCGCACCATGTCAGTGTGGGATGAATTTAATGGGGGAACCCATCTCTCTTGGTATCTGGTTATGTTTACTTAGGGTTATCAGCAGCTATCTAGGAGCTATAATTCAATCAAAGCCAATCACTTTGGATTGTTTTACCCCTTGTATATCACCCTATAACAGAGCCCTTGTATTTAAGTCATAGAAAATGAGCCATCAATTAAGTATTTACTATATTTAGTATACATAGGTGTCATTAATTTAAATTGGCATACATCATGAACTCAGATAGAATCACATGCAAATTGATACAAACTGGCATTGTTGCTATAAATATGTATAAGGTCTTATTGGCTAGGACAGGAGATAGGTCAAGGTCATGCATATGCATTAACAGTATTTTTTTAATTTGGTCAATTTTTCTTTGAAGATAGAGGACATGATCAAAGTATATTCTGCCGTTTTTCATCCATTAATTTTGTATAAATTCAATTAATTTAACTTTTTTTCTTCTTCTGTTTGAATCTATGCATTATTCTCTTCTTTGTTCTCAGTGTGAACCAATAAATGGTCACCATGGTAATAGAATCAGCTACATGTCTGATGTTACTAATGATACAGAATAATTCAGCAGGCAAATTCTTTCTTGTTCTATTGAATTTACAGTCCGACCCCTGAGAAGTTCAACCCCGTTGTCTGGACAATATTAAATGTAGACTTGTAGACTTTTAATGGAACAGTGGAAATAAATGTTCAAATCAGATTAACAGAACTAATATAGCTTTCTCGTGTTTTAAGATTTCTTTTATGCCTTAAGTGACTGATAGGGTCACTTTTGTGTGTTATTGATGGATTTGAATTCCTTTCAACTGAATCATAATCATACTATGTACAAAAATTATCATCTGATGTTTTATTTATTAAAATCCAATTAAAATAATGATAGAACATATTTTCAATGACTGCTGATTTTGGGCAATCTTTACTAAGTATTTAATTAACAAAAGAGGAAATATATTATGGTGTTGTTCTCAAATAGAATGCTTTCTTTTCATATTTATTCATCACGAATAAAAGATATTGAAAGACAGGAATATGTGAAGTATTTGTGTGTGTGTGTGCAGCCACATATGTACTACGTCTGTTATAGATACTATGCATTTATATTTAGGTAAATATCTGTATAGTGTACATTTCATTCCTTGCTAAACTGAATACCACCTTTGTAAAGTCTTGGCTAAGACGAACACTTGCTCATTGGACCCAACTAAATATAGGTAAATAGAAAACTTCATTGTAATTAACAACCTACGTTGGCAAACAATTTGTTTAGACCCATTAAGGGACAACCATGATAGGCCCTTTGTGCATTCATGACTAGTTGGAGTAATCTGTTCATTTATGATGACGTACCTCTTTGGGAGCCTAAGTTCTGATCAGTTTGTTAATGAATTCTGGTAGACGTTGATATTGAGGGTTGCTATCCTCGAGCAGTTTTGTATTAACTGAGTTTCTTAATGAAAATATCTACCGTATGCACTCGCGTATAAACCAGATCCAAATGCAAACAACATAGACCCTGATCTGCTGTCGCATAATGCGCCGGCAGATCAGGGTCTATGTTGTTTGTTCTACTGAGTAGTCCTTACAAACTGCAATAACCCAGATCTGCCGGCGCATTATGCGACGGCAGATCTGGGTCTATGCAGTTTGCAGTTGGTGTTTATTTATACGCGAGTACAGACGGTAATCATCTTCAGGAGAACTACACTAATAATGTGGTACCATTACCATTAGATTACAGCTGATTTTAGAGGGGTCATAATACACCATATCTCCCTCATTGCGATGTGGATCGCAAATCCTCGACACTGAAAGATAGAATATTCAAGTTTAAAAATCACAGTATTATCAATTAAAAAAACTTTGTGATCCTAGTAGAAGCTAGTAGGTACTTGTGTGATGGTGAGTTGGATTTTAACTGCTCTTTAATTGCATGATGTTAATGAGCACAACATCTTAGAGGACACGTGCACCTATAAATGGAACTCGTTAGATATTCTATATTGCACATCCTTAAACGGACTTAAATTGAAACGAATTATTAATCTATACCTTAGAATGCTTAAAGTTTAAGTCTGGTTTTTTGTGCATTGTTTCTGAATAACATAGTTTCAAGCAGTAAAGAGGTAGTTAGGAGTCACTTAAAAAAGATCATGGCACTTTATTTGTTCCATAGTTTAGTGCAATTATGCCTGAACTTCACGTCTACTGCTTCCAGGCATCAAAACCATATAGCCTGGTAAAACTCCATGACCGGACTTCTTCAGCTGAAAAAAGCAAAGAGCGCACCTTCCCTCTACTTTGTACTGTTTAGTTAGCTCCTTACAATTGTTTCAAGATAATTTATATTTTGGCGCAAAGTTTTATGTTTAAACAAATTGATAGAATTTAAAAAATATACTAAAGGAACGATGTATCCATAGCTCAGCTAGTACAGACAACTAAAAGTCAATGTTGGGCAAGCGAAATGTGATGGAAGAAGCCCCATTTTTACATAAAAAGAAACAAAAATTAAAATGTTTGAGATCGTTTTACCCTGCAATATCATTGTCGGACTAGAAGATCGCAATAGGAAATGACTGCAGACTGTATACCGCATCGGTTGCATATCTTTCTGTCACAAACAATGTCCTCTTGTCCCAAAAATAACCCTATGTTAAAAGTTTCGCTCTCTTGCCCAACACGATGCCAATTTCTAACTGATCATGTAATCGAGGGTAAACAAGATAAGTTCCCGGGGCTATCTAGTAGTCATGCTGCTAGATGATCGACGTCATCACTAGGGATTTGGTCCGGAGCCTGGGTAGTCATGCTGCTAGATGATCGACATCATCACGAGGGATTTGGTCATGAGGCTGGTTGGTCTTAAACATATAATCCATGCATTTAATATCCTGTTTACACTTCATTCACAACTTGATACAGCATTAGTGGTAAGGAGGAAAGGCAGCATTCTGGTATCAGTTTGATTGATCACAAATCCACGGGATTATCAAGATGGACGAGGGACGTCTCATTACCCTTGTATGCAACTTTTGGATGTTCTGTATGATAATTAGTTGTTATGTAAGATGGATTAAGGATACAGATGTAACATTTTGATTGTACAATTTTTTTTTATTAGCCTGCCCTTGACATGGATTATTTGGTCAACTTTCAATACAGATTATTTAATTAAAGGACATTATATTGAATAATACTTCTTAGACTCAGTTGCACTTTTTGTTCTGTATGGTCAAGTTTTGCAATTAAAGATGAACTTTAGATTTTTGATAATTTAGCTCATTTATGATTTAGCTATCAGTTCTCTATTTGAATAATTTCAGAAGCTTGTCAAATTTCAACGTAAAATGCTTGATTGGAAGAAATTATGATGTGAGAAAAATTCCAAGTCAATATTTATTTAAAGATTCAAAGAATTGCATTAGATACTAAATACCAATGCATCAAATCATTAAAATTTGACTCGGGTTATTAAATCTGATATGTACTTGTCCAAATATAATCAGACACTTTCCTTTGGTTTACTCTGGCAGAAAATGAAATCATGCACTTTCACAGAACCAAACCAGGAAAATGAGGGATCATGATACTATTTTATATTTTGACAATATTGATTTATTGTTGAACTGGTTTCACGGTTTTCAATATACACAGTAATGTCGAATATTTAATTAGCTTCCCTTATGTCAATGGGTAGCATTTCAAGTTTAATTTCAATCCTCAGACACTTTTATTCCAGGCTTCACCATAATTATATTATTTCAAAGGACTCACATAAATACGTGCTGATTAGCTACAGCGACATATATCATAATAAGAACAATTTATTTCTCAAAATAACACAAGCATATATACAGTATTGCATGTAAATTAAATGATGTATTCAATTGTGTGATATTGACGCAGAACAGTGAGGGGCTCAGCTGGTCTTGTCTTGAAAAGGCGTCAAGCAATTCCTGTCTTTTACTCATCAAATCACCTTGAAAGCGTGATTCTCTTGAGCTGGGAACCCAAGGATATTTGGACCCTCCCCTGGGAGTAACATTGGGTCCCCTGCACATTGTGTTGTCCTATAGGGTCTCATAAAGACCTCAGTCTAATTGGGTTTATCACATTTTATCAGGTTATAATACAAATTGATACACTGGTGAGAAAATGAAAGGCAACCTTGCAATGGATTGTGACAGTATCTTTTTATATCCAGCATCACTCCCTTTTTCATTCTGTTTTATTGATCAATTAAGGAGGAATCGAATTAAAGTACTCTTTCTTGCACATCATTAAATGCAATTCTGATCTCAATTGGTCTAAAAGAACATTGAAGTAAATGTAATTCAGCTTAATTACTTTAGAATGTGAAGCATATGAGGAATATTTGGGTGTTAACTTGTTATTGATCATGCCGAATTCAATTTAATTCACACCAAAAGATTCTCCCAAGCCAGCAGGAAATGATCTTTTATAGCAGTTAAAGATTAGCAATAGTTTTATAGCAACTGTTCTTTAATGAACTTTTGTAAAGACAATAACAAAAGTGTCCTGTTGCAGTTCGCCTCCTGTATACATAAGATACCAACGCCTTCAATTTGTTGACATGGAATAATTTTTACCCAGAAGCTTCTACTTGTTTATGTTTAATAAACTGAAAGAAAAAAAAACATGTCTGGAGATCTTCAACGGCAAATTGAGCACCCAAAACCAGTTGCTGAAACTGTGAATTTCAGTCCCAATTAAAGATCAACCATCAACATTTAAGTGAAACTAATCCAACAACACCAAAAAGGAATTATGAGCATTAAGTTCTCTTATAATATGATGAGAAAATATTGAATACTGTCCAGTATTATGCAAGTATTCCTCCTGGACTAAGGCAGGATCGATTCCATTATATATATATATATATATATATATATATATATATATATATATATATATATATATATATATATATATATATATATATATATATATATATATATATATATATATATATATATATATATATATTCTCATTTCATCTAATTGTAAATACAATGAGTTGACTTCCCACTACATTTTGCATTCAGTAATGTGCATGTAATACAGTTTGCTTCTCGTTGGATTGGCCAAATTTGAGTTCTTCCGTTCATGGTGACAAATTGGAGCCTCTTTGTAAACAGTTAGAGTCCTTGTGTTAAATGCGTGGCCCCCATGGGAAATCTCATCAATTCTCAATTCGATTTCTCCGATTCAAAAAGGTCTTATAATTACAGCAAATAAGCAAAGCCAGATGTCTTTTCTGTCTTTGTTGATACAATTCTTCCCATTAAATGGACAGAATCAGCTATTCATATCACACCAACTGTTTTTATTTAAGCCATATCAATTAATATAGTAGTATTACTAAAATAGACTCAATTAGAGAAGGCACATCTTGCTGGCCAAGTGACCAAAAAAAATTGTTCCCACAGAAATGTCTTCTAGAACAAAGACAAAAGATGCCTGTAATTATAAACGGAACAGACAATTTATATTTATGATGACTTGCATCCCTGTTAATTCCTTATGATCAAATACATTAGAAGATGGTTTAGTTTGCTTAAAGGTGATAATTTATGTCTTCAGGGCCAATTGGAGCCTAAGTGTGGTGAATTCTGTGCATATTATGCATTGTATAAATGAACTCAGTATCTGCAAGTAGCAAGCTATCAGTAATTAAACGGGAAAGAATTTCTTTTCAGGGAAAATTATTAGATTTAATTTGGTGCATTATAATTAAAGACAGTTGTCAATATATATTTTAGTAAATCTTAACGTGTTACTTTTATAACTTGAGATGCTACAATAAAAACAGAGTTTTTGGCAATAACTTTTTAATTGTTTTAGATACTATCAATATTGTCTTAAATAAGTTTAGATCATTTTATGAAAATAGATCTGTTTTAATGCTGTTTAAGCTACCCGCATGACATAGCAGAAAGTTTCTGTTGTTGTTGAGGGCAGTTGAAATCGGTCTGTATCAACTTTTGTTCTTTATTTTAAAGTTGTATAGCATTGGATAATTTCCATGACTAATAGTTAGATACATTTTCTATAGGCAAGTTTTGAATGTATAATAACAATCATTACGTGAAACATCTCTCAATTTTGTATTATGAAATCTAAATATATTTTGGCAGCCCTTAATAAACAAATCAGAGCAAGATATTGAATATAGGTTCTAAATTGTTTATGAGAATGAGGGTATACATTGAATGGCATTTAGACTTAGCATATCAAAGTAAATTGTATGATGTTGTACACATTATTTAAGTATTACATGAAGATACACTTTGAACAAATTTCTGGATAAATAATACCCTTGAATGAATTCCATTACATTTTGACAGCTTAAAAAAAATTATTTTTCACAGATAGATAAGGCAATCCCACATTTATTACCTCTTTATGAAATAGGAAACTGATATGATGCTTTAAAAAAACAAATTTTCGTAATCCTGTTTAAACGATTGTTTAATCTCAGCTCTATTGCTTTATTGAAACTATTGATCCAGTTGTATAGTTTCTATGAGTCTAAATAAAATATACAAAAAAACAAAAAACAAAACATGAATATTAATTACATTTTATTTATTGTACAAGTTACAAGATAAATCATACATAACCCTATTTCTGAAAACAATGGCTAAGTTCAGATTAATTCCATTTTTAACACCAATGGTTATAACAAAAGCCATACATTAAGAACTCTGCAAATTGTATTCCATTTTTTCCGCCAATATCAAACACAATGCTTTGACAACAAACAACCCGCAATTCTTCATTGCAAAGACGCCAATACCAACTAGCGCCTGATTTTCTATTGTCAGTCCACTATCACTGCTCAGCGTAACAGAATAGAGACATTATCAAATTTGTCAAATAATTGTCCCGCACTTAATTTTGAGTATCTAACGCTATCACACAGGATTAAGTCAATAGACAGTGTATTGATTCAATTGCCACCTCTATTGGCCTCTTAGTGAAGCTATCAAAGTGGCATTGAGCCGTACAATTTTCTAGTCACTTAAAACCCTCATGCAGAACTCAGTAAAAAGGCTGTGGTTTATTGTGGGCTGAACAAAGCTCTTGCCGTCAATAGGACAACATTTTTTTATCAAGAACTTTGAAGTGAATCATAAGTGTTAAATTCAATTTGATAGGAATTTATAATACTAAATTCAGTTCTAAACATTGTCACAGCCATTTGCATGTATTGAACGGAAGACTTGTATGAAAACCCCTTGCATTTTCATTATTAATTCGTGAAATGCAGATAAATCTATAGAAAGACAATGTTGAATAAGAAATGTAATAAGGGCGATATTAATAATAACTTTTAAGTTAAACTGAATTGAACGAAACATAATTTTATCAGTTTGATGAGACAAATTGATAATAATATTTGTTAGTGCACTGTCATTGAGCCCAAGCCAGCTTTATGATTTGTGGTAATTAACAAAAACTCAAAATATATAACGGAAGTCCAAATGTAAAATACCACAATGACATCTAAATTTTATACGACCCTTATAAATATTGAGATATATTTTTAAAACTATTTAAAAGTTTATTAGGTAGGTAATACGAATTCGGTCTCATAATAATGCTTATTTACAGGTAGATACAAAAAATGTTTGATATACATGTTTTATCCATTGTGCCACAGATTTGTTTTTTCCTTTTCTTCAGAAATAATAGTGTATTTCACCTGAAAAAATTAGCTGAAATAAAAAAAGCTCTTCAATGTTATCGATTAATAATAATTCTCACTGTTCAAACTGAACTTTAAGTGGGTTGCAGTTTGTACTACTACTTGTATCAATGTTTATGATACGTACACTATTCCTTTGAGAGAATTTTAAAACTTGTATGTTCATGGTCAAAACATGAAATGTTTCTTTAAAAAGAAGTCTTGCATACAAATGGATTAAACAGATTAATCCGGCTTTAGTTGTAAACAATGGGATTCATTATCTCAAAGTCAACAATTTATTGTCACTTTTAGTTCTTGCTTTCATTCGCCATGGTTTCCACAATGTCTTGATACCTTGGCTAATATTTTATTCCTTTTAATCAAGGCAATTTCTTATTATCTCTACTATCAACGTCCTTTTGTCGTAATCGTTAATAATTGATGATGTGCATTTGGCAATTTTATAGAAATCACCATGTAAACGTTGATAATGCTGATTCAATTAAGATTCTGATTCCCACGACTTCTATTGACTATCTTGGCAACGGCACCAGTATTGCTTTTTGAATAATTAATTACACGTTTGATTTGTAACAACAATCCATTAGGGGCGGGGGGGGGGGGAGCTTTATGGACATATATGTTACCTTAATCCAATGAACATTTTATATAAAACAACGTGATTTTATCATTTGGGGGACATAAGGCATGACACAGCTATCCGACCTTATACATAATTCAAAGCATATCCAATTCAGGTGTAATTCAATTTGATTTTGATTGCCTTTATATCCCATATAGGTGATTAATTAAATAGGATCACGGTAACAAACGTGAAAACTGGTTTTATAACTGTCTATATTATTGTTGTAAATATTTGAGATAATTGGTCACCAAATTTAGATGGCATCAAACAAGTTCACATTTGACATTTGTGTTGTTATTTGGAATTGAAATTGGAGAAATAATAACCCTATTTATTTATTATACAAAATTAAAATATTCTTATATGTAGAGACACTTATAACACATTTCACAACGGCATTGGTACGTTGGTCTTATGCAAAGTTTAATCTTACCATAGTTTCACCAAAAACTGCCGACAGAAGATTCAGGTAAAGCAAGGTTATTAAGAAGACTAAATGGCACGTAAGATGCTGGCAATATGGCATAACTTTGACAGTCTTTTCCATTTGCTGGTTGACAACAATAATTACCAATTAACAAAGAACATATAAACACTTACCGTATATACTCGCGTTTGTAAGGACTAATCAGTAGAAAAAACAACATAGACCCTGATCTGTCAGCGCATTATGTGACGATAGATCAGGTTCTATGCTATTTGCATTTGGACCCGAAATATACGCGAGTATATACGGTAAATTGAAATAATTCTTCATTTTATTTTAGGAACCCCTGTGAACAGGATCCCCATTATGGCAAAGCAGACTTTGGATTTGTATGAGCTATTCAAGCTGGTTGTCTCCAAAGGCGGACTTGTCGAGGTCATCAACAAAAAGTTGTGGAGAGAAATCACGAAGGGACTAAATTTACCCTCCTCTATCACTAGTGCTGCATTTACTCTTAGAACACAGTAAGTTTAATGGTTTGGTATTTCATCTTATTTCCTCTTCTTTTATTGTTTTAAATTAATGATATAGTCTCCTATTATTTTGAATGTCATTTTTATCAGCGTTTTAAGTGGGATTGGCTAGTATCAGCTGATAGTGGGATTTTAAGTGGGATTGGCTAGTATCAGCTGATAGTGGAATTTTAAGTGGGATTGGCTAGTATCAGCTGATAGTGGGATTTTAAGTGGGATTGGCTAGTATCAGCTGATAGTGGAATTTTAAGTGGGATTGGCTAGTATCAGCTGATAGTGGAATTTTAAGTGAGATTGGGAAGTATCAGCTGATTGTGGGATTTTAAGTGGGATTGGCTAGTATCAGCTGATAGTGGGATTTTAAGTGGGATTGGCTAGTATCAGCTGATAGTGGGATTTTAAGTGGGATTGGCTAGTATCAGCTGTTTGTGTACATTTCTATGAGGACCATATGGGAGATTAGCTTTAATGCTAAATACGTTATCCTCTTAGAATAAAACAATTATTATTATTATTATTATTATTATTATTAATATTATTATTATATGATTTTGTAAACTCTTTTTTTTTCATGACATTCAGGTTAGACAAGTTACTGATAATCAATATGTATATATTATGTATATTCGATACTTTTTACAAAGTCATATCAATAATGTTCTTCCAGATTTTGTTTCCTTGCTCAAAGTCATACAAGTTGTTCATGATCATTAAAGCTTTACACAATTTACATTTTACAAAAGAATGTGGCCGGCATCATAAATTGGGTTGACTTTACTTCATTTCATGTCTCTTGAATATATCACCTTTTTATGTCTTCAAAAATGATGTGAAACTTTGAGTTTTGAAAAATAACTACTTTCATATTGTTGTTTGTTGACTGGACTGGACTAAATTTGTAGGAGTTACTTAAATATTATTGAATATAATCCATATCATTATTGGAAAACTCCTTTGTTCAATCATTATAGTCGAAGGGTTGCATAAACACATATAGAATGACAGACGGAAAGACAAGTAGGTAGTTGGTTAAATATTACCTTATATAATTGATATGAAACAAATATTAGCGGTAACAATATTTCGATTTCTTTACAATAAAATTTCTGTCAGATTGACCGTCTTTTGCTTGTAATAGTGAAAATTAAACATTTTTAAAATATATTTTCAGGTATATGAAGTACTTGTATCCATACGAGTGTGAAAAACTGAAATTAAGCTCTCCCCAGGAACTTCAATCAGCGATTGATGGAAACAGACGTGAAGGTCGACGGTCTGGCTACGGCTATGACCTATCGCCAGGCCCCACCCTTATACCACCCAGCCACCCAGCACACCATCATCTGAATGGTAGCTTACTAAGTGGCAAGTATATTACCCTCCAGCTCAAGGTATTGTGGAGGTTCTAATACAGGTTATATATCCCACGTGGCATAATATCGTATTCACACAATTTTGAACCTCTAAATTGCATTCATTTATTTCCTTGTTGTGCATGCTCTGGTAAATGGTGTTTTATTTTTTTGTCATCCCACTTTTGGTTCTGCGTATTTTGAAAGAAGCATTTGCAAGAATCATTTTCTCAAAATGAATAAGCAAAACAGAAAATAAAAATTTTGAATCTCATGTTTGATGGAAAAATTTTCATATTTTTGTCTGACTGGAAAAATCTAGAAGAACCTATAACTCTTTTGATTTTCACTTCTTTCCTATTTTATAAGCAGTTTAGAGCCTAACTTAAAAACTATTCAAATATTGTCCTGTTCGTCATTTGATACGCATATATTTTTTATTTTGACATATCACATTTCATTCAAACGTGTCTCAATAAAGTTAGGATATATCTCCACTGAGACAAACAAATTAACAGCATTTCATTTTTTTAAAAACTTTTTTTGCCCCTAAATTGCTGTTTAATTTGTTTTGCATAAAAGTTGACAGATTTTTGCAAGTACACAAAATTGTTTGAAAAAAAACCTTTTAATGGTATTAGAACCAAAGTAGTATCTTCTAGTTCAAGAGAGTCTGTACTGTCTTCAATTTTATGTAGATGTATTTGTTATTTCTCATGAAATGTACATACATTTATTTGGAAATAAACTTTTGTTCCTTTTTTCTGTCTTGACGTCACAATATATATTCTGTTAGGTGATCCAGTTCTAACCATAATAAAGTGTAAAATGAAAATGGTACAGTATACAAATATTAAAAGCTTATACTTACATACACTTATTTAGATTATCAAAGAAAGCTCAGACGTAGCATGCATACAAAATGCTGCAATATGTTGTTGTATTGAGCAGGTTTAAATTCAAAGTACTTAACACCTTTGTCATCACAACATATCTTTTCTTCATATAGTGCAACTCACAGTACATACATACATGCCTGTGTTCAAATGTATCACAGAGTTATCTGCAAAAATGCACTTACTTTGTGGAGACATAAAAAAAAACCAGGACCTTAATTTTTCATATTAAGCAATTGTTAGAAATTTTTTCAAGCTCTGATACTCCTTCAGACATTTTCTTTGGCCACTATAACAAGAGTCCCTAACTCACACAGAAATACGTGACAATATGGACTTGTGACTGGTTTGTTTTTTGAAAGTGCTATAAAAAAAATAGCACTAGAACTCTCGATGGGACTCTCGATGCTGAAATCCTAAGAAAAGACGTCTAGACTTGCGCCCAAAACAAGTTATAACTCTCATTCTATATAGATACATATATCACAGCTATTGACACTTCTCCTTGGTTTTGCAATTTTATAAAGTACTGTCAACCACGATTAATGTTTGCATTATGCTTTATCTATTTGTATTCTGTATAGTCTTCATTATACGATCAAGATACATACAAATTCATGTTTAAAATAAGACGTGTCATATAAAGGTATTGAACCTCTATGGTATATTATTGATGGGATTTTATGTGACGGAGACAATCATATATATATATATATATATATATATATATATATATATATATATATATATATATATATATGTAAACAAAATTATCATTGAAAATTACGAGCAACGAACCAAAAGTTAAGAAAAAATGCTCTCGATTTGTTGGATGTAGATGTAAGAGATTTAGGACCTGAATAATTTGAAACCAATCAAATGTGTGATGCTAGTACTTCGTATGTTCAAGTATAACTCTTACTAAAAGATATGGAGTAGACTAATACTGTCATGAATTAAGTAACGTCTCTAATCTAAACCAGATCTTTGTTAATGCTGAATTAGTAGAAGAAATAAAGAAATAAAGAAAGAATGAAGCATACAAAATAGAAAGAAAGAAAAAGTGTGCAAACTTTGATTTTTTGTATTATATTAATATTATTTATAAAATTGTTGGGTATCATGTTATAAATGTGGCATATACAAATCACTTATTTGATATCAATCGTTTGCTCAACTGAGAATGAACGAGTAAATTAATTTAGAATGTTGGTATGTTACATGGCGGTAGATCTGGGTCTATGTAGTTTGTAAGGACTAATCAGTACACACAACATAGACCCTGATCTGTCGGCGCATTATGCGACGGCAGATCAGGGTCTATGTTGTTTGCATTTGGATGCTGTCATACGCGAGTATATACGGTATATAGGGACCTTATATGATTCAATGTTAATTTCATCTCTGGCAACCAATAATTTAATTTAGAGATCTATCTTGTCTAATTTGAACAGATCGTCGATCGCCATTGTCGAGTCTACAGCATCTGTGGCGACTTCAAGCACAACAGCTATGTAAGTATACACCTTTACATACCATACCGATTTAATCTCTCCTTTGATTTTGATATCACAGCAAGTTTATGTCAACGCTTCCAAGTTGTGAATCCCATGTGTAACTGATTTGAGACCAGATCTGATGTACTTCTTTGTACCGTCTTTCAACATATGCAGGTGGAATACAATAGACGATGATATCTGGCCTTCAATTGAATTTATCAAATTTGTATGATCAAGCGTCGAATAATCTAATATCTGAATATACCATATCCAAGTCAAATATAATAGGTGATGATTTGTGGCCTTGTTTAAGTTAGATTTATCAATACCTTACGATCATGCTTTGGAGATTTAATATATGAGTGGACCATATCAAAGTCAAATATATAATAGGTGATGATATCTAGCTTTGTTCAAGTTATATTTATAAAAACTGTATAAACATGCCTCAAATGATCTTTAATGGAACTATACCGTATCTCTACCTCTGAGAATGTAGCCTTTTCAAACTGGACGAAACCTATCTAAACGTGAGGAAAGCTAATTTTTATCTGATTTTCCTTGTACAATTTCACTTCATTAACATAACCCTATGAAAAAGGTAGTCGGTTGTATGCTTGACATGTATAGCCATTAATAAATCAAGACCAACGTTTTTTTTAAAAAGGACATATAGAGAAGCAATTATAAGAAAAGTATACAGTTTATACTTATGTAACAGGCAGTGGTATTATTTTACTTATGTATTATATATTATTTTACTTATGTATTATATGGATAGGATTTATTACCCTATTCTATATTGCTGAAAGTTAAGACCCGCACCTCTAAGTTTATATATATTATTCATAGACCTTATTCATAAATTTGTTTGTCGAGCAAATTTGTTTAAATTACTGAATAATAAATTGTCATAGGTTAAGTAGATGGCAGTAACTAAATATTATATGCATTTAAGATGCATTTTGTATGCCACAACATTTTGATTTTGTTCTGTGAACTTTACCATATAATTCTTGTGTCACTAAAAACATTATTGTTGTTTTGCCACAAAAACCTATAAACCTATAGTTGATCTATTTTCATTTTTATTGCATTCACCTGTCGAAAAGAATGTGCACCCTAATTAAGTTATTTTCATATCACCTTGTGGTCTGATGTATAGGAGAGCCATTTTTTTAAATTTCAAAATCGCTTTATATTCCGCACTATGACCTATTAATGGTCGCCAAAATAAATCAGGATTTAAGAGCAATTTCATCCCATTCATGGCAGTAAACCCGAATATGTTAAGTCTGTTTTTTAATGGAGTCATTATATCAAACTAGTGCCTCTGATTAAAGTATCAATTTGCCCCATTTACAAGTCAACAGACTAATTCGGAAACTTAAAACGGAAATGAGTTTTAATAAAGGGCACTCGGCAACGGTAATCTAGCATACAGGACGGGAGAAAAACAATTGCTGAATAGCATGATGCGACACCATTTTTCTTATTTCTTAATCCTTATCTCTTTTAACATCTGATGTATTTTCGGTTCTGCTCTCACTATAAAGTGCCATTAAATAAACAACCCTATCATAGCTAGACCGTATCATCACATAACAAGACCTGATCGTCCTGTAGACTAGTCCAAATTATAGACCTTACAGGAGTAGTTCGGTTTAATGAAAGATCTCTGAGATTTAATCAACCTATTGTTGGCTGTAGAATAAATCTTAGTATCCAGATATTGGATGTTATTGGTTTCAAGATGTTCCTCAAATCGAAAGGAATAATTTGTAATGTATAATTTGGGTGTAACTTAATCTCCTGTACCCATAAACACCCTGCAAAGTTCTGCTTTTGAACAAGAACCTGATCATTTGCGGGTCGCCCAGTGAATGATTACACCTCTCACATTTCACCGCATTCTATCGAGGAGTAATCATTTGAAATAAATTGAGACATTTGAAGAGGCTTAAGTGAGCTTTTCAAATTTTGAGCCGCTGTCGTGAGCGTACCTCCTCTATTACCGATGTCAAGCAATGTCAGAGTGACAGCTGTAGCTCAATCGTATGCCAGCTTTGAACCTCATAATTAGCATCAATAAAAAAATATTACACTAGATTAAAGATTAAAGGTACTCTTTGGCTATCAATCAAGCTGCTGATATAATGTATTTTCCATTATAAGACATTGACCAATAGCATCCGATGTCGATCTTGATTGCACTTATTGAACATAGATGTTTGAAGGAGCCTTTATACTGAAAAACCCTATACCAAACCAAAATATTATAAAATCATGCAAAACTGCCAAACACCATATCTTCATGCCATTTAATGTTAAAAAATTACTAAAGTTTATGGATGCAAAGATTTTAGAAAGTACAAATCAATAATTCATGACTTTTTTTGCAAACGTACATGTCTTATTTAATGTAAATGCAGTTTAACATGATTACTATTTTAACGAAATAAGTCCACGATGACAAACGTTTTCTTGTTTCGTGCTTATTTAAATTGCTCTTTACTTAAAATATTCAATTAATTTACCCAGGTTGTGACAGATTCCAAAACTAAGTTTCAGCTGAACTCCTGTTTTTCTGTCCAGTAGAAAATAATTTGAATAACTTAGTGACAAACTTAAACTCAGTGCTCAGTTTGTCCTTTTCAGTGCGCTACATATGGAAGTGCTGGCATACATTAAAATTGCAGGTCTTAATCTAAGCCTATATATATATATAAATATATATATATATATATATATATATATATAGATATATATATATATATATATATATATATATATATATATATATATATATATACATACAATGTAATATATAAAATTTTAGATGAGTGTGTATGGTAAATGTGGATAACTAAACAGCCATTATTTAGCTTTGGCTGGGTACTCAGACAAACTGCCTGCAGAAAACTGAACTTGATCTCTGAGGTTCACACCTTTAAACGGGTGCATTAAAAAAAAAAAAAATATATATATATATATATATATATATATATATATATATATATATATATATATATATATATATATGTATGTATATATATATACATATGGTTTAACGACACATCAGCACAATACTGGCTATACGGTACCGAGTAAGTTTAGGTTTCTCCAATATGGTACGCAAAACAAAGATAAAGTCCCAAATAAGGGCAAAATCCTTAAAATACAAAGTCCAATTTTTGATATACTTAGTACTCTTTAAAAACGTCCATGACCTTCTCAGCTGGAACGTCATCACGAGACACAACCTATGGCAAATTGGTTGCCTCGGTTAGTCGCCTCTTACGAAATGCAAGGGGGCGCAAAGGGCCTATTCCCGAGCCCTCATGGGGATCGAAGTTATATGAAGATACATTTAAGGTTAAGTAAATTAAATCTATCCTGCTAATATCAATGACTCAAATTTCATTTCAATTGATGAGATTATTTTATTGTAAAAAGTTTAACTGTTTTAAGTTTCATTTAAATTTTATCCTAATATATTGCATGAATTTTCCCCGTGTAAAACTACTTACTTTACTGAAAGATGGGCATTAGAAGTAACAGTCCTGGCCAGTCAGGTTTGAGATTAGAAGTAACAGTCCTGGCCAGTCAGGTTTGAGATTAGAAATAACAGTCCTGGCCAGTCAGGTTTGAGATTAGAAGTAACAGTCCTGGCCAGTCAGGTTTGAGATTAGAAGTAACAGTCCTGGCCAGTTAGGTTTGAGATTAGAAGTAACAGTCCTGGCCAGTCAGGTTTGAGGCTTCTGTCTGATCCCATACATATACAGCGTCAGTTGGTGCTGAGTCCCCAAGAAATAAAGTAAAAGAAAATCACAAAGCGGCTATTTACATAACAATCTTTCACTGAAGACAAAAAAATCTTGTTATAACATTATATATGAATCAAGAGCAGAAGAAAATACAGATCTACAAAATTGTCCTCTAAAATTAATTCTAACGCAAGTAGAATAAAACTGTAACCCTAGATAAATGCCCTATTGAGGCCTTTCTTACTCACTCTGTATATCATATTTTTTTTTGGTGCCATTAAATATTTACTGTAGTAAATCCAGCAAATTTTCATGTCCAGCATTAATGAATTATTGATGGACTGTATACAGTATCAGATCCACAATGGGATTTTTTTTGGAGGGGGGGGGGGGGGTTTGTTGAACCCCAATTTTCCAATTTAAATAAATAGTGGACGTGTAAGTGAGTATCAGAGAAAGTTGGCCATTTTGAGCCAAGCAAACCGCCCCTACCCACGTCCCTGTCTCAAAATGCAAATCGTGCAGGAATAAATTCTGGATTTGTACATGAAATATTTACTGTATTGCATCATAGTCTTTGCCTTGATCCGCGTAGGTTTGAGTCTCGGGCTCGGCCAACGTGGATATCTGAGAAAGCTTGCCAGAAGCTTCCCGTAGGTCGGTGATTCTTCCCGGGGTTTTCTCGGGTTCTCCCTCCACCAATATACTTGCCGCCATGTATAGCCAGCCTATCATGTGCTGAAAAATGGCGTTAAACGCATAGCAACCAACTTTGCCTTGACTTTCACTAAATTCCGGAAAATTCTCTTGAAAATGTTATGATTGACAGTATTTTCCATTTCAGGTGGTGATGATGACAGTCTACCTCCAACTCCCAATCACAGAAGTCTAACCGACAGACTGGCTGAGCGTGATGCGTTAGCAATGGAAGCAGCTTCCAGAGCAATGGAAGAGGCCACACGCAAAATGGAGGAAGCGTCACGAGCAGCGGCTTTAGCTGCTGAGGAAAATTCACCGCCAAGAAAACGACTCCATACGGACGATGACAGAATCATGCCTCATGCCTCAATACCAGCTGCCCACCTAAAAATCACGAGCAGAAGTAAGTAAATAACTCCCATGTAAATCTGCAGTTTTAGAACACATATTGTACAGTGAAGTTCTCTAAACCGACACCCCAGAAAACCGAAGTCCATTGAAACTGAAATAGTTTTTTGGTCACATGTTTTACCTCTTTTAAGGATGATCGCTTGTGGAATGATGGAGTATTTACCGTCTATACTCGCGTATAATCCTATACCAACTGCAAACTGCATAGACCCAGATCTGCCGTCGCATAATGCGCCTGCAGATCTGGGACTATGCAGTTTGTAAGGACTAATCAGTAGAACAAACAACATAGACCCTGATATGCCGGCGCATGTTGTTTGCATTTGGACCCTTCTTATACGCGAGTATATACTGTAACTTTTTAATTTTGCTGTTATCTTTACATAGCTTAGGGTGCAAGCGATCCAAAATAAAAATAAAGATATGTATAGGCTAGTGTACATTTTGTTGCGCTAATCCGAGGTGAATATACATGCCCAAGGGAGGATCATTACATCCCCAAGGGAGGATCATTACATCATTATATCCCCAAGTGAGGATCATTACATCATTACATCCCCAAGCGAGGATCATTACATAGAAAAGTGTGGGGAAAAAGTACCCTGTCACCAATTGTTCCTTGTACAATAGATGAAGCAGTATTTGAAAAGTCGTCAAATCTGCATAGACAAGTTGGTGAGTGAATGTTTCCACTATGACACAATTATTGAAACGACATCAGTTTCCAGCATCAGAAAGCATTTGCGACTGATTTACGATAGGTCGTAAATCGTTCAAGATTTCATAAGGTACCATATACTTTTCATTGACTTTAGGATATTGTTTCACAAGACTTTTTTGCTGTTCTAAAACTGTAAACGAATTTGTTTTTCTTTTCATTATTTAATAAGAGACAGAAGTCTCAACCACGTCATTTGACGTCCAGTCTCTATCAAAGTTCATATCGCTATGACGCACCTAGTTAAAAGCGACGTAATATCGTTGACGGCATAAATTAATGATCACGTCACTTGGAGCTGCTCATTATGCGTTGATTTTACAAAAGCGGACTACCTCCTTAATAAAATTAAACCAGTGAATTGAAAAGTCCTCAAAATCAAAATTTTTATTTGTTCCTTAGAGGTTTCGATGTGCTATAATCGCTTGCACCGTCTGTGGTTTGAACGAAACAGGGTTCACAGTGTCTTAACAGCTGTTTTTTGAGCGATAAGAATTTGGAGGGGGTGGAAATTGTGCAAGGCAGGCTTTGTCACAATAGTTCATACAAAATAAAAATAGGGTATTTAATGAAGTGAGTTCACATTAAAATTGCCTCTCATTAGCCAAGAACTAAATGAAGTGAAATTATTCAAGTAGCAATTACATTAAAAAAATAAAACAATTAAATGGGAGCCATGACCATATCCGCGTTATAAGTGGGTCAGCGGTATACTGAGGTGGGGGGGGGCACTTTATAGTCACTTAAAAGTATTTTATAGACGATACGTTGTATAAAAATGCTCACTTTATTACAATTATGGAAGAGTAGTTAGACACTGAAAAAGCAATTTTGTTAGAAATCAACTTATTTTATGGGGAACTCGCGTTGATCAGAGTTACATGCCCAGGAGAGGAGCTTCAAGGCTGGAAAGCCACCAGCTGGGTTTTCAATAAAAAAATTTCTTCTTATTCATTTGAGGCATATACAACCCATGAGCCGCACCAACCAGGGTTGCATTGTTGGAGTCTGTAGCTGAATTGTTACATTCAAGAAGAGTAATTTTCATATTTTTTAAACTAAAGCAAAAAACAGTAATAGATATATTCCAAACATTAATTGTACTCCATTAAATGTCAGATATGGCAATAGATATTATATATTGAAACATCTTATGGATATAAAAATGTACCAAATAAATAGTAATCATGTAAGACAGATGATAGGCACAGTGAAAATACAAATGTAAGAATTTATACTCGCCACAATTAATGAAAAATAAAATAAAATAAAATAAAAGATCTCTTTTTTAAAACGTTGATTGTCCAGTAAAAGCTAAGTTCCTATCACTGATTCCTATGCTATCTCAATATTTATGTACTTAACATACCAACGTATCTAATTCCAAATTAAACAAACCCCCCAACCAAACAAAAAACAAAGAAACAAACAAAAAAAAAGCAACAAAAAAAAACCAACTAACAACAAACAGCATCTCTTTCATCAAGAAATAAAACTAAATCATTTGTTGTAAATATTGGTATAAATATGTAACAATTTCTTCCTATTTTAGGCATTCTTTTAATAGTCCTTACATGTGCATGTTTTACTCACTGTTAAAGTGAGCATTTTTATTTAAAAGGGAATGTCACGCTTCAAACGAATGCATGTGATTAATGTGTTAGTTATTTTGCTTTCTCATTTAAATCGTGCACAGGGGAAGGTTTTTAAATTGATATTTAGATCTGATATCAAATATATGAAGAAAAAAAAAAATAATGCAGGGAGTAAGATACCTATAAAATATATATACTGTTCAAAGGAGAGAATGCATATTCAGCAATCATATATTATTGTCCTCTTTCATGTTGTTATCAAATCGAATAAGCAATAATTTACACATAAATGAGGCCAAAATAATCCCTCTAGCAACTTAAATTATTTGGGAACATTAAATAAACACTTGTCTAGAGTGGTGATCAAAGTCTGTGATGCAGGTTATTTAAAATCATATAAATTTGCTTCAGTGAGTGTAATATGTTTTATTAGGTAAAGTACTTGATTTTGAATTTGATTTGATAAGTTAACCGTGTCATCAAATTTGTACAATAATGAGAGAATGCATATATACAACTTTGAAAATACGTTGTGAAAACACAGGAAGCCATATTTAAAAGGAACCACTGTGGCTCAGTGGTTAGCGTACCTAGACTCGCGACCGAAAGGGTTCGGGTTCAAATCCTACCATCAGATCAGTCAGGGTCGGCAACCGTGGTGTACCATTGGGCAAGGCATTAAGCTCCGATTTCCTTGTCACTAAATAACCTTCATGTATTTCTGTGCCGTAAAACAGCAAACCAAATCAAAACCTCATTTTAAAACATTTTACGGTGAATCCCATCTAGGCAGATACTTCCGTATAAAGGGCACTTGCTTACAAGGGGCATCATTCATATATGCCTTTTCTTAATTTTACCTATATTTAAAATCTATGTAAAAGGACGCCTATCCATAAAGGAACAAACTGTGTGATTCCTTGATTATCTTTTATAGACAGGTTTCACTACATAAAAGATGTACATGATATGCTGCAAGTACATTACAGCGATTCATACATCTAAGCTACCTTGCCGAAAAATGAACCAAGAAGTAGAATTAGTTTATACAAAAACAGCATTCCCGTACTGTAGTACATTACCGTCAATTAATTATTTCCACTCCAGCAGAAAAAATATTGTCATTCAACCAAACCTTACTGAAGTTATCCAGTCATAAGCCCACAACACCCCATCCCCACCTTCTTTTACAAAATGTTAGCAAAGATATCCTTGTCTGATAATAAACCCACCCTTACTGTATGAAAACTTGTCTATACCGGCCCCTGGGCTTATCAAGCACGAAATACTTTAACAAACATCATTTTACTGGGTAGCGAGTAAAAGAGGGGACTGGTAGCACAAATACCGTATATACCCGCGTATAAATCGATACCAGCTGCAAACTGCATACACCCAGATATTGTACAATGAACCTCTCTTAACCGACACCTCAGAAAATCGAAGTCCATTGAAACTGAAATAGTTCTCTGGTTGCAAGTTGTACCTCTTTTAAGGATGATCGCTTGTGGAATCAAGGAGCATTTACCGTCTATACTCGCGTATTAGTCTATACCAACTGCAAACTGCATAGACCCAGATATGCCGTCGCATAATGCGCCGGCAGATCTGGGTATATGCAGTTTGTAAGGACTAATCAGTAGAACAAACAACATTATGCGACGGCATATCAGGGTCTATGTTATTTGCATTTGGACTTGGATTATACGCGATTATAGACCGGTACTAAAGAGCAGAGACTGGTTCATGGCTTATTTTAAACTGTATAGATTCTGAAGCAGATTATTATAAAACTAATTTAATAAATACTAAATGTGAAAAATGCGAGGCATGTTGACCAGCCAATTTAAAACATTCTTTAAGGTTGTGGATACTATGTTAGAGAATTTTAATGGGCATTTGACCTCTTTTGACCCAATTCTTCCTCTTATTAAGTGAACTACTCTCCTTAAATTAACTTTTATATTCACAAATCGACCCATGAAATTGACCATTTGATCTTTCTCTCTCTCTCTATCATGTGTTTGTGTAATAAAGCTGTATCTTTGCAGGGGATTTGAGTTTGTAATAAACACACTCATAAAGATTTTTATAAGGATTGAAGAATCAAATTGAATTTTTCCAATGGTTTGCTTGTAAATGGATATTTCCTCTGTCACATCTATTAATGACATGTTTATGAAAAGAAGCCTATAAAAGTTTTGTATAAAATGACAAATTTATTCATCAAAGGGTACCGGCATGGTGATAAAATTCAACCTAATGAATATGTCAGGTTTGAAATTGACCTCAGTCCTGTGACTTTGTTAAAGGTGTATACTAAAATTCCGTTGACTTAAATATTTGCAAGGTGACCAGATGGGAGCCGAAAACAATCCTGAGATTGTTCAGAATTATATATCTTATATCATTTGAATACAAATATAATATTAAGTTCAAATGGCCATCTCTATATCATCAAAATTTAAAGCATTCCATCCATCACAAACTTTTAAAAAAATCCTTATATTTCTTTTATCTCTGTATTTGTTTTATTTTTTTTTTCCATTCTATTTTTCAAAGTCCATATAATATCCCTATATTTCTGTTGGAGAAGCACGTGCCAAACTAATTTTACAAGTCTATTTTTCAGAAAAAGGATTAAAATCAAAACAAATTCTTAATGATAGCTGCATTCGATATATGTGAGTTCCTAATGGTTGATGATATATGTTTAAATTATTATTATTTTAATGCACTTAGTTAATTTCACTATATTATAATATTGGCTAATTTGTGTGTTCAAGTGCTTAAAATGTTGCATTCAATACGTTGTCATTATATCCTTATATTTTTTCTATATTGTTTAGACCAAATACCCTGCAAAATGCGTATAACTTGTAAAAATATGGATGTGATACATACAGTTTATATATGAAGGCACAAACTTTCTGCTATTATGGATAATAGCTTTCCCAAGATTTAGTTTATTTTGTTTAGAATAAATGGAGCGAACTTTTTTTCTTTCTTTTTTTCCCCATTTTCTTACAACACCATACATTTGAGGAAGTTACAGACTCATGGAAAGTGGGCACCGAGTATATTTGTACCCAGGTGAATCATCCAATTGTAAAAAAAGAAAAGAATTCAAAGTATTAGATACATAACTTTATGTCCTTTGTGCCTAATAGTGAGTTAGCAACCTCATGTTCAACATTTCTTATAACAAACAATTGAATTGTCCTGTCTAAATATTTCACTTTATGACAACCATCCATTAACTTAATAATTTAATGTTGTTTCTTCTATTTCAGACGATGGCCGTTCAGAGATAGACAATTCTTTGGTTGTCAGCATGGAAATAAACGGCATCATGTATCAGGGAGTGTTGTTTGCACATCAACCAAGTCAGCGGCGAATCTGACTTTAGTTAAACCAACACTACCATAGGACCTTTGGAATTAGTCATTTCTACACATTGGGACCTTGGATTTGTCATAGCTATTTATTTACGACTGCTTTCTCAAAGAAAGAGAATTGTGGAACATAATCGGTATCAAGTACAATTTGAACAGTCAAAATCTCATTAAGTCTGTAAGCTGCATTTGATACATGGACTGCTATTGGTCCTGTGTTTACTGTTGCCATGACATTTTATGACAGATGACAAAGTGAGATAAGACAATGCATGTAACTGGTTTGTAATGAGATATTACACAAATTTTCATTGGAGAACATGTTGTGTACCATGCCACTGAGATAAAAGATTCAGCATTTTGGATTATCTGCTCCAAGGTTTGCAAGTGTTTCCAGTGTTCATGCTATTCTGAAGATACAGGAACTGAATATTGTGCTCAACATAACATGGATAAAACAATCTCAAGTTACACGTTGTGTTGCACAAAATGGACAACTTACACATTTTTCTTATGCATAAAAATATTTCATGGGGCTTTTATGGTCGTTCTACATATTTCTAACCAAAGGATGTACTATTGGATTGTAATTCTCATAATTTAGATTAACTGTCTCAATTATAAAGTGTAAACTTGTTAGTTCATAAGGGTTGATGGAGATATTAGAGATTAATAAATATGTGTTTTAGAAAAAACAGAATGCTCAGATTTGGTCTGTTTTTTGACCAAAATTATATAGAAGTCTTTATTTGTTTTGTGTTTCATTAATATTGCTCACATTGATTCATTTGCATGTTTTTATTTATTTATCTGTCTACTGCAAAGTTATTGCAACCATTTGATAAGAATAATAATGGACAGAAGAATTAGTCATTAAGTCTAAACAGTTAGTCATTAAGTCTAACAGTATTGTAATACTGTAAAGATATCAAGCTTTGTTATTAATGTTTAGCCTACGGGTCTCGTAAGAAGCTTTGCTGACATAAGATCCAAACGTTTCAACAAATTATATGTTAAAAACGTTTTACAATTTATAAAATATCTTAAAATATTTCCAAAACGTTGGCAGAATTCCTGCTTTAAGGATTTACCGACTTTGGTCATAGAATGACGGTTTACAAAATCAAGTCTTTTTTCCTGTATGCTGGACTATGAATGTTTGGACATTTTTTTTACCTTATGACTTCCATTTTCAAACTGAACGGAAAATAATACATACTTCTTTAAAAGAAAGCTACATGTATGAATGAAAACCAGTATGCTTGTCGGAATAATTGTATCTGGTTTGTGGGTGGTGGTGTAGATGTAACACTGTACGTTGAATTTCACATAGAATGAAGAAGAAGTGTATATGAAGAAATGGTAAGACATTTACCTATAATAATGAGATGGTGTAGTTTCTACAGTGTGTATCGTAATTATTAAAATAATCTGATTTATATAAAAGTCACCCTAAAATCAAAATATGTATGTTGATGTTTCTCTCAGATATTTTTTTCTTCTTTTTTTTTCTTTTCTTTTTGCTTTTATGTATGTCATATAAAGAATAATCATTTTAATCCATTTGGCTCAAGAACATTGACATATTGTTTGGCATCTTTGTCAATCTCTTTATCTCAGGGAATTTCATATCCCAGTACTCTTCCTTGTATCCAATGGGATGTGAAATACCTCAATGCCTCCAAGAAAACATATATACTTGATAAGGCGGCATTTTTGCATTGTTAAAGTTTTGCAAACTATTTATTCATAGACAATCAGCATTCTGAACGCTTGCAGTAATTAAAAGTTTGAAGAATACATTGTGATCACAGGTATTGTGATGCAAAAAATATTACTTTAATCAATGGACCATATATTTTTTGTTTCATTTTTATGTATGTTTGAGTCCCCCCCCCCCACACACACACACACAAATACACTATTAACTGTAAATAATGTTCTGCTGGAATCTCATGTTCATTAGACGTTATTTGTGAAAACAATATCATCTCGATTTTTTATATGTTAATTGTTGAATGGACAAAAATGGATGAAAAAAGTCCTCTAAATATATCCAGAAAAAGAGAATACTTTTTCATTGTGATGTTCGTCGTCTGGCACAAGTGCTATTTTATCTTGCCTGGAGATTAGAAAACGTTTGAGACTGAGATTTTGTGTCAACCAGTCACAAAGAATTTTGTTTTTAAAGGTCACTTTTGTTTGATTGAGAGGTGAAACTCAGTCACAGATCGAGTTCTCAAGACAATAATTTTTTTTACACATATACTGAAATGCCTGATATATAACAGAGACATCACAAATACAGTTCTAAAATAATATTTCTGTATAAAGAATAGGCATTTTTCCTTGAATGGTGGTGTGGATCCTATTTATATTTCAGGACAATTATATTTACTGTATTTAGAATTTCATAGGTCTCCACTATGGTGTGGTACATTTATTACTTGTACGACCCAATCATATTAAGCTTGGCTTTTAATAGGAGATGATCAGAACTCAAATAGGTGCAATGCAATCGGAAAAAAGACTCACTATAATAAAGTCTTGAATTCAAAAGTGCAATACATTTATCAAAAGATTTCAGTTGTTCATTCATAATAAACCAACATGATTCAGTATCGTAGATTTTTCAGCATGATTCATACACAGAAAATAACATCATATATATGAATATCATCTCCATAGTCTCTTATCTTCATTGTGAAATGGGTCTTATCAAAATAAATTTCTTAATACATAGTTAGCCTTGCTAGTCAGCTATTGGTTTTTTGTATTGTCTGTTTCTTACTGTTCTGGTATATCTTTCTGTTCATCTATCTATTTTTCTTACTGTCTATCAATTTTACAATCAATTGATTTGTCAGTCTCTTCGTTCATCCATCTATTCATCCCTCCCTCCTTCCGTCCAGTGATTCATTCATCAACCCGTATGTCCATTGATCCATATATCAAATTCCTATTTAAAAAACCTAACAAGCCTCGGTTCTTAAACTTTGCAATAGACTTTTAAAACAAAAACAAACAAAAAAAACCCCCTCAAAAAACAAGCAAATACATAAACAAACAAAAACAGAACATAGAGTTACAGTTATTCTTACAATTCCTGAGCATTGATGCAGATAATGTATTTTACAATTTATAGACAAAAAGTGCTTTAGAAACTCTTCTTGAACATACCAATAATTTGTCAAGGAAATGTAGCTTGAAATATCATTTTCATATCTATAAATACACCTTTTAATGTCAGTAATCGAAACCTTTCTAAGACGGTTTAAGTATTCGTATATTGCTAGAAATTCTTCGTGTGATCTTGATATTGTACCAAATATTTTAACTCAACGTAATTGCATAGAAAGGAACAATGCATCATTTTCATAGGATTTTTCGTTTGGAATGATTATGTTACCTTCGTACATGGAGAACTTAATTAGAAGACGCTTAATCATTGAAACGGCTTCATTGCTGATGAAGGATGCGAAAGAAAGAGCATGTGTGTTTTTCATTACGAAGGAAACATTTATTACAGTAATCTAATATGAAGAAATTAAAATGTAAGTGAATATCATACAAATCTTTCTGCTACGATGTTTTCTGCCAATACTTAAGTGTCCCGCATTCCTCGCAAATTTAAGGTTACATACTAGGTTATCGCTATCTGGACCTCAGAGTAATATTGCAATTTGTTGTAGAAATTATCATGGTACAGACATATGTACTGGATAATTGTATAGCAATGAAACAATGTAATTAGAGATGGACACCATCGCAAATACTAGCATAATCACTGTAGGTCATCCAGCTCAATAGGTGTAATAACAGACTTTATTTTACATGAAAAAGCATATATATATATATATATATATATATATATATATATATATATATATATATATATATATATATATATGTGTGTGTGTGTGTGTGTGTGTGTGTGTGTGTGTGTGTGTGTGTGCAAAAGTGCAGATATAACCAAAAGAGTATATGTGTGCACGAAATCCAAGCCCCCCCCCCCTTTTTTGTGCACGCGATTGACGTAGCCCTGTCATAAACTGGGCCATTTATATGTGTAAATACGGAATCGTATAATTGAGTACAGCCGTGATGCTAAGTATCCATTCTGTTGAGGGTCTTTAGTACTGTAAAATGTCAAAACTTAATCAAATGATCTCTCGTGCCACTTAAACATGTCTTTGGGGCCAATACTTGTTCCCAAGTAAGTAAAAGTCGCCATTAAAGTTTACATTAAACAGTGATTCGGGTACGATTGCATAGGCTCAAGTGCTTATATCCTGTTGAATGATCACCAGCTTCCATTATCACGTCTGCTATCTTATTTGATGAAATATAAACCAGATGTAAATATGATAAGATGATATAATAAATGTTTCCGTCCAAGAAAAAAGGGGTGGGGGTGAGCATTACGTTTCTGAAATTATTCCACGATTTCCATATTAT
Organism: Margaritifera margaritifera; assembly: GCA_029931535.1. NCBI lineage: Eukaryota > Metazoa > Mollusca > Bivalvia > Unionida > Margaritiferidae > Margaritifera > Margaritifera margaritifera. The sequence continues at coordinate 682,654 of JAQPZY010001377.1, read as the reverse complement.
TTTAAATACAAGAAGTATATATTGTCAAATTTAACCTCGTATATATGTATGTATGCATGTATGTATGTATGTATGTATGTATGTATGTATGTATGTATGTATGTATGTATGTATGTATGTATGTATGTATGTATGTATGTATGTATGTATGTATGTATGTATGTAAATATATATGTATGTGTATATGTTTGTATGTATGTATGTGTATATGTATGTATGTATGTATGTATGTATGTATGTATGTATGTATGTATGTATGTATGTATGTATGTATGTATGTATGTATGTATGTATGTATGTATGTATGTATGTATATGTATGTATGTATGTGTGTGTATGTATGTGTGTGTATGCATGTATGTATGTATGTATGTATGTATGTATGTATGTATGTATGTATGTATGTATGTATGTATGTATGTATGTATGTATGTATGTCTGTATGTATGTCTGTATGTATGTATGTAGGTTTGTATGTACGTATTTAGGTAGGTAGGTAGGTATGTAGGTATGTATGTAAATATGTATATATGTATGTATATGTATGTATATGTATGCATATATGTTTGTATGTATGTATGTATGTATGTATATGTATGCATATATGTGTGTGTATGTATGTATGTATGTATGTATGTATGTATGTATGTATGTATGTATGTATGTATGTATGTATGTATGTATGTATGTATGTATGTATGTATGTATGTATGTATGTATGTATGTATGTATGTATGTGGATGGATGGATGGATGGATAGATGCTTGACTGTAAATGTCGTTCAAAACTTATCAAAAACAGAACAAATCGTGTTACATTTTGAATTCTTAATAAATAAAGACATGTATTAGGATATTTAATTTCATTAACTATTTTAAATTTATTCGTCTGATATCTGATCTTGTGCCATTTAAAAAAATTCTTTAAAAAAAACATTTCTGCTATTTAAAAGTGTCAGAAATGAACTCCGCGGTTAAAGTAGTGGTGTAAGATGGCATCCAGTAGTCGTCCTGGCACAGTGCATGATCTTTCTACATGTAGATTTACGTGAATGAAGAAATCCTCTCTGGAACAATAACCTAATAAATCTTTGTGTTATCTCAATCATCAGTTAATGGTGGCCACCATGGCAGGTATAATTCCGGTACCTAACTGTATGAATCTCATTCTTTACCCTCTTTATCCTGTACCGCTAGTACAAAGACGTCAACCAATATACCCATTAATCAGACACGCCGACTCATACAGATTTCTGCATGATATATAATCGTATTGATAATAATAGACATATAAGGGTGTAACTTCATATACATGAAATGACGTACAATTCCATCAAGAATGTCAGACAAAGAATAAACAGTTTGTACACGCAATCAAAGGATTGAATATTGTCTTTCACAATACGAATTTTCACTTGCAAAACTGTGAATTCTGGTGCAGATACGAGAGAGAGAGAGAGAGAGAGAGAGAGAGAGAGAGAGAGAGAGAGAGAGAGAGAGAGAGAGAGAGAGAGACGCGTTAAATTAGGGCCTACCTGTTTTACCCCTATACAGTCTCTTATACAAATTCATGCAAAAATTACTTTATACAGTCACTCTTTGACGCTGCCTTGTAACCAGTCTACCGACAAAGTATTTTTGATGAACATAGGTTGAATGGAAAATGACTAATTAGCAATAGAAAGCAATCTTGACTATTTTTCAGGCGTTAGTACCTTGTGGTATTGTTTTTAATGTTACATGTATTTATTACAGTGGGATTGAACCGTATAAGTGCTTGCCGCTGGCATATAACCGTCTCATAACGTGAGGTGTGGAATCACATTAGCAAAGCGGTAACGCCCTCTCTTTGCATCTTTGCAGTCTCAGGTTTCGCCGCAGGTTTCAGCACTTGTACATGTAAGTGACATCGGTAGCACATCAAGGTTTGTGGCATCATGCGGATCCTCCGATTCACTTTATCTCAAATACTATATCACAATAATAAACGATTTGTCGAAAGACCATGGTGCAGTAAATCTTCTCCGAAACAGACACCGTCGATCCCAAACTTGTGGCTATTTTGATAGAGGTGACCAGTACAGAGATAGTCGATTAGAATTAGAACGGCCGCACTGGAACCAAAATATGCCGCCAGTCTGTTGAAACAGGAAACTGGATTAAAAATGGCCGGCTAGGCGACATATCACTGTACAGCTTGTCAGAATGTGTGTAATCGACGAAACATGAATAAAGTTTACACGTTAAAAATAAATAAATATCACATAATAGACATGAGCCAGTGTAAAAGAAGCAAACTAAGACACCCTAATCATCACTAAAAAGAAGAAGAAAGAAGAAAGAAGAAGAAGAAAAAAACCGCTGCCTCAACCCTGACTTTCATGCGACTGAATATAATCCTTATTCAGTGCTAGAAAATATAAAGTCTAAAGTCGTATTCGAAGATATTCTTAAGATGATTAACAGTGAGATTGTCAGGGACAGGTATGTCTGAGAGGAACAGCCGCTCCAACAATATTTTTTTAATGTCCAAAACAGACCTTATCCCAGAGGTTGCTAAAACTTTATAATGTTCAAAATAATCTATGATCTGTTCGGGGAAAGGGTAATTTCTTTTTGTGTGTATTCATGTACATTCCATCTCAAGCCGTTGTCACGTAACGATGGGACTATGAGAAAGAGTCCATCCGTGCGTACGCATGTGTAACGTCACGCAAATGACAGAGATTTTATAGAAGACTCCGAAAAGAATGACAGGTATAGAGATGCATGTAATGGACTTAGCATTTCGGTTATCCCAGCCCGACGCCCGCACATGTAAATGGTGCGAGAGAGTGTTGTGTGGTAGGAATTGTAACTTCTTTTGCAATTATGAAAATTACAGGACATTGAATAGATCTGGAGTTTGATGGCTGAGTACTGTTTTATTTTCAAAACAAAATTCGGCCATGATGCTTGTGTGGATACGGTACCCTGGTAAAGTGCTAAAAAGCTTCCACAACAGGTTTGAGATCAAGAATACGGGTAGATCTACCCGTTAAACCTGTTGACATATTCAGTCTAATGCTTCAACAGTCTTCAATCGTGTAACGATATTGGCAAGCGATCGAGAACAATGACACAAAGGCATTCATTAATATTGCATATTCATCTATGTTGCTCTATTACATATACGTGGTATTGATTGTACAATTACAAACCATGCACGACTTCAGGCTTATTCTCGTCGACACAATCGCTTCTTTGCATTTTCTATTCTATTTTATTTGATTCTTTCTATCATTCTTTCCTTTTAAAACAAAAAACGACATGCTAATATACCATCACTCCCCCTCAATATATATATATATATATATATATATATATATATATATATATATATATATATATATATATATATATATATAACAAAGGAACAGAGAATGAAAGAGAGATAGAGTATTTACCATTATGCCAATGATCCGTAGTATGAAGTGCGACAATGGCTCCCATGAGGTTGAATAAATTCAGAAAAATGCATTATCCTCACGCAAAAAAGTATTTACCCATTGTCGAAAATGGCTATAGATAGCAGTAAACGCTTATAGTTTATAATATCCTTCCTAATTTGGCTTTTATTAAGTAGTTCTTTTTTAGTCTTTCAAGTATGGCAGCATTAAATATAAAAGCAATTGATATCCTTTAATATTGAAAATTTTATTTTGAGCAATTAAGCTGATGCAAGGACAAATATACTATTCCCTTCATTACAATATGAGTTTGAGGCAATTATGTCAGAGGTAATCAACCTAATCCCTCTGAGTGCCAAGTTCAGTAATGATGAAAACCCATACTTAAGTCATACTCAAACTTGATTAGCGTTTATTTTTAAATAAACCATAGCTGTTTTAAATAACTTCTTATTGAGCAACATTCGTCAACTAAATTATTAGTCATTTTCAAATTTATGGTTTTAAATCACCTCGTTTATTATCAAATTTGAAAGTTTACGTTATGCATGCACTGAGTCATATTTTAAGATGGGCGATGGAGTGAGTTTACTTAAACGCTTGTTTGCTATGTGCAAAAGAAATGAAAAGCCGTGATGTTTATATTTCACAGTTTTTAATGTTAATGGAGTCATAATTTATGATGGTTATAAGTATCTTCAAATTACCGCTATTCATGGTTGGGCTACGATTGAACCAAAAATAACCACACGAAGAAAATACAGATAGTGGCCTTGGAGAAGTTGTGAGAAGCTAATGAAATGTATTTTTAATCGGTGCAATGAGGAATCGTTATGTGCCTTTAAATCTTAAACCTAACTGCAACGGGAAATTTGCATTCTTTGGTTCGATGTTCTTCTCTTTGTGTCGCGTTTTCTCTGTCAAGATTTTTTTCTTCTCTATAGTGCAGACATAGATTTGCTTTTAAAGCAAAAGATAGTATTTTGCTGGAAAAGAAAAAATAATAAGACGGATAAAAATCGTCCACTTTCTCGTCTGAGGATGTAAAAGAATAAAGATGACAATATGTCTACATCAACACTTTGGGTAAGTCACAAAAAATTAAATAAGTATCGTCCAAGCCTGTTTTCTACTGCCTTAATTAATTGAGTCTATTACGTTCACGTTTATTGTAGTAAATCTATGCCTTTCTGAGAGAGAGAAAGAGAGAGAGAGAGAGAGAGAGAGAGAAAGAGAGAGACAGAGAGAGAGAGAGAGAGAGAGAGAGAAAGAGAGAGAGAGAGAGAGAGAGGGAGGGGGGAGGGAGGGAGGGAGGGAGGGAGGGAGGGAGAGAGAGAGAGAGAGCAGTGGCGTCCCAATGGTAAATGGCGCCCGGGGCGACGATGATGGCCCAGCAGAATACGAGGCCCGAATGTTTATCCGCTGTTTTGGCGCCCCAAGACCTCTGGAGCCCTGGGCAAACCGCCCTGTCCGCCCCCCCTCCCCCCGTTAGTACGCTACAGAGAGAGAGAGAGAGAGAGAGAGAGAGAGAGTTTCTTTTAAATGATGCAAAACTGATACCGTTTTATTGGGATTTATATTATCCCCTAACATTAAGAAAATGAACAATGAATGAAATTGTTATTAATTGTATTTGAATATTTTAAATTTAACTGCAGCCATGACGAGTAAACCGAGGAGAATCCTTTGATATATAGGTTTACCAAGAAAATACCCGTTATGAACAATAAACGATTATTCTAACCAGTGAAATCACGGTATGAATATAAAAGGAGTTATGGGTTGGGAAACATTTAATGTCGACGGCAAGTTCATACAATGCATGTATCTTATATTACTCAGATCAAGGTTAATATGCTCAAATACGTGTCATTAAATACAAAAGTTTATAAGTCCTATCAATCGGAAACACTTATCAATTCCTTCCATCGCATAATTTTCAGACAACTATCACAGGCTAGGTCCAGTGACTATAGACAATTGCAATGCTTTCTGTCAAAAACCGGTTTCACCTCTTAACTAACAATAATCTTTAAATCCTTTGTTTTTCTTTTCGACAACTTGGCTCGCGATTCCTTTAATTATCTTGGAGTTGCCCTGTTTTGTCAGTTTCATTATTCTAATATCTTTGAAATATGAAAATAATGGCAAACAGATAAGATAAATCGGATAGGGCTGAAACTGATACTGTCGTTATAACCTTAGCATTTACTAAAAACAAAGACGAAATAAAACTTTCTATAAAGAAATATCATTTGCACTGAAGCGAGCGGTCAGCCATTATTCTTAAGGTGTCACTTTACTACCAAATCATTGCCTTCAAACTATTTTTCGTTGAGTCGTGACCTACACTGATGTGGTTCAAGCTCAAAAGTCAAAGTCCTGATTCGATAAAAACAATATTTGAAGGTTTCACTTTTCGAGCGTCAGTAATTTTGTAAACGTGTTTTTCTAGTTATTCCACTAATTAGACAGGACAATCGGAGACAACCAGAGCCTTTGTACAATAAACAGATGATTTTGATATATTATTCCTTTTCAATTTGTCTTCCTGAGGCAAGATCAGCTACTTTTCACAAATTACAGCGTGAGCATAACGTCACAACTCATCAAAATTACACTTTGATCACTTCTTTACCCACTGACTGATGAATCGAATTCCAATTACGACCAGATTTTTTTTCCAATTCTGGATAAATGTACACATGTGGACTTTCTCTACTATATCTGTGAAATTTCATTTCAAAAACACAAAACGAATACACACTTAATTTTGTATAAACAAATAACCTGTTTAATTTAATTTTAATTGTCTAAAAATATTTCCTAAATCAGAATCATTCAACGTAACACAAATTTAACCACCAACTGCATTTAATAGTTCGGATCGGTGGTTTATAATGTGTTGAAATAAGTTGATCAATAATTCGTGGAAAACGTGAGTTAAAGATACTATGTTGAGTAAGTATTTTGCAGACAAACCATATCTAAAATTGAGTTACGGAGCAGAAACTCGCGAGACTGACTTTATTGCATGAGTCAGTATTTCTACGCCATTTTGAATAAATTCAGAAAAGTTAGTCACAGTGACTTAGTTACAGTTACTGTTATAGAGTCATTAATTCCAAGCTGCTCCCACTCCTTAACTTTGGTCCCCCAGGTGTATCGAAATATGAGTTACAGTCTTGATTGGGACGACGGCCGAAGATTACTTTATTTTAAACATGTTTATTTTATTTATTTAAATTTTGATGTCCATTGCCAAGCAAAAAAATTAGTAGAATTTATTGAGCATTCTCTAAACAGAATGTCGGGGTAATGTTACATTTTTGGGATGATGTAGAAGATACCGTAGAAACTGGAGGACATATCTATATCTGTGGAAAGAAAGTGTGCGGGGGGGGGGGGGGGACGGTAGACGATGTCTTTAATGCGGCTGGAGCCGCGGTAGCTCATTCGGTAGAGCATCGGAGTAGGAATCCAAGCGTCGCAGGTTCGATACCTGCCCAGGCCGGGCCCGGGTCGGCGGCCTCAGTTTCTCCTTCGGAAACGCACTTACCTCCTATTTCCACGGCATGATACAGCCAACGATGTGTTAAAAGTGCCGTTAAAACCATCAAAACTTGTATGAGGTACTTTTGTTCAGAATGAGACGATCAACACTCGCCTTTCACTGATGTCATCATGTACTATTTTAGTGGAAGCCAACGGGAATGGGGGTTCAGTGGCTTAAGGAAGTAACCAGGAGTGACCTGCGTAGCTCAATCGTTAAACCATTCGCTTCGTAACTCTATTGCCACGAGTTCAATTCTCTCTACCGGTATGTTCAGTTGATTATCCAAGTATGGTGTTAATAAAACAAAAAATTCTAGATCTCAAAGATCTACGGAAAAGCAAACGGTTGTTTTGCATTAGATTGTTTAATATTTTTATATGTGTAACTTTTCATTCACCTTATTCTAACCATTGAATCATTTCATCATCCATTTCTCTTGAGATATTTTTTTCTGAGTCGTGGTTAAGATCCGTTCAGTGAGATTGGAAGCGTGGAAGTTAACTTTTCACATAGTCACCTTTAAACTGATTGCAAAGAACAATACATTGTTTATATTTCATGGGACTGAGTACTCGATAATGTTACAAAGCTGTAAGAAACACACAAATAAATTTCGCCGCAAATTGTAATGGCAAAAATAAAAAAGGAGAAAAGAAAAGAAACAAAAAGAAGCAAAATGTTTACGTTGAGAAATAGATCCAAAATCATAAATAGATTATGTGATGTGGAACGAATCTCATGAAGACATCAAGGTTTATGTCCTCGTTTGTGTTATATTCCCTACTGTTAAGAAAGAAAGAAAAGAAAGAAAGAAAGAAAACCCAGATGATTCAACTTTTGTCTACAGCATGGCTGTAAAATCTGAACTGTCAACAGGTATCTACCGATGCGAGTTAAGATAAAAATTATTTATTGCCTGATTATGGATTTGTCTATTCCCTGCGAGCACGCATTCTGAAGAAATTATATATATATATATATATATATATATATATATATATATATATATATATATATATATATATATATATATATATATAAGTATATATATATATATATATATATATATATATATATATATATATATACTCTGATCGAATAAGATCATAAAACCAGATTAGTCCAGGACGATCATGTCCCTGGACATAACAATCAATTTTAAGTAACGGACCATTATTCATAGCCACGGAGTTGTTGTCCACGGAGTTGTTGTCTATAAAACTTTGGCCTACAAACATGAAATTTAATTAAAGTTTTCTTAAGTAAAATCAATGTTTTTTTGTTCAAAAACCGCTTTAGGTTAAACTAAATAGGAAATCAGTTACAGTTTTATGTATGTATGCATATATGTATATGTATGTATTTATGCGTATATGTATGTATGGGTATATGTACCAATGCGTGTATGTATGTATGTATGTATGTATGTATGTATGTATGTATGTATGTATGTATGTATGTATGTATGTATGTATGTATGTATGTATGTATGTATGTATGTATATGTGTGTATGTATATATGTATGTAATCATGAATGGGGAGCTATCAGACATATAACTGGACTGCATCTCAACACCAGAACTTACATTTGAACTTCAACCTATAAGATAGAATCCAGCAAACAGATTGGACGAAATGTAAGGCTGGCTTACGTGTAACCAATCAACTGATTTATACATACACTTAAACCTTATGACATGTTTATGAAACTGAGGCCTGTTCATTGCCTTTTGCGAATGTTTTGAAATGATATAATAATCCTAACGGAAACCGCACACACACACACACACACACGAGCTCGCGCGCACGCGCATGCACACACACATATACATACAGATATTGACACCAAATAGAGAGGAAACCGCCTATCCATAGATCCCACATTATATGTATGGATACATAATTATATGAAAGAAATTTACATAAAATGACACAAATATAATCAAACAAGTTAGAGTTATAATTGGATCCAAGCAGAAACTGAATCCGCGCCACGAGTAGCGGCACTTATTGTCTAGCTGTCGTACATCAGGGGGCTCTAATCCACTCAACTATGCGCTCATCCTCAAAAAGGGATGAAACAAGGTTGCAGTAAAGTGCTCGATATGTAATCAACATAAGCATTTGGAGCATAAATAATAATAATAATAATAATAATAATAATAATAAAGCATAAAGCATAAATAATAATAATAATAATAATAAAAATAATAATAATAATAATAATAATGAGGAGGAGGAGGAGGACCACGATTAATATAATAAGAATGATCATATTTAACATCATCACTATCATCATCAATATAATCATAATTATAATGATCATCAATCATCATTGTCATCGTCGTCATAATTAACTGAATAGTATTATTAGATGATGATAACCGTTACATTAATAATAATTCTATTATTATTATTATTATTATTATTATTATTAATTTTATTATTATTATTATTATTATTAAAAACTTGGTCACGATATATTTGTTGATCATTATTATATTTATGTTTTTATCGCTTTATAAGATTGTTAATTTTTTTTGTTTTTCAGTGTTTGATAATAATAATAATAATAATAATAACAAGCAGAAGAAAAGATGATAATGAATGATAATCGTAAGTATTATTGTTATTGTTATTATTATTATTATTCTTCTTCTTCTTCTTCTTCTTATTATTATTATTATTATTATTATTAATAACTTTGTCATGATATAGTCATCATTCATTTTATCATAAGTAGTATCATAATGGTTGTTTGTGATAGATGAAACATCAACCGTCTTATGTTCTTCTTTACACCTCCATTTACCTTAACTACTCTGAAGTTGGTTCTTGACATCTTATCAAATTTCTTTAAACAGAAGAGTCTGAGAAGAGAAATAATTTTTCAGAAGAAGCATCAACAGTTTTTTTTTAAAACGGGCCTTTAATCAAAAGTGCCTGTTGGAAATATAGACACTCTTACCATCTTCCTAGAGCAAAGCGGAAACCTCTTTCTTTACTAAGGGCAAATAGGGTCTTTATTTGCCTGTATGTTGAAATCTACTATCTAGCCGTACGCAATGAAGTATTACCCGTAACCAACTGTTAACAACAGAGACTAAGAATTACCATCGTATAATGCGCCGGCAGATCTGGGTCAATGGGCTTTTGTCTTCTTATGAGTTCAAACCAATACCGTAGATGCTGACCTGTCGGTGCATCATGCGACTACAGATCACGGTCTAAGCTGTTCGAAGTGCGGTGTTTGTATTACACAGATCATACGGTTGTACTTTTTCCCTGGTTGTGCAAAGGGCGATAACATATATCTGTACCAGGTGTTTTGAGCATTCTGTGATTTATTCCAGAAGGACAGTCAAATTTATCCCTGCAATCTGCATTGTTTACCACCTTCGAGATTATACGCCGGAATTTCAAAATAAGTTAACAGTTGAAAAGTCTTTTTCTTCAGATCCACATGAATTGTTTCTTTGAATACATTTCATATAATCCGTGATTATGAATTTATGCTTAATCTCGAGAAATATCGCTATGATGAGTAACGTTTTCAGTACACCTATTTAATTGAGGAATAAATTGCGACAGTGACCTTAAATTCTTCACGCCAAAAGTTCAGATTAAATCCTTATCTGTAATATTTTCGGCCTCGACAATTATTGAGGTTTGCTTTGTGGTATTATTACGGGTTCTGTTGAATGATAAGACCTTGTGAATAGCTATAGATTTTTTTTTTACTGGACTCGGAATCACAGCTAGCAGATGATTGATGGTGTATTATGGGCCCGGCACTCGCTTTTCCAAATAATGTGAAATAATTCAAATATACTACACACACTATTGATGACATTAAATTGTTACCACTATTTTAATCTTTGCATTTATCTATTCGGCACTTGATATTATCAGGTATAAAAGAAGGAAATTATTTGACTTTTCACGCGTTATAGAATATAATTATAGCCCTAGAATTTTGGTAGTTTAGAGATAAAAAGCATAAAGGACTCACAGTTTTAGTTGGAATAATATATATTTATTAATGTTAGCACTTTCTGAATTTGATGAGTGAATGAGACGATAGAAAGGAATTCAAGGTATTGAAGACAATGAGATATGCTACTGAGTCACACTAAAAATTGTGTAATCAGACATCATAATTGGATTTATCTGGGTCTGTTTAAAGGCTAAGGGAGATAAAAAGTGGATTAAAGACACGACAAACTGAACAATTAAAGACAGTGTATAGGTATTACTTAATATAAATTCAAAAGCGAAGTTAGATCACACATAAATGTTCTTTTTATGTCTAAAGTTAAAGGCCTCCTTTGAAGACCAATTTTAATGAAATAATATTCCGTTAGACAAAACCCATATGACAGAGAGGATTTAAAAATTAATTCTCTTAAGTCTCAAGGACTTCACCTGACAATATAATTGTACAATCTACAACAGTCATGCTGGTATGCGATGTTAATATAGGTGTAATAAAATACTGTACAGGTCAATTTTGTTATTTTTTCTCTCCCCCCAAATAAATTTTGTGTATTTTTCGAATGACTTATTGAACAATTTAGCATAAATATTTTCACCATCTCCATACTAATGAAAAACCACACTCATGACCATAAAACCAAGTTACAGGCATTCGAAAGAGAGGTGCAATAGCTCGGTGGTGAGCGTGCTTGACTCCTACGCAGGTGTACCGTGTTTGATTCCCAGACCAGGCCGAGAGGTGAGGGTGGGGGAGAGAGGGGGAGGGAGAGAGACACCGACACTGTCAACGACCTAGGCTTTGATTCGCGCCGGATTTCCAAGAAGTTCGCAAGAAACAAATGGGAATGCAAACAAACAGCACAAATATTATATAAATACACTAAAGTTGGAAAATGGCGCGGAGAATATAATTATGTTTCATTCCGTTTGCAAGTAAAGCAAGCTCTTCTTTAGGGGGCATTAAAGAACACACACATACACACAAAGAGTGTCACGCGTAGAACAATAAATAATTACAATAATAAAATTATGCAAAATAACGAAGAGGTCTAAGCTACAGAAAGCAAACAAATAACATGAGAAATAACTATATGTCTAGAAAGGGAACAAATAACATGAGAAATAACTACATGTCTAGAAAGGGAACAAATAACATGAGAAATAACTATATGTCTAGAAAGGGAACAAATAACATGAGAAATAACTATATGTCAAAAAAGGGAACTGTTATCTATGAATAAGACGAACAAGTTTGGACGCAATCTTACATTGCAAGGGTTTGGATGGCTGTCCCACGCTTCCATGAAAGTTTGTATTCCGTCGTCATGTGATTTGTATAAAGGGAGTAAACATCCATGGAGACGATAGTTACGTTATTTGCCAAATTGGTTTTGAGTCTTGTTGAGCTAGTCGGTGGTGTCCTCAATATAACTATGCCACATAGCTGAATTTTCAGTATGTTTTAAAAATACCATTTCTGAACATATCTATCAAATGTTATAAATGCGTCCAGTTCATGAACTACCGTATATACTCGCGTATAAACCGATACCAATTGCAAACAGCATAGACCCAGATCTGCCGTCGCCTAATGCGCCGGCAGATCTAGGTCTATGCAGTTTGTTAGGACTAACCAGTAGAACAAACAACATAGACCCTGATCTACCGGCGCATTATGCGACGGCAGATCAGGGTCTATGTTGTTTGCATTTGGACCCAGATTATACTAGAGTATAGACGGTATATTAATTTCTAAATGGTCTAATAAGGAGACTCTACACAGATTGTAACGTCATATGTTGCGCAACATACGGTGAAGCGATCAGACTGTCTCGTCCTTTGTAGATCATTCTTGCAACTCTACTCATCTTTAGTTCCTTTGTCCGGATACTCTGGAACAATTCTATATATCAGGAATGTAACGCTTGAAAAATTTACATATTTAATAAAGTTACGGTCTTCATCTGTCTTTGACGTTGTCGGTGCTTTATTGTGTTATGTATAATGTTTACATATGTAACTTTTTTCGTACATATTTAACTTTGTCCTTGATTGTAGGATGTAAACAAATTGTTTACTTAGAATTTGAGGTCAGGTTTGCTTTTGTTTACAATTAGATTGGTTTTTCCACTAGAATTACTAATTTGTGTCATATAGGCATATGATTTTCTAGAAAATTCTGTCAGGTGTCTTGTGTTTATATATAGGGAGTTTGGTAAACAATATTTCGTTCTTGTTCTCATGGTCAGTCTGTGAAGAATCATTTTGATGATCAGATGTTCATAGTTGTGTTGTGAAAATCAGAGCAAATTCAGAGAGAGGAATTATTTATTTAAATATTTATTGGAGTTACTAAAGTGCTCATTCTCATGTTGGATTGATAAGTGACTTTGGGATTTTTGTGAATACATTCAAAGATATTCTGGATTACATCATTCAGGCTTATCAGGATATTCAAGACTACTGGCACATCAGGACATTACAGACTAATGATACATCAGGACATTCAAGACTACTTGAATTCATTCGGAACATTCTATATTTTGGACTTGTGATTAGGACACTTAGGATTATTGGATTATTTGGATTTTAATTCACAAGACTGTAAGTGTCTTTTAATTTTCGCTTTAATTGTCTAGAAATAAATAGCTTGTTGATTTTATTTACATTGTTGGTTTCACTTTCTTTCTGCTACATACTTTTAAGACCTAGAGTCGTAACAATTTTTCTTGCTAGTGGCTCTTCTGTGGCTCTTCTGTGGCGCCGCATTTTGATCCAACAACGCAAAATGTCATACAAACGCAAAATGTCAGAAAGTCGACGCAGAATGTCATAATCAACGCAAAATGTAAAAAAAATTAAACGCAGATTGTTATAACATTGTCATCTCGTTAACGCAAAATGTCATAAAAAGAACGCGTTTTTTTAAAAATGGCAAAAGCGTAAAATGTCAACAAAAAACAAAAACAAAAAAAAAATCATCGCGATTTTCATTAGCGTAAGAGATACCAAATAAAGTCGTACATAAATTTTGTACTTTAAACAAATTTATTTACTATATATCCATACATAGATAAATACAAATTTATCATGAGAATAATTAAAAAGGGATTGGAAGGAAAAAAGTTCTTATTGAGTCCCTCTCCAAAATATCACCATACATTATAATATATGCATCCATTTAGGCTATTTGAAATGTTCTTATGACTTAAAGATTTATTAAAATTTATTATTATTATTATTATTATTATTATTATTATTATTATTATTATTATTATTATTATTATTATTATTATTATCATTATTATTATTATTATTATTATTATTATTATTATTATTATTATTATTATTATTATTATTATTATTATTATCATCATCATCATCATCACATTAGCATAATTACTAAAAAATATAAGCTCTGTAATGTTTTTCAGTTAACAGTGAAAAGCATCAAAGTACATTCGGAGTGTAAGTTCTTTTTCAAAAAATAGGATATTCCCATCTTGTTCATACTGCTTATCATTGACCTTTATCAGCTTTAGACGAAATTTGTCGGGATACATAAGAATAACCTAAAGTGCATTTACTTATGTTTTCCTTTTTTCAAAAATAATTTACCAAAAATAATTTACCAAAATTATTAGAGCTATTACAAATTTATTTTCAAGATAATTTGGTAACCGCCGCACCAAACTGCTCAGGAATATCAGATATCAATGCAATATTCTTACTTTTAAACATCATTCAGCACTTGCCCCCCCCCCCAAAAAAAAAATAACCACCATGAAAATAAAATGGTTGGTGTCTTAAAACAGTCAAAATATGATGAATTATTCATGTAGGATTTTTTAGTATTAAATGGGCATAATTCAAATAAAAATGTTCACTTTTTGAACTGAAGAGCCAGACAGCAATTCTACTAATACTGTTAGGATTGGCGAACATAGGCATTCTAACAAACTATAGGTTTATATATATATATATATATATATATATATATATATATATATATATATATATATATATATATATATATATATATATATATATTATCAATAAAATAATTATAATACTGTGTAATACTGTGTTAATATGAAATAGCTATAATATATAATACTATGTATTATTTATTAATACATAGTATGTGTTAGTTTCCTAACATTTGTCAAAACGTCGATGAGGTTCCAGGCACTTTTTTCGACCACGGTTTTTATACTGAACAGACAACTGTAAAACATTAATGTTTTTTAAGAAGCAGTTGTTACTGTCTTTTACAGAAAAGTATTTGTCAGCTTTGATGCTACTATCTCCTAAAAAAGACGGTATGTCAATCTTGCATAAAAGTTGAGTAAATGGTTCTGTTTTTGGTGGGCATTGTTTTCATGTTACTTTCATAATTTCATGTTCAAAGGCAGTATATTACTTGATATTTTTCATAAAATGTTACTGTAAGTTTTATTGAAATTTGTATTTTCTGTTTTTCTTTGTTATACAGTTGACTCAAAGGGACAAAGTAAAGTCCTATTGATAAACTTGAACTAAAACGTTATTAAATAGTCAGAGAGAGAGAGAGAGAGAAAATAACATTGCACTAAAACGTTATTAAATAATCAGAGAGAGAGAATAAAATTGCGCTTGAAGTTAAAAATGAGTAGTAACACAGTCAAGATAGCATTTGACATACATGTATTATTTTTTTTAGTTTCACTTTTGTTTTTCCCACAGATGTAGGCCATCCTTAATTTGTTTATTCCTTTTAGCCTCAAAGACTGGTTCTCGTTTTTTGTTTTTATCTAACACAGAGTTTTCAACAAATATATCATGATATACTTTATTACAATTAAATAATCAATAAATAAATTTTATGAATGGTCTAAATTATTTTTTACTGATCCTCTTATTGACTGGTGCCTGGTTAGTTAAAGGCTTAAATTACAATAAAATTCAGAAATGACATTTTTTGTTTTTTTCTTCTCTGCGTCTATTGCGAATGCATGGATATAAAATTGACATCAGCGCAAACGTGCGAACTCCAGACTGGATGTCTAATGAAGGCGGAGGGGATATACAAATGGCCTCCGTCCGTCCGTGTGTCCCAAATCTTGTGCGGGTTAACTAGTCTTACAAATTACATCAGATTTTAACAAAACTTACTCATGGGATGAATCTGTGCATATTATTATAAAATACTGGCTCTAAATGTTATTATTTCACAGCGGCGAGTTTTTTCCCATTGAAGTTGGAGTACTGATTAATTCTGATATATGTACAGTTATCATGTACAGTTATATTTGTACTGTTATTACGGACTGTTATCATGTACAGTTATATTTGTACTGTTATTATGGACTGTTATCATGTACTATTACGGGGCGCTCTTTCTCCTGAAAATATTAATCGAGAGATAGACCCCGGTTGGTCAGGTAGCACTAGCCTCTATAGGTCACTCGATTCTCGCCCCCACCCGCATAGGTTCAAGTCTCGGCTCGGCCGCGCTTGGCTATGTGAGAAGGTTTGCCAGTTTCTTTTGATGGGTCGGTGGTTCTCACCGGGCTCTTCCACCACCTATAAGAATTGACCACCATATACACCATACAAAGTGCTGCAAATGGCGTAAAAACAAATTCAGATCTACCTAACAGATCAAGTGATTTGGTTTGACTGCACAACAACACACCATACATAATCATCAAGCCAACTTCATACTGAAATAAGCTGATGGTCCGTAAAACCAAGACCCATTCATCAATGTATGTAATTCATGTTTACTATTTAATAATACATTATTTCAAAACTTGTTTTGTTATATGTAATAACCTATCGGATTTTAGCATGTTGACCTTGACATATACAGACGGACTTGACCTTTGTTTTTTTTTTTTTTTTGGGGGGGGGTGACAAGTGCGTACTAATGGTAAATGGCGCCCGGGGCGACGATGATGGCCCAAAGGGCCAGAATATGAGGCCCGAATTTTTATCAGCTGTTTTGGCTCCCCAAGACCTCTGGAGCCCCCCTGCCCTCCCCCCCCCCGTTAGTACTCTACAGGGTGGGTGTTAATCCTTCTATAAGCAAATTTAAAACGTCAAGAAACTTTAATTTAAAAGTACATTTTTCATTAAAACGCTTGTGAAATAAAATAGATATATTCATAATTTTGTCGGTGTAGCCCCGACGGTCTTGCCCAGATATTATGTACTCTTGACAATCAGTACAAATATTTCCCCATACACCTCAAAAACGATGGATATATCTATTACTTTTACAACAGTTATTGACCTTTATGTACTTAGCCTATAAACCATTATAAGCAAACTAATGTTACAGATTACATAACGTTTTACCTCCCTTTCAACGGACGAGGTCCTGTCAGGACTATATATATATATATATATATATATATATATATATATATATATATATATATATATATATATATATATATATATATATATATACACATGCACAGTTTTGAGACTCGTGAAGGTAATTAATCTCACAAATAAGGTCGCAATTTAACAAAACTTCTTGTAACTGTTGCTCATGGGATGAACATGTGCATATTGTAAAATCAGGGTGCTGTAAAAAAAAATTAACAAAATTACGTCCCTTTATGTACTTAGCTTATTTGCCATTATCTGGAAAGTTCTGGCATTTGTTAATGTCAGCTAGTGTTACATATTATCTCAAAATCTAACGACACTTTCTCTATATAAAACATGCATATGTATTTTTTTATTTATTTTTTTACAACATATATGGACCCTTTATCCACATATGAAAATGATATGCATATATACTATGTATATAATTTACCTGATTTAATCTTCAGTTCATTAGTATAACAATTTATGTTGTAATTATACCGCGCCGCAAGTTGGAGGGAGCCATAGAAATGGCCTCTGTCCGTCAATCCAAGGGTCTGTATGTCCGTCCGCCTGTAAACTAGAATAAGTTATATTTAACCATGAGTATTTTATACTGCGGGGGATCAGGTAACGAAGTTACAATCTTCTTGTTCTTCAGATAGTTCACGTTGCCTCCAGCTACAAATTTACGATCTCCGTACTTTCAGAGATGAAAATTTTCCAAAGTTTGAAAAATTAACTTGTTTAAAAATGTGCGTAAATAGCCTAAAACGGTGAATATTAACACATCTTAGCCCAAAAGTAATGTATACATGTATTCCTTCATGCTTTGACATAATATTGTCAGATAATAGCCATAAACATGACCTGATATGGTCAATATGAAAACAAGATTTCAAGGGCAGATTCCAACTCTAAAAAGACAAACCTGCAGTTTTCAAGTTTTGAATCAATTCAATTACTAGTATGTTAACATTATAATTACCACACGAGGTACTTATGATATTTCTTGTCTAGTTCCTGTTTCTTTTTTTTATATTAAACTGAAACTGACGTAAACTCCGAAGTAATATATAAAAAAATCCATAAAAAAAGAAGATCCTAACGTTCACGTATAATACAAATGTATAATAGACTTCCTCTTGTACACAAATGTTTTTACATTGTGTGCTGAATTCTGTCGGCATTTTGCGTTAAATTCTTTCGATTTTTTGCGTTGACCAAAAGTTTTGACATTTTGCGTTCGAGGTTACGACATTTTGCATTAATCGAGATGAAAATGCTATAGCAATATGCGTTGAATTTGTTTTACATTTTGCGCTGATTATGACATTCCGCGTCGACGTTCTGACATTTTGCGTTAGTATGACATTTTGTGTTGTTGTATCAAAATGCGGCGCCACACTCTTCTTGGACTTTCACTTCTTTCATGACCATGAAGTGAGAGTCATTCTTACCCAAATTACTTTTGCCACTTGTACTAAGAACTAAAATCAAGTTTCCTTAAAACGGTATCTGTCGGATCAAATTGTACTATTTTCTAACAGAATGAAATCATAATTCCTGTTCGCCATCCGATAATGCAATACTGCCATTTTGCATGTATTTGTCTCATTTGGATAATACTAACCAAAGAAATAATACCTCGTTGAATTTTTATTTTAGCTAGCGCTGGGTCACGTTTTGTGACTTAGAAAAAAAGTATTATATTTGTAGAGCCAGACAACATTATTCCAATTCACACATTTCTTTTTAGGAATGATTGATATTTCATATGGCGAAATTTGACGTATGTAGATCAGTACTCTTGTGCTTGTGCGTATATCTGTAAATATATATATATATATATATATATATATATATATATATATATATATATATATATATATATATATATATATATATATATATATATATATATATATATTCCTATATATATATATATATATATATTCATATATATATTCCTTCTGAAAGAATAGTCCTAGGACTTCTTGTACATATGTAGACGGAAAGTTAACAGGCTGATTCCGCAAAAAAGCTCAAATTCACTCTTCATCACGTATTATGGCATTTCCAGCGTCGTGGCTTTCTATACTTGAGTTCTGATTAACTTCCAACGCTGAGTATCTTTTGAATCAGATTAGAATTTCTACATATTGTTTATTGGTTTCATCAGAGTAGAATTTCTATATCTGGTTTATTGGTTTGACAATATAGTTGTTAGGCTGAAACAGTTAAACATACAAATGAAATAAGAGTGTCAAGGTCACACGGCGACCCAGTTTTGATAGAGAACGGGCTTGGGTTGTGGAGTTCCGACCAAGCGCGTCCATTGAAAACCAAAATTTGTTGGAATATATGTTCTTGTTCCATGGGCGGAAGCGGTTTCCGTCAAATAATAACTTCATTCCGATATAAACTTTGTATTTGCTTAGGATAATCTCTAATTATATTCTTATCTATGTACAATACTCACACTTACTGTTCAACTTTTTTTTTTTTTAATTTTTTTAATTTTTTTAAATTTAATTTTATTTTATATTTTTTATTTTATGTTAAACCATGTTTTGGTGTGTTCCATGCCATACCCATCACGCCTTGGCACATTTTATAACGATGTATGCGCCGTTACAAAGTAAAAAAGATTATTTCCTAAAGGCTGTTTTATTTGCAGTGAGCCATTTAGTTCTTTTTCCTGTGATTTTTTAAAATCTAATTCCCTTTTTAAAAAATAACTAAAGGCAATAGTCGCGCATGACGGAAAACTATGTAAGAACTATTGCCTGATGTGACAAAGTGCATGCGAGACGCATTTGCAACTCTTTCGCGAAATGAATGAGCCTGATCAAAGCACCCGAAGGAAACTGATCTGTTGACAAACAGACGACAATTCTTGTTTTTTTTCTTCTCTAAGCCTAAGGTAAATAAAGTAATAAAACATTTATTTCATTGCTGTGTAGGGAAGAGACAAAAATATTTCTCGTCGTTGCTGTGAACAACCAGGTGTTCTGTTGCCCTATGCAACTGTGTGCATTTGTGGGCTATCCCAGAATATGGATAATGCAAACATGTGAATGAGATGATAGCAACAGGTAGTGATTTACTTTGCTTAGTCTTCTGCCTCATCCAAAACGAATCTGTTGCTGTTTAGGTTTTGGCATGAAATATAGCCCATGCATTAACATCCTTCAATAATACACCTCCGTTTGCATCGTATTCACAAAAGGTGCATACTATTGCAGGCAGATTTATTACATCTGCATAAAACCAGCTCAGTTAGTCTTTTCGAGGCACGATCTTTTGTCACCAGCACAGGTACACCATCCACTTTGCTCTATCCATGATCTGTTAGGTTCGAAACACACTTTTTAGGCGCAAGTGTCCTCTTCCAAACTAAAGGTTCAAAGCAACCACAAAACGTGCATAGTCGACTCTCGATCCAGTATTCTCAGGACTTGTATAGAACGCCGCTAAGAGGGTTCACATAGATCTGCTGTTTCTTTTTTGTTTTCATGTGCTGACAGAAGTGAAATATACCACGTTTTAAATCAGGTCTGTTGCAATGTTAGCTTTTCCCGATACACGACAGATTGCTCGTGGAATCAAAGCCAGTCACTGCATCAAAATGTGTGGGAGCCTGCCATGAATCCGGACCAAACTTCTACACAATGGAATGGGCTGTTACATAGCAAAGTCGGTTCTTTTACACCAGTGCGAAACTACAGTTCATTACATTGCAGTGTCTAAAAATGCACATACAGTATAGCAACGTCTGTCGCACGAGTGGATCGCTATGCCTTTGAAACTTTGACACGCATTTTGAGCAAGCAACAGCATCGTTGTGTTTACTTGCTCTTGGTCTGCTTCTAGGGATGGGTTACGCTTACTGCTTTTCTGGGTGACAAGGATACATTTCTCACCACACGAAAGTCACCCAGCCACAACGAATTGCTGACCTGGTTGCAAGCGCTCTTCGAAAATTTTTATTATGTGGTTACATATAAAATTTGTCAGATTAGCTTTGTTCAGTGGATTGCAAATGTATTTATGCCAGTGGATGGTACATGGGTATTTGGCCTTTGTTTTCTGACTTCAAAGGTAGAGGAATACCCTTCTTCCACTCCGCTGTGACTCCTTGACAGAGCAAGGTTTGTATCTATTTATGTACGTGCTCGATTGTGATGCAACTTGCTGAACATATTTAATTGCTATTTCTCCGAATGCAGGTACAATGCCTTTTGTGAGCATCTGGACTATTGCCATGCCATCAACTTTATGATAGGTTGGGATAATGGGACGGATAACCAGCAGTTGGGGACAAACTTTAAAATATTTATCAAGCCATGGAAAAGAACATTATTTTGTGTCTATCTGAGAATTCCATCTGGATGATCTAGAGAGCAAGGCACAAAAGATAATTCATGTTGGAGAATTTGTTTTAAATTGTCGTTTCTACTTTTGCTTCGACTGTCAGTCTGCCAATGAGGTCACGGTCATAAGAAATGGCCGTTGTTAGTCAGTGTTGTGTTTTGCGTTCTTTTGTTGTAGATATGTCGGAAAATAAATTTATTTTTAGGTTCGAACGAGTTTCGCAAAAGGTTACCTGATTTCAATTCAATCGCTCTTGAAACAAATGTCCCAGGCCTTCTTTTCCCATCTCAAGAGACCATAACAGTTTCAAATGTCATGTCATCAGGCATTACTACCTCTGATGCAATATTTATATAGCGTAACGAATTCTCTACACATTGCTCACGAAAGTTGTAAGGATCTGCTTCCATCATCTGTAATATTTTCAGAACATCCTCCTCATCTCTAGAAAATTCAGATTTCACGCTCTCTTTGTACGAGCTCGAAGTAACAGTTTCTTCAACAACGCACATCATTCACAGAGCGATTGTGATTGCTGCTCTCTCATATGGCGTGTGATGAATCACCTGTCTGGCGCTGCTTGTTTGTGAGACAAAGCTATGATTCCGCCTTTCGTCCAGGAGTTTAGGTTGATTGACTGTTCTAGTGACAATTCTGTCCTAATCTGACTGAATGAGCTGTAGATCTACTTATATCATGGTTTTCTTTCATAAACTCGTCAAATATGTATATAAACATGTCAGGACGTTCCTCTATATCAGCATATATATTGGAAGCCACATTCAGTAGTTTGTTCTATCCATAGAATAGAACTGTGAGATCATTGCAGCTGCAGCACTAAACTGTAGAGCCCAGTTGCCTTCTCCCTTGGCTCTAATCAACTGCTGAAAACCGAGAACCAAATCAGAGGCAAAACGTTTAGACTTTTGACCTGCTTCATTTTTAAATTTGGTCAACAGGTCAAACACATTTTGAAGACGAGATATTATGGCGGACGGGCGATCGGCAACATCCAGAGAATTTTTTTTCTGATATGATCTATCTACATTATGTGACAGAACTTCGGATTAAATCCTTCTCCAACTTTCCCACGGACCTATTTTCAGACAGATACTGAGTGAAAGGTTTCTTCTGCAGTCTAAACATAGCTCCATTTCTAGTTTGCAAGCTTTCTCGCGACGGTTGTAGTTTTTGACTTTGAGAAGAAAAGTGACATACTGTGGTTGAGAACCCACTTTATGCTTGGCATATGCCGCTATAAAATCAAGTCATCTGATCTTTGTCAATATATTCTCATTGCTTTGACCTTTTGCAGTGTTTAAAATCGTGCCAGATGCCACGAATGCCCTAACTTGTGAGTCTTTGTCTGACAGAATAAAGAGACCAGACCAGAGGTGCGGAGTCCGAGCAAGATTGTTGCTCATTAGCAGTAAATTCCTGATCAGTAAAATCCTGATTCCTAGTCTTCCGTCCAAGTCGAGCTTTCGGCTCTGATCCTATTATATAAAGCATCCTCGCGCAGAAGAGATGACGAATTTATTTGTGAAATACCAACATTCGTACCTTTTCGAGCGGGCTCTTTCAGAGCTAAATGCCAATGATGTATTTGCTCCATTCAGTTTTCTTTACTCGTTTTTATGGAAGTAGACAAAGGGTCTCTTAATCTAAACCCTTTCTTTGAGAAGAATTATTATCAATATACAATATTTATTCCATGGAATCCATTTTCTTCACTTGTATACATACACACTAACATCATAATAAAAATCTGATTGAATCGAAAACAATGCTCAGAAAAATGATCAATCCAAAGTTAGTTCCTATTTTTGCAATTGAAAGAACGTATAACACAGGAACAATATAGCAATGCGTATAACACAGGAACAATATAGAAATGCGACAATAATGCTAATACTAATACTGATAATCTATGTGTTGAAAAACAAACCAAAAGAGGACAATAACTGATCAGTGTTTTCTTTCGTAAGAGGAATATAATAATAAACGACAACAAATATCAGATACACAAATAGGTCGGAAAAAAAGAAAATCACAACTTTTAACTTCTAAACTGATTGGAATGCACTTTTCGAGTCTTGTATGTGAAGCACGACACGATTTATGTAATTCACGTCAAAGGAAAAAGTAATCTTGACGCGTATGATCAATTATGTACCCTTCTTGTGTATGTGAAGAGAGAGAGAGAGAGAGAGAGAGAGAGAGAGAGAGAGAGAGAGAGAGAGAGAGAGAGAGAGAGAGAGAAAGAGAGAGAGAGAGAGAAAGAGAGAGAGAGAGATTAGGTAACAGTAAAGGTCAATCAGATGATAAGTAGATGTAAATTGAAATTTAGGAATCAAATCAAACGAAAAAAAAATGTCGCGTAGAGAGAAATTGGGGGCAAGAGTTTGGTCTCAGCTGAGCAATTTCACTTGTTTTATTCAATACCGAGCAATGACGCGTTGGCGGGAAGTTCTCCACAACATAAAAAAATTATTAAAAAAAAATATACAAAGTTACATCCCGGTAAACTTTGAGGGGTTTTTATCGACACAAATGGGGATGGGGGGTGGGGGTGGCAGAGGGGTTAGGTGCTTATACATTTCGCGTCGAACAAGTTAACAATTCAAATTTTAAAAGCATTAATTCTTAAAGTAGTATTTCTTGTAAAAATGTTCTATATTATTTTCTTTGAAATTGACATGTTTCGCTAAATGAGTGTACTTGGAAGCTATCAATCAGGTATTAAATTAAGAAAGTTATGCTTATAATCATCCAGGCGAAATGATTTTCTGTAGAGGGCGCGTTACAATTTTCATTTCTAAGTAACTTTTATAAAACTGCTGCGCATATTCTATATGTATGTATGCATGCATGTATGTATAATGTATATAATTTGGCGGCACAGCAAAATCTTGGCTATATAATGTCCAGTAAGTTTGGAAATTCCGAAATAGAAGCATACAAAACAAAAATAAAGGCAGAAAAGTTTAAACTCCTAAAAATACAAAGTCTTAAGTTTGATATAAACCTAACTCTTTTAAAAACTTCTCAGCATGAACATCATCACAGGACTCATCCCAGGGCAGAAAGGGTGCATATTCTACATCGTCGATCTCACAGGGGGTATGTATGTATGTATGTATGTATGTATGTATGTATGTATGTATGTATGTATGTATGTATGTATGTATGTATGTATGTATGTATGTATGTATGTATGCATAATGTGGTATGTACGTATGTATGACGGACTGACTGACTGAATGATTGACTTTTCTTTATTTTCTCTTTAAAAGAGATTACATTCAGTTATTTTCGTTATAATATAATAGCAATACAAACATTAGAGTGACATTATTAAATACACAGCACACTAAACATGTAAATATATTTACAAAAGTACAACGATTGTCATTAGACCTCAGTATTCAGATTATAATTCCTGCTTTTGATTTAATGAATATGTGATGTCCAACATGTAAAGCACGGGAAATACAAGAATATATGTCTCATTTTTAAAAAGGCTTTATTTTTGTTTTGTAAAAAAAAAGAACATTTAAACAATTTAGATAGAAGTATGCGGCACCCCATTTAATTAATATATGCAGTATGACAAATATTTGATTTCAAATAGAATCATTATAAACTATTGACGTGTTTTAAACACGAAGCTATTATATACATAAACTAGATATAAAGCATTCAAGGACATGAACATATGTATAGGCGTTCAAAGTATGTACGCAAGTATATATGTATGCTATGTATGTATGCGTGTGTATATGTATGTATGTATGTATGGATGTATGTATGTATGTATGTTGTATGTATGTATGTATGTATGTATGTATGTATGTATGTATGTATGTATGTATGTATGTATGTATGTATGTATGTATGTATGTATGTATGTATGTATGCATGCGTGTGCATATGTATGTTATGTATGTATGTATGTATGTATGTATGTATGTATGCATGCATGCAAGTATGTATGTATGTATGTATGCGTGTGTATATGTATGTATGCGTGTGTGTGTACATATATATATATATTATGTATGTATTTATGTATGTATGCGTGTGTATATGTATGTATGTATACTTAAAAATAGGCAAGTATACAGGAAAAAGGGTGGGATAACACCGTAGTAATGAAAATAGTTGGGTAAAACATACATATATATGTTGCTAATATAGTCACATGAGTGAGAAATCTCACAGTAAAGGAAAATATAAAAGACACTACGATCAAGAATAACTTGCAGAAAAAATACAAACATCTTGGAAATATTGGAATTATTTACATGTGACTAGGATCTTTTAAATAAATTGTCGCGTTAGCTCTTTCTCAAAACACTGGAAGTCAAACAGTTATTAATAATATGTATGGTAGATAAAATGATATGGGTCCATTAACCTAATCTAATCTAATCTACAAGCATATTGTTATATCATGTTCAAGTTTATTGTTTTTCTGTACATCAATTCTAATTCTTCTGCAACCAAACACATACTTTTCTGTCATGTCAAGTAACCCATAAAGGCAAAGTTTTCAACTCTCTATCCCAACAGGATGTGAAGTAGAGTTTCAACGTCTTGACAGAAAGCCATTGTGAATATACTATGTATACTGAGTCTATTATTTGCTCAGACATAATATTGCGTTCATCGTTTGGGTTTTGGTAGAATAGAAGCATATGCTTAGCTCTGTCTACAACTAATCTTTCACAAAGTTTACAATTATCCTCAGAATAAATTGAACACATTATCAGAGATGCAATGGTTGCAAAAGACGAAGTCTTTTCAGGCAAACATTGTCCAAGCTTCCAGGCAGCGAGTGGTTGAAGCTCAGCTTGTTTACTCGCGAAATGTAAAAGTCCGGGTCTAGATTCCAGTTTTGATCTCCACAATCTCTCTTCAAAACAGTGAACTGTTGTCTCAATATTCTTCTTCCAAATATGTCTCGACAGAGAATATAAGTGGAAAAAGTCTCGAAGGTGGTATTTCACAAGAACACAGTATCTTTAACAAAACCAATGCTTTCACATTCATGTATCAGGAAATCAAGAAGTTTTCTGTTGAACACAAATTTCATGTTAATGAACCTTTAATTGAGAAAAAAAATTGATTTAATCTACGTTTCCCTCAACTAACCACAATCCAAGAATACTTATTTTTGTCTCTTTAGGTGAATGCTGATCGAGACCTTGAACTTTTCTTGCAGTTTTTCCTTGACAAAAGTCTAGGTCATATATCTGTAACTGATTCAAATTTGACCACAATACGCATCCATATATCATAGCAGGCAAAACTATCGTTGTCCAAATTTTAGCACTCTTTACTGGATTCATACCATACTTTCCTATGCCGATCCGTACAATGGAATAAAATGCTGACCATCCTTTTTTCACCGGCATCTTTCACTGTAACAGTATTAGAAAGGTCTGAGGAAAGAGTAACTCCAGCATATTTCCTTGACTCAACTAAAGGAATCTGTTTATTGTAAGTGTTAGAGTGGTTTCTTGTAGGAGTTTTTACTTTGAAAATATGACAATTTTGCTTTTATCAGTGTTGTATCGTAGTCTCCACTTAGTTGCAAAGTTTTGGAGGCTTCGAAGCAGACTATCCATGCCATTCAACGATGAGGATAGCAGCGCCGTGTCATCAGCTAGTAGAACACATGGGATGCTTAAGGTACTAACTTGCATTCCATCCTATAAGGATATTAAGTCATTTATCATGACTAAGAAATAGTCACGCTGAAAGCATTATTTCTTGACCTACACCTTAGGTTAATAAGTATAGTTTTGAACGTTGGCCATTGAGCAAAACGAGGGCCCTGACATCTCGAAAAGAATTACGAATCAATCTCCACACTTTTCCATTTACTCTAAGAGAGGAAAGTTTATAGAAAAGGCCATCATAACACACGGTATTGAAGGCCTTCGCATTGCGCACGAATGCAGCATATACTTTTGAGTGTCCTTCAAAATAATGGGATAAAGCCTCTTTTATAATAAAGGCCGCAGTAATGACGTTACATTGGTCTCGAATCCATATTGTAACGGGTGAGGAAAATTCTGCCTCTCACTAAATTGAGTAAGTCTCTTCACCAGCATTTTTCAAATACTCTTTGAAATACGGGAAAGACTGAGATGTCTCTATAGTTATTCACATTTCTTTCCACCTTTGAAAATGGGAACGAATGAGATGTCTCTATATTTATTCCCGTTTCTTTCCACCTTTGAAAATGGAAACAACGATTACATATTTAAAATAGTAGCAATAAGTTTCCAAGGAGACGATATGATTGTATATTTGGCACAAAATGGAATTAATTGATTAATGAGCATAGATAATTTCACTGGTCTAAATAAATTTCGAAGTCTTCTGCTTCAGAGAAAAAATGTGCTATTTATTAGGGATTTTGATGTGCTGAATTCAAATATGACAATTAAAACAACTGATTGGCTACTGTTTCCAAGATATTTAAGTTTTTACATTTTACGCGTATGTATATTGTGTACATAGTAGAGTTTTAATCATAAATTGTAAACCTAGGTCTTTTCATGTGTTTATGGTTGCTTTACATGATAATATTTCACCTGTCCTGTTTATGTAACACTTTAAAAAAACAGCAAAAGGGTTATATAAATAAACAATATATTGAAACAAAAGTCCAAAAACTATTATGTATATATAAGTACATAGTTTAGTCCTTATTCAGTGTCTACTCGGCGCTTCTTGGTTTGTCTATTGTATTCATTAAATGGAACATCTCTTGTCGCTGTCCAGCAATAGTCTGCAAGCATTGATGGGCTCCATTTGCCCTGATAGCGTTTCTCCATTGTTGCAATGTCCTGGTGAAATAGCTCACCGTGCTCGTCGCTCACTGCTCCGCAGTTCGGTGGAAAAAAATCTAGATGAGAGTGCAAACAATGTATCTTTATTGACATGTTGCAACCAAGGCTTTTGTATGCCTTGAGGAGGTTTTCGACCAACTCCATGTAGTTGTCTGCCTTGTTGTTTCCGAGAAAATTTGTTGCCACTAACTGGAAGGCTTTCCATGCCGTCTTTTCCTTGCCATGCAGTGCACGGTGAAATGCATCATCTCGAAGAAGTTCACGAATCTGAGGACCAACAAAGACACCTTCCTTTATCTTAGATTCACTTAGCCTTGGAAATTTTCCACGGAGGTACTTGAAAGCTGCTTGTGTTTTGTCCATGGCCTTGACAAGTTCTTCATCAGACTCAGCTTGATGTGCAAGGGTGGTAACAAAATCTTCCTTGATTCAACAAGTGGTGGATGCTGAACACTTTTCATCCCAGGCTCCAATGACTGCCGGAGTGGCCAATCTCTCTTGATGTAGTGGGAATCTCTCGCACGACTATCCCATTCGCAGAGAAAACAGCAGTACTTTGTGTATCCAGTCTGCAGACCAAGCAAGAGAGAAAGAACCTTGAAATCGCCATAAAGCTGCCACTGATGTTGGTCATAGTTTATGCACCTCAAAAGTTGTTCATGTTTTCAAAGGTTTCCTTCATATGGACTGCATGAGCAACTGGAATTGATGGTAAAAACACAACCATTATGCAGCAAAACAGTTTTAAGACTCGTCTTCGATGAATCAATGAACAGTCTCCACTCATCTGGATCATGAACGATGTTGAGGGCTGCCATCACACCATCGATGTTGTTGCAGGCTACAAGATCACCTTCCATGAAGAAGAATGGGACAAGATCCTTTTGACGGTCACAGAACATGGAAACTCTAACATCACCTGCCAGGAGATTCCACTGCTGTAGTCTGCTCTGCCTTACTCTTGGGTAGTTCCAAATCCCTGACAAGGTCATTCAGTTCACCTTGTGTTATGAGGTGTGATTCAGAGGAGGAGGATGGGAGAAAAAATGGGTCATGTGACATTGATGGTTCAGGACTAGAAATTTCATCCTCTTTCTCTTCCTCGTCTGACTCAAGTGAGAATGATTCTGGTGCAACAATATTGGTATATCAAATTGCTTTATACCGACACTTTAAAATTCATGTTATTGTTAATATATGTGGTATAAATAAATAAATATATAAATAAATAAATATATAAATATATATATATATATATATATATATATATATATATATATATATATATATATATATATATCACTCCTCTCGTCCCTCACTATTTATCAGGACGCTGACAAGAAAAACACCCCATTTGTTTCCAGTTAATAATAATGTCATTATTACTTAGAAATTCTCATAAAATTTGCTTCGTCTAAATCAACTTGCATTCGCGGTACAGGACACTCCTACAAAACATTACTGTTAGCTAGACAATTACACAATGTCTTTCCGCGCAACGACACCATTCGTTGCTTTGGTCTTCAAAATAGGAATACTACTAATAAAGAAATAATTAGTACAGATCGAATACGTAAAAGAGCGTTTAAACACAACAAATCATTGTACTCAAGCAGCACGTGAAATTTAAATGTTTTAATTCAGCTTACGCCACAAAAGCGCATGTATGTATACATATACCTACCTACATGGACCTTTTCACCTACGTCCCTCCGCCCCATCATCCCTCCCTCCCTATCTATCTATCTACCAACCCACCCACCTACCTACCTACCTACATTATGCAAAGTAATTGGCTCAACCTGTGAATATTGGAAATGAAAGCATCGATTATGGAGAAATAATTGCATGTTTGTAATAATTTGTTATGCACAGAATCCGATACATAGAGATAACTGAGATTGCTCTGCAGTTATCAAATTTAATTCGCAGAACCAATACATAATTATCAGTTGTTTTTCCTGATTTCGATCTCAATAAAATATCATAAATAATAAATGATACACGATATGTAATATTATCAAACGTTTATATCACCATTATATTCAACTTGAGATATACATTTCGGACCGCTAGTCGATAAATTGAAGTCACAAGCGAATATTCGTTTCAAGGTTAAAATTAATAAAATGACGTCCGATATTAAATTAATAATGAGCTAAAATTTGTATGACAGAGCATGTTTACCCAATATTTTTTTTTAAATTTGGAAATGTTATGCTTCGTATAGGGAAATTATCAGCCTAGAATATCTTGGTGTACATATTATGTATATTTATTCGATTCTAAATATATGTTTAATTTTGTAACTCGATATGCTGAACACATCGATATTTGATTTATTGCACACCAAAAAAATTTTATCGGGTGGTGATGGTGACGAAATATAGTGTAAGTAATCACAAATAGCTTTTGTTATCCTCATTTTCGTTCATAGATATATATATATATATATATATATATATATATATATATATATATATATATGTATGTATATATATGTATGTATGTATATATATATATATATATATATATATATATATATATATATATATATATATATATATATATATATATATAACGTATTTAAATGATATATACAATATGTTTACGATAAAGTACAAATGAAAGTGTATAAATATTTTATCCTTGTTAAATATAGAAAGCTTACAGTAATTCAGGAATTCTGGTAAAACTATGAAATAATTTAAAGGAATGTGGCGGCATACAGTATTTACTTCTCTCTCTCTCTATCTCTCTCTCTCTCTCTCTCTCTCTCTCTATATATATATATATATATATATATATATATATATATATATATAGTTTTACTGCAAGATACTATCTTTATAATCTATTACATACACTCTTGAAACAAGTGTAAAACAAAGAAAGAGAGAATCTTTCTTTCACTTTGCACACACACTAAGTTTTAACGAATAAAATCTCTCTACTTTTCGGTTAACTTGCATGTATAATCCACGTCATTAGTGGATTATGAATGTCGTTCATATACATACATACATACATACATACATACATACATACATACATACATACATACATACATACATACATACATACATACATACATACATACATACATACATACATACATACATACATACATACATACATACATACATACATACATACATTGTTTTTTCATGCAACAGGAAATCAATCATAAATACATAATTTATTCCTACTAGCGCTTTCGCATAATCAGGAATTCTGTGGAATAACTTCCAGCAATGTGAATGTAGATATACTGTTTCTGCTTTTTGTAATCTTCTTGTATAAATTTTAACGTTAAGTTTCCTACTTGTTTTCCCTTCATTTCAATCGATCGGGAAAGATATTTTAAAAAATGCAAACATCATTTCAGGTCATTATTATTCCGTGCAGGTGATATTAAAAATGGATTAATGCATTTTAATTGAAGTAGCTATTTCACGCCAAGGAATTCCTACTGCAGTGGTTCCCAAACACCGGGTCGCGACCCAAATATACTGGTACTGCATTTTGGGTAGCAAAAGATGGTATTTAGGGTCGCGATCAAAAAATGTTTGGGAACCACTGCCCAACCGGTTAATATATATAAGAGTTCGAAATGCGAGTAACCAGTGACTTAACATTAATTGCAATATTCTGCCCCCAAATGATCCTTTGAGCGTTCGTTTTTGGCGCATGATTTAATATAACCTGAGTTCCATTACAGAACAATACCAACGTCTTTTGTCAGTTGGTTTACAGGACTCTTACCACAAATTCCGTTTGCGCAGGGTTCCAGTCTCGAGTGCGCGTGTGTGTGTGTGTGTGATTGTGTGCACGAAGCAACAGAGTACTAGGGACATTCCAAATTTTAAACCCCTCTTTCCAGCTCCAGTAGTGAATCAACATAGAAACGACTTTGGGGCAGCTTTGACAGCAGATGCCTATAATCTGACGTAACGCTCGGTGTGACTGGGTCGTCTCCAACCATTATTTAATTGATCTTGGGCAAGAAATGAGTAATAATATAACCACATCTTTAATTATATGTTCCCTGTTCCTTTACCTTATACCCGGATATAGGGACTGGGATTTCTTGGCATGTCAAACGTATCCCATTAATACTATTAATACCCGTGCATATGTTTTTAGTTCTCCTTACCGCAGTGTTTACTGTGAGAGTGAATAAGGTGGAAGGCTGGAGAGAGAGAGAGAGAGATTTGTCCATCCATGCATAAATATATGCGCATGCTTCTTCGCAATTTGATACACCTTGACAGACATATATTTTGTATTAAAACATAAATATCCATAAATATGTGCGCAATTAATAGATAAATATAGACAGACAGACGTAAGAACTCGTTTGTTTTATTCGAGCACAAACGTCTGGTCAATTTCATTTGTGATTCTGTGAGAAACCAACACTATAGTCCGTTGGCGATGTAGACGGTAAAAAAAAAAAATTAACACCTTCAACACTCCTTCTATCGCTGAAATTCAATGCAGTTAATCGTGCGATAATCTGAAATAATGTCTGAAATTGGATTCCTTTTCAAGATAACATTTCCGAACAGTTTGATCACTGATATATCACTTTAAGTTTTTGGCATGCCCCTTTCTCTTTGTCATGAATTCGACTTTATTATTCCGACCGATAATTATAAGAAAAGCTAGTTCGACCACACAAATATAAGAATTTTCCACCACCTATCAAGTTCATGCGGCTCATCTTTACTTTTGAAACCCCATATTGCCAGTATAACAATTAGCTGGCCATTGTTAAACATTTATGACAGTGGAGAATAATTTTTGGAAGAAAAATCCTCTTTTTTAATTTATCAGAACCTTCATAGCTGTATTAAAATTTCAACATTCACCAGTCACGCTTATTCCTAATTCGTAGTTGTACACAGAGTCTGCATTGACCTGTAAAAGACTGACGCCACATGATCACTTAAACCGTTGTTGTTGTTGTGTG
Organism: Margaritifera margaritifera; assembly: GCA_029931535.1. Classification (NCBI taxonomy): domain Eukaryota; kingdom Metazoa; phylum Mollusca; class Bivalvia; order Unionida; family Margaritiferidae; genus Margaritifera; species Margaritifera margaritifera. Next base: position 649,072 of record JAQPZY010001377.1, on the reverse strand, counting down.
TGTCTGTGTGTGTGTGTGTGTGTGTGTGTGTGTGTGTGTGTGTGTAAAATTAAAAGAAACATGGTCGAAAGATAGCGAAGTGATTGCAATTTAAATATTTGTACGAGTGAGAATTGTCTTGATGAATAACTAACTGTTCATGCGCCATGAAGTAACGATTTACACATATGCCGTGAAAAGACTGGCCAGCGGTCCAACTGACCCGGCCAGGTCTGGTCATGATTCAAACCCCATCCCTTCTCGTCGCGAATCTGCCACTCTAACCATTGTGCCACCGCTGCTCTGCGCTAAATGTTATATTTTTTGGGTAGCTACTCCCAGGTTTTACGTTAGTTTCCAGTGTCGGTGTATGCGAGACTATTGCCTATATAAGGTCGTTGAATTTACGGTATAAGACTTTATACCATTTAATAAAGATCCTCGCCCAAGACCATTGTGATTTCGAATTAGATCAGGACACCTTTGTTTCTAAGCGCTGAAATACATTTGTATCAACAAATTGTATTGCCAATATTATATATGTAGCATTGGGATCAGCATAGAAGTTATTACAAATCATCAACACACATTTGCTAGAGCTTTCACCACGTAATTTCCATGGTATGTAGGGGGCCCGGGTGGCCGAGTGGTCAAAGGCACTCGCATTTACAGATTAATCACAAATCTCACCTCTGTCCTCGTGAGTTTGAGTCTCGGCTCGACCAACCTGGGTATATGAGAAAGCTTGCCAGTAGCTTCCCGTGGATCGATGGTTCTTCCCGGGGTCCTCCCGGATTCTTCCTCCACCAGATATACTACACGCCATGTATAACCTAGCATGTGTGCTGAGATATGGCATTAAACCCTGCCAAAAAAATGAAAGTCTAATATAATATCTGTAGAGAAGACTACAACTTGAAACGGGTGTGTGTGTGTGTGTGATACATGTTTATATTCAATATAGGAAAAAGGGGGAGAAACGGATGGAATGAGAGAAAGGCAAAGCCAGAGATTTTTGATTGATATGACCGATACTTATCCACACCCAATATTTAGGAGATTTTATCATGCAGATAAATCAATGATTATTTGACAATTTATGCACTTGCCTGATCCCGAAGCGTAAATTAAGTACTCCGTATAAGTCATGCTTGCATGTTTGATCAATAATGTTACTGCAGGAAATTAGTCTACAGGGTATCTTAAATGCAATATTTACATCTTTACACGCGAGCGACGGAAATCTGAATTTTTTTCTTCGTCTGAAATTGTCTGAATCTTTGTAGCCATCCACAGGATGTTATTTGATATATTAATACAACTATCAATTGGCGTTTTTGGATGTCACACTTCGCCTGCTTGAAATAGCTTCTGATCTAAGCGATAATTGTACCACTGTCGTCTGTCGAGAGATTGGCGCCAACCGAAGACGCGAGGAATAAGAAAACCCTACACCCGATATGTTTCCTTTATTTCTACATCTTTGATGAGATTAAGCGAGTGATTGGTATGATGCCCTTATCAATCAATAGTAATGAATAAATCAAGAAATATTCAGAAGTCTAGAGAAGTTATACTGTAAATAATGAAGTAGCAGACTGGTATTTGCTACATTAGATGACGAATATATTATTTTCTTTCAGCTCATGAGGAGATTAAGAGATAGAATTTCAATCAAATTAGGGAAATATTAGACCAATGAAGAGGACTAGAAAACCGGTGGTTTAAGGGACAAAACAATCAAACCAAATTTATTTCCATAAATCTATACTTCTAAATCCTACACATAATATATCTTGATTTCTGGCGATTATTGTAAAAGGACAAACGCGCTTTCTTAAGCAGAGGAAGGTGGTAGATGATCAGGTCACAGAGTCTTAGGAAATAAGTCAAATGCCTTGTGATACTTTTTAGATCCTTTTCATCATGGGTGGATTTGTTTGGATTTGTTCACCTTGGCCACCCATTTTGACCGTTTAAGCCATTCTCCTAATGAATTTCAATGTAGTTTCATATCGAATAGATCTGCTAATTGATGGGACTGTAGGTTATGATTTATATATGGACAAGCCCCCAACTTCACGATAATTCTGTCAAGGTTTTTACCTGTATTAAAATTTAAATAATTTCACATTATTTTTCTTTATAATGCAAACGTTTATGCTGAAGGTAGGGATAGAAAAGTAATAACACCGGAAATGTACCACAAATCTCGAGAACTGTACACACAAAAAAACAACAATATTTTAAAGTACAAGAGCCGATGAATCTCTAAAATTTGACGAGGCCTTTATTCATTACTGAAAGAATAACTAGACTCTCTAATATCTTGAAATAAATCCAAAATTGTCTGTTTAATTTGCTGTTCAACTTACACCATAATAAACAAAGCAAGTTAATTAGAAGGTTATCGAAACATTTCAATTTTATTAATACAGTTTTAGAAGTTTAATAGACTGGCCCCTTAGCTACAAAACGCCTGAACTGTTTAATGGCATGGTCCCGTATTTACGAAACTCCTCAACTGTTTGGCGACCTGGTCTCGTATTTACAAAACTCCACAACTTAAGTGCACACTGAAATTCAAATTATGATAGCTTTCAATAAATAAACTAGGTGAAATACAACAGATTTAAAAATAGCAATATGTATAGGTAATTAACTGAGTATTGAAAGAATAGTGAACCCAAGGTCATGTGGCGCAGGATGCCCGAGCTTGCGAGGGCAATCTACGCCACATGAACGAGGGCCCAATATTTATAATGCTCAGTCAATAATCTTTTTATTATATACTTATAAACAATCATATCAATCATTCTGTAATGTTACAGGAATAACACAATTGAATGAAAAAATTATAAACGTTTTATTGAACATTTTACATGTCGTTCATGTTATTTTACATGTCGTTCATGTTCATTTTACATGTCGTTCATCTTATGAATGAAGCCTGAGCACTAAGCAGTAATACACATTGCTGCTATGTAAGCGCGCACATTCTCATTCAATAGTGGACGAAAGTAAGTTTGTCAAATAGGATGGAATGTCGTAACCCCCCCCCCCGAAATATTGCTATAGTGAACGAAAGTAAGTTTGTCAAATAGGATGGAATGTCGTGTAACCCCCCCCCCGCCCCCCCACCCCCACCACCGAAATATTGCTATCGGGAAAAAATGAGGCAAGACCTTCATAAAAATTGAAGATACCATGATGAAAATATGAGCCAGAAAAATTTCATCTGAGGTTATCGTCGTGATTGTCCTTTCAATACTGCTGTCATGGTGGTGGGGGGGGGGGGGGATTTTAAAGTGCAGTGTGCGTCGTGATCGTTGCCAGAGTATAGTGGTTTATCAGTCTTGGATAATACATGAAAATAAGGATATAGATTCATTTTGGAGTCGCTTGTGTTTCATTAAATAACTAATACAGGATAAAAACAATGCTATTCCAGAGTGGATAAAAGTGCACTGTTTACGAGAAAGAGAAGTTGTTGACTGATTGATTGTACCAAAGGTCAGTTACAGTCATTGTCGGCTTATGGTGGACATAAGATTTATGACGTGGTCTGCGTTCGACGTTTCATTTAGCTGCAGCTATAAGTAGTTCATCGAATGCGGGCATGTGTTTACCATATAAGGAAGCGGTGAACTGTAGGGTACTAACGGGGGGGGGGGGGGGGGGCCCGACGGGGCGGTTGCCTCGCGCGCCAGAGGTCTTGGGGCGCCAAAACAGCTGATAAAAATTCGGGCCTCGTATTCTGTCCCTTTGGGCCATTATCTTCGCCCCGGGCACCATTTACCCTTAGTACACCATTTTTTACGTTACTATGGCCAATATCGCTGGATATTGACCGGTAGCAACAGGGAAAACTAATGGGACTGTGGATAAAGTATATAATAAATTTAGATAAAAATGTCTGTTAAATATGTTTAGTTTAATTTGTAACAATTTAACAAATAGAAGACTTACGACGATAGTCATTTTGAGTTTAAGTGTGCACTCAAGTTGAGAAGTTACGCGAATACGCGGTCAGGTCTATCGTCGCAAGACACGGGCGAACATCCGCTACGCTCCTTTATCACCCGTGGCCGCCTGTAAAGATATTTCCTCGTTTCACATGAATATGCATTAACCTTCTTAACCAATCACTGCGAACGCGAGTAAGAATTTCTTGCTATTGTGACCCAACATAACCTTTCACGCTGTTTGAATGAGCCGATTAAAATTTATCTTTCAAGCACGATCGATAAAACGCGTACTTTAATTTGTGTGTTGGAGACTGTCACATTGTTTTGCTGATGACGTATTTTTGTTTATGCGAACTCATGAAAACGAAAAACGAGGAAATCTCCCAAGGCAGCCACTTGTGATAGGGAGCGTAGCGGATTGCCTCTCGTGGTGTGCGACGATGGGTCAAGTCTTAAATGTCAAATAACTAGATAGGAAAGTAATAGTATAACACACACACACATACACACATATATATATATATATATATATATATATATATATATATATATATATATATATAGCTGCTTACTGTCGGAACAAGAAACGTTTGTATACGCCTTTATTTTTTAAGTGTCCCACAAGAAGGACTTCAACACTGCATTATAAGGTCCTTGCAAGGACTTCAACACTGCATTATAAGGTCCTTGCAAGGACTTGCAACACTGCATTATAAGGTCCTTGCAAGGACTTCAACACTGCATTATAAGGTCCTTGCAAGGTCTTCAACACTGCATTATAAGGTCCTTGCATGCTTCAAAGAGCTCGAGAACTTTACATTCGGAATAATTTCCCATGTTGTTATACAGACATCTGGCGGACGACAGGAAGTTTAATAACATTTACGAATTAATACTCCATTATAAAAGCACCTCAAGAACATGGTATTTCAATTTCTTGATTAGATGAAGAATTATAAAGCTTGCTTTTAATTTCCAGCACACAGGGGTTATAATTGCTACACCAAAAGCCAAAACAGGGTTGCTTTTTTGTCTGAAAAGTTATGTTGATATCATCCAAAACTGCAAATGGCTAAAAGTCAGTTATTTCAAAGAGCTATTATAGGTCGTAGTGACTTAAGTTGCTTACAAAATATAATAGAATTAGGTTTTCTCAATATTGACAAAAACAGTGTACGAAATGTTTTTTTTCTTTTTTTTCCTTCTTTTTTTTTATAACCAAATTGTTATCGTATAATTGCGCTAAGGAAACAAAGAAATGAAAGAAAATAACGGATGGCCGAACTTACAGGAAGAAAGCAGAATCTTTGAATATTGTAAGCCTATTACTAGATCTGAATAAGAGTACGGTACACAACTTGGAAACTTCATATACAAACGGATATAATGAAACTCGAGTCAGCCCAGGAGAGGTGCCTGAAACTTTCATCAGAAAATTGTTTGCTATTGAACGTAATCAAAAACTGAATGCGGAACGATGATACATGTTAACTGTAAAGATATATGCAGGAAAAGAAAGCGCTTACCCATGACAAGTTAAAAAGAATGAGGAAAATAAAGCGCTTACCCATAACAAGTTAAAAAGAATGAGATCCCTGCAGCATGCAAAGTAAGCAGTAAGTATATCCTTCCAGCTGAGGCAGAAGGCGAAAGTGGTGGTGGTGGTGATTGAACATGATAAGGGCTGCCAAAATCGTCTTGGTACAATGTTTCCTTACAAGATATTCAAAATTTGTGACATGAATTAGACGTTATCAGGCTGGCAAAATGTAGTCACAATTATTTTTAACCGATTTATATATATATATATATATATATATATATATATATATATATATATATATATATATATATATATATATATATATATATATCTAGTCTGGAACAACATCGGAGTCAAACGACTTTAGCGTCGTTAACGGCGGCGGCGTCACAGCAGTCAAAGTCGAGCGACAGTCTTTTATTAGAAAATTGTACTATTTTGACTAAGGAAATGGTTTACAACCTTTGCTGGATCATTATTGTTTTTGTTGTTTTTCATTTTCTTCTTATTTATTATTATTATTAGTAGTAGTAGTAGTATCATCATCATCATCATCATCATCTTTGTTCTGTGCGGGCTAAGATACTTATGTTTTTACTTACAATGGAGAATCCATTTTATTCAAATATGATCGAAGTATCCTCGTTTTCGACACCGATACTGTTTTACCTGTGAATAATGTGTGCCAAACGTCAAAAACGGTATAGACCAAGATCTACCGTCGCTCAATGCGTCTGCAGTTCAGGTTTTACGATGCTGTTTCAAAAATCTTAAGTTGAACGAACAGCGTAAACCCTGGTCTATAAGGCTATTATGCGACGGCCGATCTGGGTCTACGCTGTTCGCAGCTAGACGCGCGTGATACACGGATATATACAATATTAGTTTGTTACATTCTATTACTACTACTACTGCTAAAAATACTAATAACTTAACCAGTGACGGACTGGGCCAATAATTTGGATATGCCCTTAGATCAAGCGGCCCACCATCGTGGTTGTCCATTGCGACCCTTACCTTATATTTACCACAAAAAACCCGCGGCCCAGCTGCCCTCCGGCAAATTGCCAGGTGGGCCAGTCCGCCATTGAATTACATATTTGTACATTATGGTTGAGAAGCCAACCGGATAAGTCGTCGGACTGTTACTGGGACAATTTCCATCCCACACGGATATCTGCATCGAATAATGTCTGAGTGCAAGTTCTCCTGTTTTGAACTCTGCCGTAAATATATACTGTGACTCAGTCTGCCCGCAGCCATAGAAGGGGGGGGGGGGGGGGGGGGGGGGGGGGGGGGGGGAACCAGTTTCCATGGGAGACAAATCGCTTCAAGTTGGCATATCATAGGCAAGAGTTATGTATCTTGGTTAGGCTTTATTGGAAATTCATTGAATTTCGTTCCAATATTGATTTTAAGTGCTTGCTTTTATTTCTGTACATTTCTGCACGTTTTCTTAAATTCGTCCTAGTTAGCTATTGACAATGGATATAATGTTCATCATCCATGAACATTTCTCTTTGGTTTCTATATTTTAAATTCCTCAAAATATAGATTGTGCGAAACATACGAGCAAATTAAGTTTCAAGGCATTTTTTAAAGGACCGTGTTAAATGATCTACACTTCAAACAATTGTAAAGTATTATTTTTCACACTTTTAACATCATTGCTGGTATAAAACACAAAATAATAACAAGCCTTTTCGAGATGGATGGAGAAAAACTCAACATTTATGTCGTTCCATATGTTCGCAAAGCTATAACATTAAAATGTATCTTTTGCAAGAATGTTTAGGGAATAATTGTATTCGTTGAGAATAATGTAAAGGATTCTGCCTTCATTATATTTGTTTCAAGTAGTATCCATAAATAAATGCCAGAACGTGAGAGTGTCAAACCAGGGCCATTTGGAAATAATATGATTGAACAACAAATTTATGGATCAAAATGATGATATCTGCATCATGTGTTTAAACTCAAAACATGTTTGTTTCATGGCATCTACTTGACTGTTTAGTCATATCACAGGACTAATAACGGATATTTAATCAGTGTAGATAAACCGATCTTGCCTTAAGAGTTTACCATGATGATTGGGGTTTTTGTGTATTCCTTGTGAAAGAACTAGATATAAAATGTGTTGTGACGGAGTTTTATTGGAGCGATGAAAATTGTGCTGAGTGATGCCTTAAAATATTAGAGCGTCGTCACAGCCATCACTCGTGTATTTGTGCGAAAGTCATTTACCATAATTTTATACTCTGCAACATCAAAGAGGGCGGAAGGCTATTATATAGCATATAAAACTTATGACCTAAAATCATGTAAAGTATTCCATCTGTTTCTCTTCAGATTAGTATGTACTTAAACGATATACGCGAGTTTACTTAATTCAGTGATCTCCGGGTTTATTTCTATTATACTCAGACACTAAAACTCCTTATTCCAATGTATTGCAACACTAAAACTATTGTATTCTAATGTATTCCAACACTAAAACTATTGTATCATAAATGTATTCCAACACTAAAACTATTGTATTCTAATGTATTCAAACACTAAAACTATTGTATTATAAATGTATTCCAACACTAAAACTATTACATTGTTATGTATTCCAACACTAAAACTATTACATTGTTATCTATTCCAACACTAAAACTATTGTATTTTAATGTATTCAAACACTAAAACTATTACATTGTTATGCATTCCAACAATACAACTATTGTATTCTAATGTATTTCATCACTAAAACTATTGTATTATAAATGTATTCCAACACTAAAACTATTGTATTCAAATGTATTCAAACACTAAAACTATTGTATTCTAATGTAATCCAACACTAAAACTATTGTATTCTAATGTATTGAAACACTAAAAATATTGCATTATAATGTAATTCAACACTAAAACTATTGTCTTCTAATGTATTGAAACACTAAAAATACTGCATTATAATGTATTCCAACACTAAAACTATTGTATTATAAATGTATTCAAACACGAAAGCTATTGTATTCTAATGTATTCAAACACTAAAACTATTGTATTCGAATGTATTCAAACACTAAAACTATTACATTATAATGTATTCAAACACTAAAACTATTGTATTCGAATGTATTCAAACACTAAAACTGTTTTATTTGAACGTATTCAAACACTAAAACTATTGTATTCTAATGTATTCAAACACTAAAACTGTTGAATTTTAGCGTATTCAAACACTAAACTATTGTATTCTAATGTATTCTAACACTAAAACTATTGTATTCTAATGTATTCAAACACTAAAACTGTTGAATTTTAGCGTATTCAAACACTAAAACTATTGTATTCTAATGTATTCTAACACTAAAACTATTGTATTCTAATGTATTCAAACACTAAAACTGTTGAATTTTAGCGTATTCAAACACTAAAACTATTGTATTCTAATGTATTCTAACACTAAAACTATTGTATTCTAATGTATTCAAACACTAAAACTGTTGAATTTTAACGTATTCAAACACTAAAACTATTGTATTCTAACGTATTCAAACACTAAAACTATTGTATTTTAATGTATTCAAACACTTAAACTATTGTATTCTAACGTATTCAAACACTAAAACTATTGTATTCTAATGTATTCAAACACAAAAACTGTTGAATTTTAGCGTATTCAAACACTAAAACTATTGTATTCTAATGTATTCTAACACTAAAACTATTGTATTCTAATGTATTCAAACACTAAAACTGTTGAATTTTAACGTATTCAAACACTAAAACTATTGTATTCTAACGTATTCAAACACTAAAACTATTGTATTTTAATGTATTCAAACACTTAAACTATTGTATTCTAACGTATTCAAACACTAAACTATTGTATTTTAATGTATTCAAACACTAAAACTGTTGAATTTTAGCGTATTCAAACACTAAAACTATTGTATTCTAATGTATTCTAACACTAAAACTATTGTATTCTAATGTATTCAAACACTAAAACTGTTGAATTTTAACGTATTCAAACACTAAAACTATTGTATTCTAACGTATTCAAACACTAAAACTATTGTATTTTAATGTATTCAAACACTTAAACTATTGTATTCTAACGTATTCAAACACTAAAACTATTGTATTCTAATGTATTCAAACACTAAAACTGTTGAATTTTAACCTATTCAAACACTAAAACTATTGTATCCTAAAGTATTCAAACACTAAAACTATTGTATTCTAAAGTATCCAAAAACTAAAACTATTGTATTCTAAAGTATTCAAACACTAAAACTATTGTATCCTAAAGTATCCAAAAACTAAAACTATTGTATCCTAAAGTATTCAAACACTAAAACTATTGTATTCTAAAGTATTCAAACACTAAAACTATTGTATCCTAAAGTATCCAACAACTAAAACTGGTTCTTTATGCTTCACAACTGTTACATTGTGAAAACTTTTACTATATTGAGATGTGTTTTTGTTCCTGTAGCTTTTGTAAAACATGCAATAATGTTTTAAACATTCATTGTATTCCTCTCTGTGCATGTTTTAGCAAGACACCATTGGCAGAACAAAGCTAAGGACATTACGGAACGTATTACTTAAATACATACATGAAAAGTTGTTGCCTTAAATTAAGCATGTCCCCACACTGAAACAAAGCACCCAAAGCTGTGTCAATTTCATACATTCACATTTAATGCCTGAAAATGAAACGGTCATATCAGAAGAGACACTAGACTTTTAAATCATCGTCAGTAATATTGGATGTGTGTATGATAACGTTGATAATATAGTTTTTTTTTGTAACAGTGTTAAATTAGAAATCTTACACGAAATTATTTCCACAGTACTAAGATTTGTAGAACTAGATTTTATTTTCATTCACAAGGGAAAAGTATATTGTTCCATCTTCTACCTTAAAGACTCTTTTAGTAGCTTTTCTTGCAAGTAACAAAATTTTCACCGTCCACATAATTCGGCATCATACCCCATGAACTTCTTAAACCCTTACATTGTCAGAGATCCATCTTGAAAAGCATTGATCTGTGTTGATTTTGGCTTCGCGCCTCATTTACAATTCGCTCGAAATGCGATGGAGCCCGCAATCGAATACATGAAGAACAGATTTGACCCCCCTTACATGTCCAATATGTCAAACAGATTGCTTCCAAAAGAGAAACAAGAAAGACTTTTCTCTGGATATCTGTCAGATATCACAGATTTGTTTTCCTATAATGGCCAGATATATGTCTAGACAGCTATCAATGGCGCATCATTAACTCTTTAATCTATTAAACAGATAAAATAGTTTTGCCACAACCATGGCTCCCAGAATAAGCAAGATATTTAAATTTCGTATGCTTGCCTATGTTGCCTCTCTGTATCCCTTGCCTTTTCTGAAATAAACTATTAACATTAATTTTGAATTACTAGTTATTTGAATGAATAAAGATGAAATAAAACATATATCCCCAGTGTGAGAGTTTCTTACAAGTGATACTATTTACAATGGAAAAAGTCAGAAATAGCTTAATTACCTTCATAAAGACGTAAATCTGAATTATTAGAGAGACAAGAATGACTACTGAATAGAACTGATATTTGAAACAGTCAATTTGGCGACCAACACAAATTGCATAATGCAGTTATAAAATATAAGCTGTTGCAACAATACAAGTTTGGTTCCAATAACTAATTTTTCCATACTGGTCCAGGACTACAAGTTTATCATGATCCGAAATTATGGTCAGGAATAGCTTTGTTGAGGTCTCAGATTTACTTGATGAGAGAAAATCAATGTCAATGCGATTGATATAGAATTGTTACAATAATATAATAAGAAAGAACCCGCTGACAAAGTCGTATTTGGTCGTAAATTTATTCCCCCCTTCAGCAAATATGGATATTTAGATTCTTTCATCAAATTTGCTCTAATTGTCTCATTCTTTATCTATCTATCCATCAACCTACATACCCATCTCTCTCTCTCTCACACACACACACACACACAAATATATATATATATATATATATATACATACATAAATACATAAATTTAACAAGTCCGTGTGTCTGTCTGTATATAACAATTTGTGTTTCGTTTAACAGGATTTCAGTAATATATCACATATCCATAATTTTTCCTTCTAGCGTTGACGCATCATCATCATGGATACTCTTCAGAAAAATAATTATCCTTTCGAAAGTATGATGTACCTACCTGTAAAGCATCCATGATGATGTGATGTACCTACCTGCAAAGCATACATGATGATGTGATGTACCTACCTGTAAAGCATCCATGATGATGTGATGTACCTACCTGTAAAGCATCCATGACGATGTTTTTCTGTGTATCTGTCGTTATGTATGTCTGTATGCCTTGCAGGTGAATTGATGTTGTAAATGTAGATAGACATTTGTAAATTTATAGTTGTCAGGTGAATTGATGTTGTAAATGTAGCTATACATTTGCAAATTTATAGTTGTCAGGTGAATTGATGTTGTAAATGTAGATAGACATTTGCAAATTTATAGTTGTCAGGTGAATTGATGTTGTAAATGTAGATAGACATTTGCAAATTTATAGTTGTCTTATATGGATATACTAAATTCATTATCATTCTTCTTTATTTAGTTAGTCACTTGTATGACCAAGTGTATGACCAAGTGTATGACCAACTGTATGACCAACTGTATGACCAAGTGTATGACCAAGTGTATGACCAAGTGTATGACCAACTGTATGACCAACTGTATGACCAAGTGTATGACCAAGTGTATGACCAACTGTATGACCAAGTGTATGACCAAGACAATTAAACTTGATAGCCTAATTTATATACAGAATCTTTTCTGTTAATTAGATCTGCACACAAAATGAAATAGATTTTAAGAGACTGTAATGTTGTATAGAATTGATGTAGACCAATTCGAAACTGAAGAGTGTTTCTTAAGGACAACAACCATGACAAAACACTGTAGTGACATACACCCCCTTGCACGCGCCATTAAATTCTGATCCTCTCAATCAGGATGTATATCATCCCTGTCAAAGAGCTCTATCAGCCCTATCACAATGGCCACATGAATTAAAAGGAACATTTTTATTATTTGAGTTGGAGATAGATAGCGATGTAAGGACATGATAAATTACGGTACGAAAATCGAATCCAGCCTATGCATGTCCCAGCAAATTCTTCAATTAAATGGCAAATGCCAGGATGGCAGTTTCATTACACATCAATTTCATGGGGAGTCCCCTCATTAATTGTAACCTCCTACAGGGTCAGCTGCCTGTTTCTTAAAGGATCTGCTATCATCACTGCATGCCAGGACCATGATATAGGTATCCGCAATAATCGAAAGGCTCATTATCGACCGTTTAAAACTGATTTTGTTTTAAATAAAGTGCGTTTTACAGAGCTCTCGGTAGTGAGAGTCAGTGCTTCATGCAACAAAAGTTTCTTGCTACTGGACTCTCAGTTTCTAAAATTCCAACTTCGGTTTCCAATACACTGGACTTCAAACACGTTATTTTTTTTTTTAAAGATAAAGTTTTAAAAAAACCTGACTTTAGTCTGGCAGTCAGAATGCACTACTGTCTATTGAATCCACCGTCCTTTGAGTGGTAAAGAATATTCAAAAATTCGAAAATGAGTCACGGCTTATAATATTCATTTGTTAGTTATGACTGGATTATTTTTTAGATCGGTTTATTTTTGAGGTAGACACATTTTTAAGTCAATATTTCGTATGTCGGTAGATGATGGGAAAATAGTTCGTGTATTCAATTTTTTTTTTTTTTTAACAAGAATTTGAAAGACTTTTTAATTCATACTTTTGAACTCAGCATAGGTGAAGAAAACGCTAGTCTTAATTGACACATAATTTTACAGTTAAATACGTCGATTTTAGATGTAGTTTAGAGCTTCTATAAAGGCGTTCATTTCTCTACACATGTTGAGTTATATCCACATAAGATACAATAGCAAAATAGCGTATGAATTTGGCAGCTTGTTTTCAAAGTAGGCTTATTTTTTTAGGTCGACTAAGTTTGAATTTGTTGGTTTTTACAGAAACTGGACTCTCTCAAGCTACTGGTTTCTAGAATAAATACATATATTATTTCATGTCATCAGACTCGAGACATCTATTTATATGAAATGAATATAAATATAGTCTGAGAAATGATTGAATAACTGGTTCGAATTTGAAGGTGCCATAAATACGAAGAACAAAGAAAGGACATTGCTGTGTAAAACCTTTGAGAAGCGATTTTCCAAAATACACTGCGTATAAAATATTCACTCAAAAATATTATCTTTTTCAGAGAATTTAAACAGAATTCCATTGCATGTAAGATCACAAAAGGTATATGGACCATATGGGAGACAATATATCGATAGTTTGCAATTTTGTTGGTCCTTAGTACTCATGCTCTTGCTACAAGATTAGGTCAGTAGTTTTACTGTATGTTCTAACTTGATAGTATTTGCTGTTTCAGTGTTTGATTGTGTATATTGCATTATCTACAATTTGCGTATTCTTTGATGTTAATTAACTTTTTTGTTTTGTTTAGTGTTTTACGGTACATCAACACATGAAGGTTACTGAGTGCCGAGGCAATGGAGTCAAGTGCCGCCCAGGAACACACAACGGTATCCCACCCGGAATGATCCGATAGTACGATTTTAAACAGGAACCTTTCGGTCATGAATCCGGCACATTTACTACTCAGCTATTTTTTTTTTTTTTAATTAACTTTAGTATTTATATACGCTTGCGCTTCACATCTTATCGTGACGTAGTACACATTTTCAGGGAGTAGGATATACTTCTGTTGCAATTTTTAGATCTCCCTCAAACTTTCAAAAAAAGAACCTAATTTGATGGCACATATATGGGGATTTGATGTATAAATAGAAGATCTACAGAACTGAAAAAAATGTTTCTATAGCAACCTCTTCTAATAAATAGATGGAAGACATCAAGCGGCCTGTAGATAATTGATGTTAAATAAGAGTTGGGTATGGATAGTAATATGTGATGATTTATTGGTGATACGTGGTGAAAATTGATGTGAGGAAACCATAAGAAACAAATTAATAAATGCAGTCTAGACAATAATAGTTTCTTTTTCTACACCTGGCAAGATTAAAAGATACCTGGTTGATTAATCAAATGTATTCATTGTATCGATCCAGGAGTGTACTCGGTAAGCAACTCGACCCTGTACTTATCTGCCGGGACAGGCCCGGGGTTTTGCTCACACCAGTAAAACACCGGTAAAAACGGATTTTTTTGACGGCCCACCGGCCCACCGATGCGGCGGTCTGCCGGGACAGGCCCGGGGTTTTGCTCACACAAGTAAAACACCGGTAAAAACGGATTTTTTTGCGGCGGCCCACCGGGATTTGTCCCGGTATGCCAAATGGCCAGTACACCACTGTATCGATCGTTATAAAAATAGCCAATGCAGATCTCAAAAGAAGTGGATACAAAATTCGTATTCAAAGATGTACTTATCTTCTGAATAGAATTTATGTCTTTTGTAAAGTGTTCGAGTACAAAAATGAAAGAAAGCAAAACCGGGACACTGCCCTATCTCAAAGTGGAACGCCTGACTTCCCAATATACACACTGACATCATCTATCCAGATTTCTACTGTAATGATATCGAGGCTGTAAATATTACACCGACAGTAAAATTATAGGCAGGCTGCTTGGTTTTGATTAAATGCATGGGCCTTTTTTCAAATTTAAATAGCCCGTTGAATGAATGCAATTTTTTGTTGTGGTTATGACTGAATAAGCAGCAGAAGCAGTTGTAAAATTGTTATTTTCACAGCATAGACGTTATCAATTTAACAGAAACCCTTATTTGGTTTTTGTTTGGAATAGACACTCAAACGTCTATTGGAATTCCTTGCTAGCTGCTAAACACGTGAGATAACTCGGGATTAGGGGATTGGGGAGTAAACTATTTCAGTATGCAGGCTCTGTGTCCGTGTCTCCTGTCCTCCAAATTTGGGAGAAATGCAGAATTTCAAAGGGACAAAGAAAAAATACTAGATAGTACCTAATGCACTATTAGTGCTAAAAAGAAGAAAAGATAACCATGTTTACTTCGACAGTTCTACCTCCTTAACTCTGTTATCTGCACTGTACTGTCATCGTTTCCTTGGACACTTATATTATTGTCATACACGTTTTATCCAGTGCTCAAGTAACCCATAAATGCATTTACATGTCTGAATATCCTGCTCACCTGAAAAGAACCGCAGTACAGATTTTTTCCTTTCCGTTCCGGGTCTTGCTTATGTTTAACTTTAGTGTTCACTCTTTATCTTCCAACTTTTATTATAATAATTCCCATTTTGCTGGACTTATTTTTCTTTTTAAATTAATAACTCATTGATTAAATGCCAAAGTGTGCTTTTCAATAAGCTTTTTGCCCCAGAAATGTAGTTCCTTCCAAAATACGCTACACTAGCGGACGTCAGTGACTGTGCATTGCCACTCAGCAGATTACTGCAAACCTTGAATGTTTTGATTGCTAAAAATGTTGTTATCAAATGGAAATTAAGTGCCATCTTAATGTTTTTAACGTCTTTAGCGACTCTAGTCATTGCTAGAATCAACATAGACGCAGACGGACTCTAGTCATTGCTACAATCAAGATAGACGTAGACGGACGTGCAACTGAAGCAATATTTTTCCTTGTCAAGATTTGGGGGACATTGGACAAAAATTTTAAACGTGCAACACCGATAAGTTCCAAACCTGTTCAAATACAACACAAAAATACTGAATAGAACTAAGGTATTTCTGCAATTATAATAGCTATATTTTTTATTGTTAGTTCCATTTTAAATTATTTTTTAAACTCTCAGCTGAAAAACAATTACATTGTCAAAACACAAACGATAAATGCAAACTTAGAACAGAGATCAACACAGATTCCATTTTTTTAAAAACACACACACACACATACATATATATATATATATATATATATATATATATATATATATATATATATATATATGACAGTGATGCAAAATCACTTGAAGGAATGAAGTACGACTATATTACTGATTTCCTGTTGAAATAACAATTCTCTCTCTCACCATGTGTGTACATATATATATATATATATATATATATATATATATATATATATATATATTTATATATATATATACACACACAACTCATTGGATAAATACAGTGCATAAGTAATGTGATACTAGATTAGCGCTTTCAGGACCTACTGGTCCCTTTATCAAAGGCAACACGAATGACCCCAACAGTCGCAATAATAATATTTATAGGCCAAAATATAAGTCTGAATAACATACATAAGGGCAGATCTATTTCCTAAATGGCAAAAGAAATCTGGTATATATGATTTTATCCTTTACAGCTATATACAGATGCCAAAACATACAGTGCAAAACAAAACAGATAATGAACGAAAGTACATGATACAAATTTTGTGTAACACACCTTTCTTATTACTTCATCGTTCAGTTGAGAATGCCAGAAAAATATGGACGCATTCCAAAGAAATATGGGTCACGAGCGCCCCTGTTAGATGGTGAAAACAAGACTTTGTACATTTCATCCCGGATGTGCTATTGTGAACTTTAACCGAAAGAAAGATCAAAATAACTCTTTGTCCACATGTGACAAAACACTGGCCGATACCCCCCCCCCCCAACCCTGTACTGATACTGACTGGCGGTTTTGGGACTCGAATATTCTTTAAAATGTGAAATATCGTGCACACACTTTTGTCCTGTGTACATTTTAGACACTTACCGGTATTTCTCGCGGCTCTTGAATTACGGTCGGCTGAAGGGTCCTTTTGGCAGTATGTACAGAATATTTCCGGATCAAATTCTATCTTTGACAATTTGTAAATACACATGGAATAACACACCCTGCCTAATGTGGCCATTTCGAATTTCGTGACCATGTTGGACGACAATTTGGAATAAGCATTTTCTTTAGATATTGCTCTTAACAACTTGGAATTCCAAATTATTGCTGTCTTTCTAGAGAAATTGCATGGTGAGATTTTCGGCGTGTTATGAAGTCAAACTTGATCATAAAACATCTTTAGAGATTTTCATCGGTGTTCAGGAATAATGTATGCCTCGCACGATATAAATTTATAACATTAGACGCATGAAAATATATATATATTTTTTCTTATTTTTGGTGATGAGAAATTTAGCTTGTCTCCAGCGTCGGGCAAGAGGATTTGTAAAGCCCTTGACGGTGTTAATTTTTGAAAATGAAAATAAGGCTGTTTGTGGATATGTCGTATTGGTTCAGTTAATACGAGGTGAGGTGTTGAGTTTGGAAAAAAAGATGTGGTAGTAACCTTGGGTTTAAGATTGTTATTAATTTTATCCTGTTTCGTCTGTGTAGGGAGAAGGGTATTGGTTTGTGAAAAATTAAATAAGTCTGTTTCTTGGTATGTAATAGTAGCTCAGCAAAATACAAGTCATAAACTACTTATGTGTGATGATATTTTTGTGGCATGATATGTTGGATAGTCCACTAGTGTGTGAGTGAGCATTACCTATCCATACCTTCCCTTCTCTGTTTGGTTTGTAAAGGGTATGTGTTGCATAGTGAAGGTGGGTGTAAATGATCAAAAAGTGATACTCTTCATGATTGCACCTCCTTCTTTACCTCCACCCCCCCCCCACCCCTACACGTCTGTTTGTAGTTTTGTAGTGTATAGGTGTAGGTGTTGGCGAGTTAGGACAAGCCTAGGTCAATCAAGGTAGGTGTTGACTCACGGTGTTCCACCATGTTAAATCCAAAAAAGGTCCGAAAAATCATGCTGTTTATTTACCTATAGACGCTTTTAACGTTATATCTTCCATAGAACCCATAGGACATAGGGTCATACTTAATGTTAAATTCCCAAAGATTCTCATAAGGTCATATTTAATGTTAATTCCCTTAGATCATCATAGTACGCCCTTTATCCCATATCATCCCCCATAACTACTTACGTGTTTCTAATAGTAATCAAAATTCTATGCAAAACATTCGTAGTATTTATTTGTCTAAATCAAAATGAGTTTGAAACATATTTATTTCAAAATTTAACTAATACAAAGTGTCAAACGTTTTTGATAATTATTGTCTTACTTAACAAAGTATTGATAAGGTTTCGAGATGCAAATATCAACATTCATATCATGTTCATATAGAGTAGGAATAGAAGACATTATCTTCATAATTCAACTTACCAATTTATTGGTGCTATTTTTCATTAAATTAAATTATTCATTTAATATATTACATATGCTCTTAACAATAATTATATCAATTTCATGAAAATTGTCGTGTATAAAAATATACATTCTACATCTTATAAATAATTTTTCAAGATCCAGTTTCACAACCTATTTTTTAAATTCACGTTTGACTAATGAAAATTGAAAGCAAATCATATCACCGTGTGCTTTAAATTCTGTAGCTTCGCTTACAAATTTGCACATAAAATTAAAACCTCTGTATGTTTTCCATCAAGTCTATTAAATACCCTGTTCGCATAACATTTCCGAGTAACATATTTAGTTGTGGTTTAATTGTCAATATATTTGTAACTGCAAAATGAATAATATATATATATATACATATATATATATATATATATATATATATATATATATATATATATACATATATATATATATATATATATATAATATATATATATATATATATATATATATATATATATATATATATATATATATATAAAATAACAATTCTCTTTGTTAACTTTCTCCGTGGTCAACGTACTCACGAACTAACTCGGGGATCCGGTATTTATCGCTTCGCATGGTCTTGCAATTTTTAGGAAAGAGCTAAACAACTCGGCATTCCAAGACAAGGCCTATTCCAAGTTGTCCGTCCAACATAGCCACGAAAATCAAAGTTGCCACAGCAGGTAAGGGTGTGTGAGTGAGTGTGTGTGTGTGTGTGTGTGTTATTCCACGTGCATTTACAAATTGTCAAAGATAGGATTTGATCCGGAAATATTATGTACATATTTCCGAAAGGACCCTTCAGCTGACAGTAATTCAAGAGCTGCGAGAAATACCGGTAATTGTCTAAAATGTACACCGATGTGTGCGGACAAAAGTGTCTACACGACATTTCACATTTTAAAGGATAGGCGAGATCAGTCCCTAAACCGCCAATCAGTATCAGTAAAGGTTTGGTGGATGATTTATCGACCTAGACAAAACGATGCTATGACAAAGAAGATCTTATAAGCGGAATCGATATCAAGGGCTAGACAAGAAAACCGCGCTGGCCCCTTGAGATACAAGGAAACAAAAAGTGTTGAACATGTGCCCTTCATTCCCAAGTTCTATCCAAATTGCCTTCCAGACGGTCTCATCATTCCAAACACTGGTCTTCCTCAGGGGACAATAAAAAAAATCGTGTCCCCCTCCCCCATTTTACAGCTTTTGTACCATTACATAATATTTGTGGTGTTGGTTTGAATTCTCATTTTTTCCCCGTCTAAATGATTACTCCATCACTCTCTACGACAGAACTGATAATGTTTGATTGGTACCAAATGCAACACTAAAGAGCCTATTTTGGAGGGAAGTAACGTGGTAAGAAGTTCTGGACAACGTCTAACCTACACTTATTAAGTGCTAATTTTCAGGAATTCAGTGAGCTATATGTACATTTTATCAACAA
Organism: Margaritifera margaritifera; assembly: GCA_029931535.1. Classification (NCBI taxonomy): domain Eukaryota; kingdom Metazoa; phylum Mollusca; class Bivalvia; order Unionida; family Margaritiferidae; genus Margaritifera; species Margaritifera margaritifera. The sequence continues at coordinate 628,822 of JAQPZY010001377.1, read as the reverse complement.
AGTAGAGACAAAGGTACAAAAGCCATGGATACTGAACAAAAAGCTTCACTTGTTCAAGATTTTCCTCGAATAATTTAGTGCAGAACACATTGCCTTGTATATTAGGATACACTGCAGAAATCTCATTCATTCACAGATAAAGCGATTATTGAAGGCAATTTATCAGACATTTTTAAGTATCATGGTGACATTGATCCAGGGTTAGACAGTCTTCTTAGCTAGGCAGAAGGTTATGTCTGATATATATATATATATATATATATATATATATATATATATATATATATATATATATATATATATATATATATATATATATATATATATATATACTGCACAATGGATTTTTAAAATCTGGCGGGGGCAACTGCCTCCCCCCTGCCGACACCTATGAATTAAGCCTACAGCTGAATGCCAACATAAATCTCTAGCAACTTTTATTTCACAGAGTTAACAATTGTAATCTTTATTGTTAAAGATGGAAATGTGGTAAACGTTCGGAAATCTCCATTAGGATTGAGTTTGCTACCAACCCTTAGTTACGAACATAGGATGCTGAACTGTCTAACAATCTGTAGCAATTTTCAGAGTTTAATGTCTGGAGGCTTGAATAGGTGACCTTATAGACTTGCGTCAATCTATTTTTAGCCAATAGTAGGTTTTTACTTTTCACACAGATGTGTGGCTAAGAAATCAATAGAATGTGCATCTCCAACAAAGTTGTACATACTATTTTAGCTCTCTGTGTAGTGGTTCCAAAATATGTAATAGCAGCTCATCAATTATAATTAATTGTTTCGCAAGTAAATCTGAAAATCTCATTGTATATTATAAAGTAGATGTCCTGAATTATGCATGTGCATTTTTAAAGCCACTGAACAGTTGTATTTTTCTTTTCACAATTTTCAAGAAATATGCAGATTTATTGGGTGCAATTTAATCGATATTATCTCCCTAGATATTCACATGTTATCGAACGTATTGTGATCTTTTCCGACTTTATGTTTTTTTTCAGTGACCTTTGTCAGAGAGCATTTTTTTCATTTATTTCTTTAGGTCAGCTTAAGGTCGTGCGCTTTTGTAAAATCAACTTTGAATGCGTAGCTCGAAATGACTTTAATTTTTATCATAGTCTATCATAACTCTACGAACTCCGGGAAAGGTTGGACGTAAACTAACATGGTTGCAATTTCTGTCTCTCAATAAAGAATGAGAAATAAAAATGCTTATACAATTTTTAAAACCGCAATAAAAGTCCGGTGAAAAAAGGATAAAATGAACGAGAAGTAAATGATACCTTGGGAAATATTTGGTGATTTACGACCTGCCGTAAATTGGACGTAGGCTTTCTTTTGACGTCACTACCATAATTGTGTCATACTGAAAACATTCACTCACCAACATACCCTTTTGTTTGTGTATACGACATCCTGTACATTTGTCAGTGGGTTTCGATAGCTTAGATCCTTAGATGTGTAAAAAAATATCAATTCGAAAAAAGGTATGTACTCCAACAATTCAGGGGCGATCACCCTTAAGGTTTTATTCACATCAACATTTGTGACTGGATTCATATGGAGCAAATATCATTTTCCTATATTAATAGTATACACCGTTGATCTGTGTTTCATGCTCGAGTGAATTTATCGTTGAATAGGATTATAACATACAAGAAAAGAAACGAAAAAAAAAGAAGAAAACACACACAAACACACACACACAAAAGAAGAACATTCTAACCCGACACTTACATGTACCACACGTATTCATCTTGATATTTAGATGTACCAGAAGCATAGGTCATATCAAAGAGTGATCATTTATGCCTACTATTTGGTCATTACTCTCGCTTTCAAAATGTATTATAGTCACTATTGTTTGAAACATCTTGGTCGATTTGTGATCAGAAATTAAGTGCGAATGAACCTTTTGCGTTATCAATGTTGTATCAGGTTTGAAACTTTTGGCCTTTGACCTTTTGACCTTTGAAAACATAACTCCCTGACCAATTCAGCTTTACTGTCAGGTTTACTGGATACACAAATTCCCTGTTGTTTTTAAGCTGCATTCCATTGCAGTACTTCTCTAAGCATTGAATGTTCAAGAAACTCCTTGCTGATCCTAATTTATAGTAGTAAGTCTGAGTTTAAAATCCGCTCCAAAAATGAGTTTTTTGGTGAATTGGTTTCCCTTTTCAGAAATACACATTGTTTTGTGTGTAAGTTCTGCGGTTTTTCATTGTATTTGTTGTTTTTTTTTTTTTTTTTTTTTTTTGGGGGGGGGTTAGGGTGGGATTTGGGGATGGGGTAGTCTGAATCTTATCAACTTCTCTAATTTCCAGCTTAATTCCATTACTTTACATTAGATTTCAGACATACCAAAGTTTATCTCTTTTGCATTTTGTTTTGATTATCTTTCCCGCGAGATTACAATGTTAATGTTTTTTTGACCATCGCTAGATGCATTTTTATTGAAAGTGAACATTATTCAGTAACCCTGTTGGAAACTGCTCTATGAACATATTAAAGTGGGAAAGATGCTAGATTATTTTATACGATATTTTCAGAATTTACATCACGAAATGAGTTTCTGTTATAATATACATCTTTAAATGTGTCTTGTTAATCTAATCCAGAAAATGTTACAAATTTTCTCTTACAGATAAGCTACTTGGAATAGCTAAAAGCTCGTTGGATCATGTTTAGACTCAGTTTTTATGGTGATACATCTATTAGATATTTGCATATTAAAAGACGACAATTTATGAACAAGAAATAAAATGTATCGAGAGGTCTCTTACTTGAAAAAAATATCATATTCTGTTTTCGAAATTTATATATAGTTTAGTAGTACAGTATACAAATGGAGAATATAAACATAATCCCCATCGTAGAACTGATGTATTGGAAATATGCATATAGATCATACAAGATGCTGTTTAAAATAGATTTTGTTTGACACGTCTATAGAGTATATAAACCTGATTTTTTTTTATTGCATTGATTTTGATCCTTTGATATTCAGCACACCATATTGACATATCTTTTATCGCACAGCAGCAGTATCATAATGTTATAAAACACAAATTTATTGTTGCATTTTTATTTTCAATTACAAGAACGAATCTATGTGTATATAACTAAATCCCTTTTTATTAGTTAAGATTTTAATGCAGTCATGTCCTGTTTAAACTGTTTGTCATGAACGGTTCGTACAATCGTACTCAGTTTCGTTTGTTTTTAAAACTACACGAATTAGGATCACAATATGCACTGCAATTACTGAATCTACCATAGTGTTATTTGTCTAATATATCGTTCTGAGGTGGTTGTGTTTTACATGTCTAACGCAGGAATATGCTCGCTCTTGCAATCGGTATATTAGCAGCAGACAATGAGGATAACCCACCAATCAAATGAACTGGGTGGTCCTAGTTTAGCACAGACTCACCCGGCTGAACCTAATTGGCAGACTGGTATGTAAACCTCGTGTTTAACTCAGATCGACCTCAGAATATGAATAAAAAAGCAGTCGTAACTTGTCTTGATACATCCTCACCTATAGTGCATAATTAAGGAGAACATGGACTGGGTTTCAAATGTTCTGACTAAGAACATACTTGTGCATAGGAAGGAAGATGAAAGAGGTGTCTCGAGGGAAAATTACGGATTACAATCATTACAATTGCCCTGACAGAAATTTTACCAATGAATAATTGACGGTTGAAATATCATTCCGGAGAAATACACATTGTTTTCAGTTTTCTAATCTTGGCTAGGATAGACTCAGGAGATTGTATTCTCCTTAAAAATGAGTTAATCA